>VZRN01007445.1:656119-709089 GCA_013397935.1 Dasyornis broadbenti | reverse complement strand
GGCTCGGGGCACCCTTCCCGTGCGGCGGCGCGGGGGGCGCCGAGGAGGTGAAGCGGCACAGCTCGGCCTCCTTCGAGAACGTGTGGTTGCGGCCCGGCGCGGGGGAGGCGACCGCCCGCCGAGAGCCGGGGGCCGGACCAGCTCTGGAGAACGGGCTCAACTACATCGACCTGGACTTGGTGAGGGACTGCGGCCACCGCCGCCACCACCACCCACACGCCCCCGCCGAGGCGAAGCAGACGCTGCCGCCGAAGCCCCCGGGTCAGCAGCGCGGGAGCGGCCACTGCGGCGAGGACCTGAGCGCGTACGCCAGCATCAGCTTCCAGAAGCGGGAGGAGATGTAGGAGCCGGGCACCCGCCGGGGAAGGTGAGCCGGGACGGGGCGCGGCTCCGCGCGGGGAGGGGGCTGGAGCGGGGGTCGAAGCTGCCCGTGGCGGTGCCTTCCCCCAGTCTGGGGGCGGGCGGCATCGTCTCCCGGGACAGCTACGGGTTGGGTTGGTTTCGTTGAGCCTTTTGGCCTCTGCAGCATGTTGTAGTGGCAGAAGCGTCCAGAATCGCAGCATCACGGTGGGTGTCCAGCCGCTGGCCCGCACCTGCACGTGCTGGGGAGTGCTTCCAAAGCAGGATTGGACACTCCTGTTCAGCATGGGATACTATACTGTGCTTACCGTGTTGCCACGTTTTTTTAGTTTTCAGAATTAGCAGTGCTTCAAAAGTGCGTGGGAGAGGGGTGTGAAAGCGAGTTACCTCTAGTATTGGGCTGGAAACAGGAAACTCCCAGTATAACCCGGGTTTGGTCAGTTATCACGTTTGTGGCCAAGGGTAGAGCAGTGAACCGTGCCAACATGTGAGCGGCTAACGGCATCTACCTCACGGGGCTGTGACCAGTGTTGGTTCAGTTTTGTTGGAAGGTGCTTTGAGTTCGAAAACAGGCTTCAAAGCCTTTAGGGTATTGTATCTATCACTTGTGTTTCAGTTGATACTATGTAGCTGTCCCACACTCACCACAGTGTTACAAAGAGCACAAGAAATGAGTCCTATGAACTGTGGTTTTGGCATTCGCTGATGTGTTCTGTTTTTTCCTGTAGCTTTTAATTTTTAATTCGGGGAAAAACTTCTGTCAGGCTGTTGCACGTTGATTACAGACATGTAAGATGAGTAGGAGCCTTGTGGGAAGCAGTGTGATGTTTCTGTTGAGTGGAAACTTCATGCAGCACATAACAAGGTATCTCGTTTAGAGCTCACAAAGTACAGCACGCTTGTGTAAGGTTTCAACGAAAGGTGAAGAGTGTTTTGTTTTGGTGCAGACAAGTACTGGCAGATAGTTATGTAGTAAATTTTGTCACTGGATTTTCACAGTTTCCTACATACGTGAGCAGCAGCAATCACAGTAGTTTTAGCAGTTACTATGAATATATGCAATGTCATTAGGGGGTGAATTTCGTACCACTGTTCACATCATAAGTCTAATAACCGTAGTATTTGTGTCGCCTGTTTGCCATGCTCAAGGGAACATTGAGGGCTGGTGTTGGTGTGATGCCTGGGATCATGTGTTTATCATTTTAAAACTTTTTACATCCTTATAATCTGAACAAAAGCAAAACAGTCTCTCGACATTTGCTACTTGGCACTTGCTGCTGTTGTCCATTAGAGCAAAGCAATATTAAGTGTTAGTCTTACGTGACCTGTGAATACCAGGTTAATTTGAAAGTTCGAGGTAAGTCTTAAGATCAGTGCAAATATTGCTCATCTGGTTCAAGTGGTAACTGGTAGGAAATGGTAATTTTTATGGCTATCTGACAGGACTGTCCTGTCACCCACACATTATTTGTGATCAAACATACACAAATTTACACAGCCACACCTTTTCTCAGTTCTGGCATGTGCTTGCAAGGGCCCCATTTTTGCAGATGACTGGTTACCCTGGAAATCCATATCTGCTTAGGACAGCATTGGTGTTTTGAATTCTTCAGGATGGGATTTTTGCCAGAGGATGCAACATGTTGTGCAGTTAAGTCGCTTTGCTGGGAGCATCACTGTTCCCTCCCACCTGTGTGGTGCTCAGATTGGGAAGTAAGTGTGAGAGAAGATCCTTGGTGAGTGTGGGAGTAAATATGAATGTAGGAAGAGTATGAGAAGGCAGGGAGCAGTGTCATAACTGTTTGCTTACACAGGTTTTTTCCAAATGCACTGTTTCCCTTTTACTGTGGACAACATGTTTAATTGAACTGTGTGTCATCTTTAACATAAAAGCTGTGGCAATGCTCTCTATGATGGTGTGATTGTTCTGTTAAGTGAAAGATTAGGATGTAAAAGACCTGATATAAGAACTGGCTGAAAAATACAATGCAGATGTTTTTAAGGGCAGCACTGTGAAAAGTGATGTGTAATAGAGAAATTGCTGTTTGAAGTTGGTTCTTATTTCCCAAAATTAGGATTGGATTAAGGAAGCACAGCTTCTTCTGGGAGGCAAGGGAAGAATCAGGTTGTAATTATATGGGGAGTTTGAGCCATGGCTGTTCCCTCTTCCTTCCCACTATAAAGCTTTGTTGGTTGCTTGTAGCTTTCTCAGCCCTTGGCACTCTTTATTTCCCAGGCTAGATTTCTTGCCATCAACTGAAACTTTCCTTGCAAAATTCAGCCCAACTAGCTCATCCCTTGAGTGTGCTCATCCCTAAGGAAAGAAACCCAACAACACTTCGTTCATACTAAACCATTTTTACAGCTATTTTTTTTTACATGTGATTGTACCTTTTTTGCTTTGGAGGTAAAACTTAGATTTGGCAGCAGAATTGGCCCATGGAGTTTGTACCTTGTCCCATTCCTAAGAAAACGGAGTTTTCTCCATTTCTCAAATGCCTGGAGCTGAGTGATTTACAGGACTACTTGCACTTGCCTGAAAATGTTGAGCACCTTCAGCCAAATGGTTCACCTGAAAACTCCACATGCAGTAAGGGTGCTCCAGATCCCCAAAGCTTTGCCTGCCTTTCCCAGTGAGCAGCCGAGTGGGCTGTACCTCCTTGGCTGGCTTCCCCTATGCTCCTTCTGGGTGCTGAGGCTGTTCAGGCTGCTGCTGAGAGCGGGGAGGTTGCACGTGTTGTTTCTCCTGTTGGTGTCTGAGTGAGTGAAAGATAAAGGAAAAGCTACTTGGTGTGTTTACAGGTACAGTGGAGAGGAGAAAACATCTGGAGCTGGGAAGGGAAAGGTGAAGCTGCAGGTGTCAGAACAAGGGCTAGGGAAGGCTGCACTAAGTACTCTTTACTCTCCATCTCTTTCGTGGGTTATTATTTACACTTTTAATCTCAGAAGTGGCAAAGGGACTGCACGGGTTTTTTTTTTTTTTTCTTCATAGAGCAGTTTTGCACCCCATCCCAAAGGCCAGACCTATCTGGATAATGCTTGTTTTATCCATTCTGGAGTTTCGTGCTGTTGCAGTCCACAAGACAATGACTCCAGATGGGTAAAATGATTGTTGCTGCTAACTAGCTAAGTCCTGTCTTTTTCCCTGCTCCCGTCTTTCCCTCCAGCTGCCTCCAAGTTGTTCAGGCATTAGATTCTGAAGTATTTGTAATCTCTTTCAAGTGTAATTATTTCTCCTAACATTAAGGACACTGGCTGAAATAATCACGTTGTTTCCCAAATTTAATTGAAAAACATTTCTCTCTCACCCACAGCATTCCTCTACACTCTCCAATCCCATTGCCTTCCCTGTCGTATATTCTTGTTTTTTTCCAAACAGCTGACCCTTCCCTAGCTCTCTTCTTTTTTTCCTGTTAGAAGTGCAGTAGTTTCAGTGCAGTTCTATATGCTCTTCTTCCCAAACTTTTACCTCTACTTTACCTCTGCTTTAGAGAACTGGGTATTGTTGTGTGTGTCTAGCCTAGCTGGTGAGTCTTTGGTGCTTGGATCCTCTGATGAGTGGACTTTCATGCAGTAGCTGGAAGAACACGTTGCTGCAGTTGCCAAGTTGTGCTGGGAAACACCAGCCCATGACATAGAGAAATTGAGGGGAGAGAGCAGTGTAGCCCTAAGGCGTTTTCCTCCTGCTCAGAGTTTTGCATGCACAGATGTGGTGGGCTGGCCCTGGCTAGACAGCAGATGCCCTACAGAGCCACTCTATCACTCTCCTCCTCAGCTAGGCAGGAGGAAAAAATATAACAAAAGGCTCATAAGTTGAGATAAGGGCAGGGAGAGATCACTCGTCAGTTACTGTCATGGGCAAAACAAACTCAACTTGGGCAAATTAGTTTCATTTATTACCAATCAAATCAGAGTAGGGTAATAAGAAATAAAAACTAATCTTAAAACATTTTTCCCCCACCCCTCCCTTCTTGCTGGGCTTAGCTTTACCCCCCCCTTTCTCTACCTCCTCCCTACAGCAGCACAGGGGTATGAGAATGAGGGTTTGGACTCAACTGTTCATTGCCTGTAGCCTCTGCTGCTCCTTCCTCTGCAGAGTGGTTTCCTATATCCACGGTGGTCTCAGATGTCCTCACTCCTCTCTTTGGCTGCCGTTGTGCAGGCTTTTTTCCTGTTCCTAAATACATTATCCCAGAAGTGCTGCAGCTGTCAGCGATGGGCTTGGCCTTGGCCAGCAGTAGGTCCATCTTGGCTGGCACTGGCTCTGTCACACATGGGGGAAGCTTTCAGCAGCTTCTCAGAGAAACCACCCCTGTAGCCCCACACTACCAAAACCCTGCACACAAACCCAAGACAACAGGTGAGCAGATATTGTGGATATGCTGTGGATCCTGCTTTTGGGTTTGCTGTGAGAAGGCTCCTCAAATGAGCAGGGGTTTTGAAGATGAACTGCTGATAGCTTGTGTTCTGAGTATATAGTAAGAAAGTATTCCAAAAAGAAAACCATTAGAAGTTGGCTCTGGAGAAACAGGAAATGCTGTAGTAGGATAGTAGAATGAATCCAGGTATCTTACTTTGATCTCCAAAGCTTCAAAGCTTTATTTCCATTTTGTTGATGCCTCTGAGAACTCTTGAATGTAAGTGCTAATAACACCAAATGGAATATGTGTAGTGTGAGCAAGTGGTAACTTGGCTCACTCGAGCTTTGATGGTGACTGTTCCACCCACTACATGGGTGGTTTGGGGTTTTTTGGTGATGTGAGGAAATGGAAAACAGTACAATGGGAATGCTGCACAAGGGCATCTATAGGGTTGTTAGACCTTTTGCCTGTATCCAGTTAAAGCAAAACTTTTCTAAGGGTAGAACTAAACTTTTGTGTGGTTTTCATGAAAATACACATGACGGTAAACAGAAAATTACTCATGCTGTTCTTGTACTATATACCTGGGTTTTATTTTTGCTGGGACATTGCTTGCTTTTTACATTTATTTCTTTAATAGTTTTCAATAGCTGTGTTATTTTTCTCAAGTTAGAAACTTAAGGTGGAACAACAGAAGCACAGCAAATCATAAAATCATGGGATATCCTGAGCTGGAAGGGACCCACAAGGACGCCAAAACAAGTTAAATTACTTTTCTAGGGGCAGGTTGTTTCCAGAACTGAAGAACAGAAGTTTCTGTAGTTTTGGGTCAGCACCAAGGTAAATACCAGCATGTTATGAAAGCTTTCCATGCTTTGTGGGTATTACTGTAGACAAAACAGTGCATTTCTTACTGTGTGCACACACCAGTTTTTCCCCATACCTAATTATTTGCCAAAATTGAGCCTGTGTCTCCACATACTTGCATCTTTGCAGTTCCTCTGTTTAACAAGACCACAAACTTCTAATTAATAGGTTTGGGTACTTCCCTTTTGTTTTCCTAGCTTAAAAATTGAAAAGGAACAATTTAAAAACAAATTCATACGATTATGAGGTACTACTTGGACTTCTTTCGCACATGGTTTTCACATTTAGCTAATGTAACTGGTTTTTGAATGTGATTTAAATTTGAAAATGAAACAGGACATATCAGGCTGAGGATGATGCTGATTTTTAATAGCAACTGTAGGGAGATTATAAATTTCCTTAGATTACCCTCAAAATAGAGAATTACAGCTTTTAAATAAAATGCAGCAAGCAGCTGTGGAGTGGGAATGTTATTTGACCAGTATCTTCAGTGTGTTGTATTGTTTCAAGAATACTTTATGGTAGCTAAAATTTTTATATTCTTTAGGACTGTATAATTTTCATGACTTTATAAATACAAGAGTGCAAGTACTGAAAATAAATGTACTTGAATATTCTTTTGAACAAGTAACTGTATAATAGCTTGTTTGTGAAGAAAGTGGAGTGTTTCTTCCAGTTTATTGAAGCTCTGAAAGTGGATTTGTTCAGTACTGATTATTATGTGAATAAAGTCACATAAGCTTTAAAAAATAATTTTGGTGTCCAGTGATATGGAAGAGAAATAGATATTATTTTCCAAAATTAATTTGATTTTAGGTTTAACCTCTGTGCCAAGCTTCGATGAAAACTAATTATTGTGTCTGATTGACAGAGTTATGAAATTCAGTATTCTTAAGAGACGAGAGGAAAAAGGAGGGGAAAGCTGTTCATGGGACATGTGCTGTGACTAGAAGAGAGACTGGGGGTTGCTGACACAAGAAAACGGGGAACCTGAGGTACAGATAGGGAGCACTTGTAGAAACTGGTATGAGAAAGAGATGGAAATGAGACCGAAATTACTTGGGGGACACAGAAACTATTGCATGATGATGTAGATACGGAGAATTGCTAGGTGTTCGTGATCTGAAGGGAACTGGGATGGTGATACTTGGAAGTGTGAGGATGAGTACAGAGAAATGTGGAGAGCCTGGCTATACACTGGGAGTTCTAGAGGTGCTCATTTTGCACGGTGCTGCAGTTTCCTGAAAGTGTTTTTACTTCTGTGTTTTTCTTTTGATCTTTATTATGGGGATGGACAGTCTGCTTATGAAGCACATGTGTTCCTTACTTGTTATTGGATTTTTTCATTTTATTTTATTTTATTTTAGTATTTGGATATTCTGCTGTCCTTAACTGGATGATTTGCTTGGTAAGGCAAGCAGAATTTACCTCCAACTCTTCCTTCCTGAATTCTTTGTCTTGTAGTATCGCTGTCACCACCACATCAGTAAACCACAGGTAGAAATCTGAATTAAGTACAAGATAAATAAGAATGAGTGAATTTTAACATTAAAACCCCTTGATTTTATAAAATACATACAATAAAAGGAGAACTATATCCACACAGGTTTTTTTAACTGCAGCATTTTCTTCTTTACACTCTACCACTGGGACAGTTATAAATTTGATTAAAAATGGGGTTCATTAGTTTAATAATTTGTCTTATGGATTAGTGAGTATAGATTCTCTTACCTTTTTTTTCAAATGACAATGCTATTGTGGCTTGTTACAGCAGATCTTGTGGTTTTCATTTTGTGGTATGAACTGTAAGACAAATATATTAATATTAATAAATATGTCTGAATTCTCAACTTGTCAGAATGCTAAAAGCTGGCTTTTGGTCATCTGTACATGCCCTGATGTGTTAGAGTACCTGTTCATAAAAGTGAGAAATATTATTCTATTCTTATGTAATTCTGGGTTTTTGATAAATGGTGATTGTGACGATTATTATTTTGACTACATGAAACAGAGATAGTAAAGGAGAGATGTTGGTAACTTAAAAAACCCCAAAAGATTCACAGGTTTAACAGCTTTACTCTCCACTTACAGAAATGATAGGAAATTTAACAAAAGCCAAGGTGTGAACAGATAAAGGAGATTTAAATAAGCCTGGCACTCTTAACTAACTAAAAGATGTCTTGATATATGTCTCTCTGATCGTGTTTGACATATCTAGGTCATGTTCTCTGAAGACTATTATTAGAGATTTAACCTTGGGTAATTGTGAAGTGTATTTTCTTCAGAGTAATTTTTGATCAGGTAGATGAGACAGTGAAAGTTTGTGTGTGTTCAAGTGCTTGTAATAATTTGGGAGTCTAGTTAGAAGATCTGGTGTCAGCCACCTGAGCTGGAAGGTGAAATGTACTGTTCCATGGTGTATCACAGGAGATTTACCTGTGTACATTTTGTCAACTGTTATAAAATTCTATTTTTTTGGAAGCTGGGAATGTGGAAGAAATGACCTGTTAAATTTTCAAATAAGATACACTTCAGGAGGATGTTGTGCACTTTACAGCTAGTAGAGCTATTGAAGTGTACTTGCACATTTGAATTCTCTGATGATATGCGGTATATAACGGAGGAAGGTAGATTCTGGGAACATGGACAGCTTCAATTGACTGTGTTTCTTCTTCTTCTGCCTCAGCCCATCCCCTCCAGCGTGTGTAAGTTGGACATTTTTAACCCACTAGGGTACCTAAGGATTGCACATGCTGTCTTTGAAATACAGAATCTGTGTGAATAGAAAAAATGGGGATTACCTAGCAGCCTTGGTTCCTGTGTAGTTTCAGCAGTCTGGCTTTTGGTGTAGTGCACAAATATTTGTTAAGACGTAACTATGGGGTAGGAACTCCATCAGCTGGATTTGCCAGTCAGTAAAATACTTAATTAGTCTGTTCACAGGAGCTTTCCTTCAGTGGCACAGTTCCCTGAAGGAATAAAGAGCTTGAAGCTGGAGTGGAGGAGACTAAGTGAGTCCGATTGTATGGGTTTCTTCTGTCCTTGCTTCACTGAACTGTGGAATTAAAACCAAACCAAACCAAACCAAACCCTCCCATCATCCTCCTCACAAGATACTGCATGTCTGTACATCACCAGTAATCATGTAAATGCTGTGCCCAGAGTTGTGTGTCTTGACTGAGAGAGTAAAAGAACCTCAGGAAGTGTACAGGGGAGGTAGAAGATTGAGTTTGTTTCTCCTCTTAGAGCACATCTCAACCGGTGTCTTCTGTTTATCAGTTTGTAAGTGACTGCAAAGTAGTGGAAGAGAGGTGGGAAGCTTGAAACACCGTGGCTGGAGCTGTGACTTGTTTCAGGTCTGACCTGAGCTTCCCATGCCCTGTGCTGTGTGAGAGGTGCCAAGATACCTCGAGTGACAGCTGATGTGTGTCAGTGAGGGAATCTTTTAGATTAAAACACTGGATGGTAATTAATCTTCAGCAAGCTGGCCTTCATTTTGAAGAGAAGATTACTATGTTAGAATTTTAACCCCTAAAGAGCAGGAATCGAGTGACAGGGGAGACGTTTTGGCTTCAGAGACAAACTCAGGGCTTGGAAGCCTTCTGTATGTGCTGCAGGGGAGTGCTGGTGTCTAAGTGATGCTTAGGCACTTTGTTGAAATACTTTGAAAATTGCTAGAGCAAGGAGACAGTGGTCTTCCAGTAATTCCCAGTTTGGTTTGATGGTTCCTGAGCAAGTGATTGATGAGGTGTTTGGGAGTCACTGTCAGCTGTGATGCTAGAGCCTTCACATAGATATTAAAATAGGAGAATTACAGAAGCTCTTCTTTTTCCTGGAGAAGGTACAGGTGCAACACAATGTCCTTTGCTGTGCCTGCCATGACATAGGGCTGGTAAAGTCTGTGGCCTTCCTTGCGCAGTACAATGTGCTTTTTCATGGTACTTGTCCTCTGTGGTGATACTTTGCTGAAAGGATGGTCGCTGTTCCACTTCTGACTCATGCAGGTGCTGTAGGTAACTGATGGTGGCATTGGCTGAGTGGTCTCTGAAAAATGGGATTAATTTTCATTTCTATAAAAAAGTTTGTGCTGTCGTAATTACAGATTCCTCTCCTGCAATTCCTGATCACAATTTCTGAATTACTTGTTACTTCAAAATAGCAAATGTGGCATTTATGGAGCAGGATGTTATATAATAATGAGGACATAAACTAACAAGTTGTTCACTTAGTTGAGGCTAATGCTATCTTACTTCTTTTTCTATTTTGGAATTTATCCACAAAGATTTTCCTTTCATAGTACAATTGTATTTCCTGGAAATGACCAACAGCAGGTATCTCAGCCGCACAGTCCTTGGAAGAGGTAGGACAGCTCAGCTTGCCGCAGGATTCAAAATGACCCTTAGATATCAGTAAGGTAATGTATTCCTTGTTTTGGTGGGAATGAAGATCTGTACCATGGCTATAAGAAGGGAAAAATGAGCAATACTCAGCTTTTTGTAGTGAGGATAAATTCAAACGGAACCATTTTCATTTGGGGAAAGTGAAAGCAACTAATTGAAATCTTCAGGAGGAAAAAAAATATATTTTAGACAGGTGGAAACTGCTTTGTTAAAATTGAAAAAATTGCTTCTCTTTAACCTGCTACATTTACCTTGTTTCTTTTTGACTTCTTTTCTTGCAAAGCACGGGCACACTCTACCATCCCCTTATGCTTTGCTTCGTTACAGTTTTTAGCATTTGGTCCACTTTCTGTGTTGCAGATCACAGTTGATTTTTTTTTTTCTTATTAGTATCAACTAAACTACAAAATAAAAAGTATTTGTTTCTCTTTTACGAAAAAAGGGGAAATGCAGGAGTACTAAGTAGTTAATTGCTTGATTGCATATATAAAATAAAATACAGGTAAGGAAATCTTAGCTTAGATGTACTGAAAACTATAACAAAAAAAGGAAACTTTTTACCTTCCGTGTGCCATTAGGAATCCCAAAAAGCAGGCTGGCTGGCACGTCTGGAGTGGGGTCCTGCAGGAGCTTTGGGCAGATGTAACCAGCTTGCCTTACTGCAAAGCAGGGCTTCACCTAGGCTGCCTTCAGCCCCATCTGCCTGCTCCACTGTTTCTGTGTGCTGGTTCCATAGCAGTAAATGGTAACTGTAGTTAGGCTGGCCTATTATTTAGTGACTGTTTATATTTCCTCGTTTTACATGTAATGACATTCAGATTTCTGAGAAACAGCAAAATAAAACGTATAAAGAGGGATTTAGTTTGTTTAGGAAGCTGTATGCTGAAAACTGTAAATATTTTTTCCTGTTGAAAGTTAATATTTGTTCTAGTGTCAGTATTTTGGAAATAATCTTGTATTTTGTTGACTTTATCATCATCTTGTGACCATGATGCATAATGTTCTTGAATGCCTTGGATATCTTGATATGGGTGGATAGCCATGTGTGATTTACATCTATCTTACCAGCTTGAGATCAAAACAGAGGCAGATGAAACTAAATAGAAGAGCAGTGATGGAAGCCAACCAGCTCCGAGTCATCCGTTGTCCTTTTCCAGCTGCTGTGCACACTTCTTCCTCCCACAGCTGCTTCTTGGGAGCAGAAGTTAAGGAACGGGTGCACTGTGTATGAACATTGTACTTTAAACATGTCAGTGGTGAACTTTACTCTCCAATGGATTGACATAACTGATCAATTCATATGCAAGACAGACTTGAATTCTTTAAACAATTTAAGAGTTCTTAAAAGTCAAACAAAACTCTCAAATGTATTTAATTCTTTTCTGTATGAAACTTTTTTCTCTAGCAGACTCTGATAGAAGGGAAAAGCCCTTCTGAAGGTGTGCAGGCATGTAGCTAGGGCATGTTTTTTCAGGCCTTTGAACTAGGTTAGGAATGTGTCTCAAGATGGAGGAATGAATAGTTACTTGGTGCTTTTAGCCTCCGGGCTTGAAACTCACAAGAGGAATGTTATTGTGTCTTCAAAGCCTGTTTCACACAAGCCTTTGTTGAGCAGGAACTTGGAGAGTCTTTGTATTATCATGCACACAACAAAAAGAGCCAGCCACCCAATTTGATCTAATTGGGCAGCAGTGGTGAGATGTTTCTTCAGTAGGAAGGCTCTGGAAAATGGGGTGCATATTTTTAATTAGTAAATACCCTTAAGAGTGAAGGGATTGCCTACACAGACATTTGCCCGCTTGCTAAAACTCTCTAATTATACTGATGCAATTCCCCATATGCACATCCCCTCTTTTTCCCTCTTCCCTATGTACTGCTTTCCCAGGAAGAGAGCAAATATTTACATTTCTTTTAAATTCTGTTTTGACCCTGAGGTGGTGGTAGCACATCCCTGGAGAAGGCAAGCTGAGGTTGAGAAAGTGGGATGGTTCAAGTTGAAGTAATTTGTCTTGCTTTCTCAAAAATAAACCTGCATTCAGGTTTAAATATGCTGTAATATACTAATAATACTTAAATTAAGACAGAAATTTCAATCAACGTAACTACCAAATGTTTAGAGGAAATAAACCCATTGCTCTAGTGAACGAGTGGGGTTTGAAGTGCTAAAACCTCATTTTTAAGAACAGCAGCTGCTTCAGTAGATACCCGGAGAAATTTATTTTCATTTTAGTGTGAGTAGCCTAATGTTTATTCAAAACTGCATTAGATTGACACAAAAGATAGAAAACCAGCTTTCCTTTCTTAAGTTGTTTAGTAAAAAAACCCCAGAGAACTCTACAAAATCAGAAAATTTGAATTCCATTATAGTCAAATTCACTCAATTTCACCTATTAAAGAGATAAGGCTTAAAAATTTGTCTTTAAATGCAGCATTTATTTTGTTAAGTAACTTCCTTATGTGTTCAGTGATTTTGTTAGTTTTCATCCTGTTTTTCATTCAAACCGAGCTTGAAAAGTCATATAGAATTTAACCAGCTACTTAAGAGTGACCTGTGTTGGTCATTAATTTCATGTCAAGAATCTGCATAAATATGCACTAATAGTATTGTCTAACTAGGGACTATATTAAATGCTAAATTAAAAGGTTATATTGTGGATCATCACGATTTAGTGGTTATTGGTATTTGAGAATGACCATTAAGACCATTAAAAAATAAGTTTCCTCATTTGCTAATCTAAATTTGATTATTTTAATCACTTTAATTTGAATTAATCCACCGTGAAGCTAAGTGTCAGTGTGTACATGATAATTAAATGTATTTGAACTGATACAATCATGCAGAAATGAAGTATAGGCTCAGAAAAGAACTGGATACAGGATGTCGCCTGATCCAGAGGAGCAGGAGCAGACAATAGATGAAATGATAGGAAGTTTGGGTGGGGGAGAGGAGAGGGCAAAACCACAAGTACAGAAAAGCGGTAGTTAAATGTATTGGAGGATAAGAGTGATGGGCAGGTTGTGTAAATTGGCCAGATCCTGGGTCTTCTGTAGGAGAAGTTTCACAAGGTTAGAGAAGGGAAGTTGTGTAGGAAGGGGTACAGGAGCTAAGTGAGCAGAAAGAGAAATTGGAATAATGCCGGGAAGCTCAGATTTCAGTTGATGTAATTGGGCTTTAATGGCTTGAATGATTCATAATCTCTTAGCTTGATAGGCTGTTATAAAATTTTAAACATAGGTATGAATGAAGCCTTGTGCTGATAACACTGTGGGATTGCAGAGTGGAAAGCGTTGATGCGCCAAGAATTGTTGGAGGAAAAAATTTCCTCTAACATATAACGTATTCATAAGTTTTGTGTAGGCATATTTGGAGGAAGGTTTGAATGATCCTTCTGCATGAATGGACTATCAGTTGTTTTTCACCTTGGTGGGGAACGGGAGGAATGTCCAACTGATGTAAATTGCTGTACCTACTTGGGGTTGGTGCGACTAGGGCAGCATGCCTCAATTTAGGATGTGTCCCTTTAACAGTTTTTCTTTCTTTTTCCAGAAGCTGTTGCTACACTGTTCTGTTTGAATTAATAGTGAATCCCTATTAATTTTAATTAGCTATAGTAATGAGTTAGCTCTAAAGGGCTACAAAATTGCAAAATTCAATGTCTAATTTATCTTCTACCTTGATTATTTAATCTTTTCCAAAACTACTTCTCATGAAGATTGGTGAGATGTTTGATCTGTCTTGATTCAAGCTTGTTTACTTCTATGTTTCTTAGAGTAGCTCATCAGCTTTTATTCCTTTATCAAATATCTCCTGTGATGTTAATCATGGATTTGGGTCACACTTCAGCATTTGCATTTGGGCTGAAGGAACAGGTAAAAGCAAAAGACTATTAGCAGGATTGCTTTATGCATAGGAGAAAAGAGGACTACAGAACATGTAATAGTAGCTTTTGCATTATAGGACTCCTGTTATTTGTAGGACTTTGCAACCTGTTTGTGTTTTTAACTGATGCACTCTTGTAGTAGCTTCTTACTATTCTTCACTGTAACTTTTTGAAAGGTTTTGCTTTAGTTTTATGAAGTCAAGAGTGATACAAATCGCTGTCCAGAATCTGTTTCCGTGGCTTTATCTGCATAGCCTTTGCTTATACTTGCAGCTTTTCCCAGTGTTGCGACTTTCTCTGTTCGATTCTTTAGGCTCAGTTCATGCAGCTACATCCGACAGAATTAAGGCCAGGGAGAGCTGCCATAAATACGGGAAATCACTGCACTTCAGAAGCAGAATGCAAGACACAAGTTTACCGTCAGCTTAAATAATGGAAGGCCACCCTGTTGTTTTCTGTCTCCTTGACCATGTATTCCTCTGGAGAGTTGTTTTCAGCATCACCTGGGGAGCACTTGGAAATGTATTTAGGAGGGAATCCGGAAGCATTTCTCTAGACAGCAGCTAGGTCCTAGTTTGGTTAAAAACAACTGTGAAACCTCACCTGCTATATTCTTTCAGGCAGCAAATCTTCAAGTAGAACACTTCATTTGATTAGTGCCTTACATTGCCCTTCAAACCACAGTTGTCTTGGCCTACACGACTGCTGCTTCTGCCTGGCTTCTCCTTTGCCAGCTGCTAAAGCTGTGTCTGAGATTGCCTGCAGGGCTGCTGTGAAACTGTGCCTTTAGTGAGGTGTGATCCTGACCAGCTGCACCACCAGTCCCTCAGCCCAGGGAGCCTTCACAGGTCTGCTGGGTTAGAATCTGAGAGGGTTTATCGAAGGTTTGCTTCTTTACTCACCCTGGAGGTGCTACTTTGAAGTGGGAGTGCAGTATAAGTGTATTTATGCTGTTAGAAAAAAACTCACTTCTCAATTATGGTTTGTTTTGGTTCAGATGAAGAAAGAGTAGTCTGTATCTAAGAAAAGACATCTTTCCGCTGGCAAACCTGCGCTTGCTGCTTTAGTATTCATGCTAGTTTAGCTGTCTTTGTTAGTTGTCCTCTCAAACACACATTTTCTGCCAAAACCCAAAACTCCACTGACAAATTAGCCTTTCTAGTTCAGATAAGGTCGTATATATGTGGAAAATATTTTTAGGTGAAAAGGAAAAATAAATGTAATGGCTTCAGACAGCCATCTTCCCGACATTCTGGTATAGTTACTCAAGATGAGAAACAGGCAGGGTTCCCACCTTTCTGCCCCCAATTCTTGGTCAAATTTAGTGATTATAGGAGGAATCAATAAGTAACTGACTCCCATATTCAATAAGCAACTGATTGTGATAGAAGGAAACATCAGTTTCCCTGAAACATTTCCTACTGGTCTCACAGCAATTCAGATGAGTCTGTGGAAGAAAATTTTTGTTCTTTTATTTAAAAATCTCTTGCATGTTTGTCCCCGGTGGTGTATTACAAAACTGGATGTCTGTTGTCCAGCAGATGCATGGTTGTAAAAACAAAACTCTTAACTATTTGTTGAACTTCTGACATTATGATCTACATTAGGAAGTAGCCTCTTAAAGACAGCTCTGCCTTTCTGCTAGTCTATGCAATGTTTCCTGATGTATTTGGGTACCGTTGGAGCATTAAAGTGCTCCAAGGGCTACTACAATCATCTGTAACTTGGCTTTGGTTTTTTCCTTTGCTTCAGTTTTCTGTAGCTTTCTGTTTTGAGCCTTATTTATTAAGAAGTGTTACTAGATTCTGCTTATTTTTTCAAACTACTGTGTCATTTATCTGGCAGGATAGGAGGAAGGTTAAAGTTCCTCCTTACCTCCTCCCCTTCTCTCCAGTGAAATTTTTGATTGTTCTGTTTAATGAGTCATTTTCTCTACAGCTGAAGTTAATTTAGTGGCTAATCCAACCAGTGAGTATTTTCTGAGTGAGGAAGTGAGAGAACTTTAATTCTTTCCCCTCTTTTCAAATACAAAGCTGTCTCTTGGGCGTTTCAAAAAAAAAATCATGGAAGCGAACACTGCCTTTTGGAGGTATTTTATCATATAACAATTGATAACAAAACATCCATTGACTTCACTGGAGTGAAGTTTCCTCAGAGTAGAGGGGGCATAGGCAGGGTTTGCAGTTCTGTAGTGTTGCTGTATGTTTGGAAATGCTCTTTCTAAGGGTTCTTTATCAGTTTGTTAAAGTTGATAGTGAATGCTGTTGAGTTCCTAGTTGCTCTAATTCTTTCTTTCCTGTGGAAGTGTATGTGTGCATTAGGGTGAGTTGTGTGCTTTGGGCTGTTGAAGCCAATCTGGTCAAGAGCATTGTTTTCCAGAGAAAAAGGGTAATCAAAAATTTGAAATGAAAATCACTTGTGAAATATTTTGGACATGTATGTCATAAATTTGTAAAATCTGTTTCATATACTTCTGTTTGCTGAACATAGGGTGTTCTGATTGGCTGAATAGTACCAAATTACTGTGTGGCAGTGTCCTCACACACAAGGCTTTGATTAAGCATGAAAAAATTGTTAAAGGCTGGCCTACATACAAACTTGCACAGAGAAACAAAAAGTGTGAATTAAGAGAGACGGTATTTTAATACAAGTGTTTCAATACCATGCATAGTAATGGCTCATCTAGGTGAATAAAAGTAATGACATAGAATGAAAGATTCACTTAGACCTTTGGGGAAGACACAGACACATTTCATAGCAGATCAGGGTTGGTTTGGGGTTTTTTTTACAGCTGGGTATAATTTTAACCAGGGTAAGTTCAGTGACTTTGTTTGCTCATGTGGACCACAGGTATGCATGGCTATTCAAAGTTCAGTCATCAGCTCAAGTTCCATTTGACTAAAGCAGATTTCCCCCCCTTCCTGTGAGCCCCTTACAGCTTTGGTTGCAGTGTATGACAGTATATTCCTGTGTTCAATCAGCGTGCTGAGCTGATGTTGCTGTCTGATTTGGGCCTCTTTCTAGGAAGAAGAAGGAGTTAACTGGGGCAGGTGTGGTTACAGCCGTGTCTCTGAGCAGCCTCTGGACAAGGAAGAGTTTATGCTCTGTCAGTTCAGAGCATGAATGGGACTTGCACACGAGTAGCTGCACGAGAGAAGCTTTGGGCATGCTTGGACACCCTCCTTTCACTGCTACTTTTTACACTCATTTTGAAGAAGGATTCTTACTCCAGCTCCTATGCTGACGCCTCTTTTGTCTGAGTACACGCATTCCTGTAGCTGAGCCAGGCAGCTACCTCAGGCACCTAATCCAGGCTAAAAGTCACCTGGCTTAGGGAGGGCAGAAATCAGTATTCAGATTAATTTCATCATATTGCAACCGACCCTGGTGCCTGGGCAAAGGAGGGGATGCTGTGTGTGGTGGGGCAGTGTAAAGTTGCTGGGAACACTTAAGGCAATAGCAAGACAGGCTTGTTCAGGCTTCAAGTAGACATGAAACAGTGATCATCAACTCCTTACAACATTTTCATTCATTTTCCAGAGCACTTATTTCGTTGGGCCAGGACAGTAATGATGGTATGAAGCAGATGGGGCTTGTTTTTTTCCTGCATTAGGATCATAAAAACTTTCTAAATCTAATGGCTGGAAGTGAGCCTTGTGCACAAAGGTTCTTTTGTTTTGTTTTTGTATAAACCCATTTGATGTTAAGCAGCCAAATCTCATCCTTTATGGTTAGTCTAATGCGGTTTTTAGAAGCTACTGGGCTTCTTGTTTAGCTTTCAGCCCCTGCTCCAGAAGGCTTCATCTCCTTACATGGTCTTGTCTCATACCTGCTAGGTCAGGGATACCAAACCGGCACTGAACACCTCTGGTTAGAAATCTGAATTTCTACTTAGGAGTGTTAATTACTGCAATGATTTTTCTGTTCTTCAGCTATGGAGAGTTTTCTGGGTTTTTTAAAAGAAGAGTTCCAGTTCATAATAGAAGTGGGAGTGATTGTGCTGAATTATGTAGAGAGGTGAGGGGTTTGTTGTTTTGGTTTGTTTACTCTTGAATAGCTTTCCTGAAAGGCTTTCTGTCTGCTCTCTCTATGCTCATGGAACCATACAAGCTCTGGCTTCTTGCGAAATGTGTCACTGTGAACTCTCTGTAGCAGTTAGGCAGGAGAAAAAACACAGTGATTGAGGCTTATTCTCTAAGCCTGTCAGTACCAACAGCAGGTGAACTGGTAGTTTACCTTACCCAGCATATGATTTGGATATGCAGGCATAGATCAGTACTTTACTGAGCTATTAAGTGCTTGACGAGGATGCACTTTATGCCACAAGGTAGGTTCTAGGTTTTGTTCTTCAGATCTGCAAGCATTGTGATTTGAAATTTTTACTATTTTACTGTTTGGGAATTAGGAACAGATGTGGGCTTAATTTTTTTTTGGAACAAGGATTAAATGATTAAAGAAAGCTTAAGGCATTCTTTCAAAGAAGGAGAAATAAAGTTTTTTTCCCTCATATTTTAGGACTAGAAAGATGGAGGAGGGGGAAAATAATGAACTTCAAAGAAAAGCTTTCTGGATCTTTTTATGAAATGTCAAATTAAAAGCAGAGCCCAGAGACCAAAATTAGTTAAGGAAATTTTTATTTAAAAAGAAGAAACCTAAATATTCATGTGTGGAATACCTGATGGGTGACCTTTGCTGTGGGATGAAAGAATTGATAGATGCCACACCACTATAACCTACTGCTTGTCTTCTGACCATACTATATATAATCCAATGCATCATAATAATGAAGATGTATTCCTAAAGCTTTAGATGGAAGAGCAGGAATAAAAACACCCAAGCACAACTCCAAACGCTCTCTCTTTTAATGTTGTGTGTCCTGCACTAGTCTGCTAAAGGTAAGAAGTCTCATCCTTTGGATGGAACTTCTCAGATGTGAGTGTAGGAAGGATGTTGAATAGTTGTGCAGTTGCAACCACATGTTCATTAATTAATGGGAAGTAGCCTGTCTGTGGCCTTTGGTGAGTTGTACATGAGTCTCACAACATGTTGAGAAACACTCTGATGTTATTTCGCTGTGCCCTGATGTGTCTACTGGTCTCTTTTTTCTTTCCCTGTAGGTTTGCTGGGGCAGGGACTGTCATTTTCCTGTGTTTGTGCAGGAGCCAGGAAAGCGAGGCCTGGAGCTGTGACTGGGGCTCCTGCTCGCTGTAGCAGTGCAAATAATGCCAATAATCATTATCACTGCTTATCACTCCTTATCATTCCAGTTCTGTATAGCACTGGCTGGGCCCTGGCTGAATGTGTAACATGCCAAGATTCAAAGTCTTCATAAACCCCAAATCAATAATTGTCACCTTGTTCACGAACCTTGACTTGTTAAGCTTTCTCCCCTTCATCCATCCTGATAGCTGTTTCTGCCAAAACTTGTCCAGAAGTGCAGTGGGATGATTTTCAAGCCTGCATCATTAAGGTTGTGACCAGGAATTTTATGTGTACACCAGCTTCCTTTCCTCTGGTTTGAACACTGAGTCGTGTGTGTGATTGCTTTCATTTCCCTGTAATCTGTCTTGCTGTTTTCACTTGCTGATTGGTTTTTAGGAATAATGGCAATTTTAAAAGGCACATCTTGTATTATTTAATAAGAATTGGATCCTTTCTAACATCAAGTGGTACTTTGCTCCAAAACAAATGACAGATGATCTGTCTTCTTCCCTGCCCACAGTTGTTAGGCAGCTTGTGTGGAAGGCTCTGTGTACCTGGAGTGAGCTGCACATGCAGCTGCTGCTCAGTGCAGCATAGCTGAGGCCAACGTGGTCACTCCCTGTGAAACAGCTTGGACCTGGAGCACTTTGGAGAGGAGAGAAACAGCTTCTAAATCTTTAATTTTATGACCACAGTCATCTAAATTTAAATCTTCTGTGATTTCAGGGATAATGAAACCAGATAGCTTGGGAGGTTCCTCCTTTGGGGCACATGAGAGAGAGCACCAGCCAGACAACTGGTACAGACAAGCAAGACGCATCGAAACACACAGCATGATCACTCGAGCCGTGCAGGAGGGAGAGCTATATTTAACAGATACAAGTGCTAATAATGAGACTTCAAAGAGAGCACACCCTTTTATTCCACAGCTGTGCTCTGCCATGCAGAAGAGACAGGGTAGTTTTCCAGTGGAAGTTTGCTGCATGTCTTTACCTTGGGGAAGAAGTTCAGAGACTAGAATTATCATAGAATTTCAGAAAGGAATTGATCTACCAGTAACACCATTTACCTAAGAGATACTCCTAAAGGATTGACAGAGTGGTAGAGTTTGGTCTTGCTGAAAATTCTTGAATGAAACTGTTTTAAGTTTACTCTTCAAATGATGGAGTGACCAATTGCAGCATGACCAATTCAAAGAAGATGTAAGATAACAGATAATCATTGTAGATACCTTAGTAGATGAAAGTCTCAGTCCAGGGAACCTCAATAAAAATTGGTCAAAGGGAATAGAGCACATATATAAGTGAAAACACATAAGCACTACTATTCAGCTGAGGGTAAATGAATCTTCCATTCTGATGTTTGGTCTGTGATTTTAAACTAGTCTGACAGCTGAAAAGTGACCTCTGAAGATGGGCAGGAGGCTGGTGTTCAGCTCAAACGCTACTGGGGCAACCTTTTAAAACTTTTAAAATGACTGTGAATGTTTCTTTCGTGCTGAGGTTAGAGGTATAAAACAAGAAGTGTCAAAGTTATAAGTGCAGCTTTAAGGCAGTGCCTTAATTTCATTTGTCAGCATCTCAGTTTTTTCCTGTTAAGTTTCCTGTGGTTTAGAGGGAGTTTAAAAAACTTCATTTTTAAAGGCAAATGCAGATGAGAGAAACCAAAATATTGGACCTAATGAATAGAGAGGGAATTGGAAAGAGGAGAGAGATGACCTGTAATGTCTGACACATAGCCTTGCCCTGTTTTAAATAGATTATAAATTACATTATTTATTGCCTCTGACTTATGTGGAACGGATTGCTATTTAGGGGAGGAGGGGATATAGATGCCAAGGTAAATGTGACAGTAGTAGTTTTTTTTTTTTTGCTCTACTAAGTTAAACTCAGGATGTGCAGGATAAAGAACCAAATACCTGAGTTAGCCTGTGCAAATATAACCAATGTGTGTATACTGGCAACTCGCTAACAAGTTGTTGTATATACAGGTTTCGAAGTGCAGCTCCCACTTTAGCTCTCAGACCAGAAAACATTGGAAAGAGGCTCCTGATAGCAAAGTCGCTCAATGCTTTTCCTTGCGTTTAAGAGCGGAACATTTTTTGATTTTGTTTCTCTCTCCAGAAGTGGTTTTTATCGTGCAGCTCTTTGATGACAGATGGGTGGAGAATATGCTAGTGGTTTATTGGGCAGAGAAGAATGTCCCTGGTTGGGAAGAGCTTTGCGTAGCTGTCTGTGGGCTCAGAGCTCTGCACTGGACAGTCTTGTAGTGCAGGCAGGGCTTCTGTGGTCATTGTGAATCAAGGGCAAAAGCCTCTCTGTATTAAGGGTGACTTTGCCATGCACTTTATTGGGCATGTTTTGTTACTCCTGACAAGTCAGACCTGGAAGAAAACAAAACAAAAAAACTTCTTAAGAGACAGTACACAGAGGTTTCCAAAGTTTTTTTCATTTGAGAAGCAAAAGCAGGTTTTCTTCTTTTGTTCGTTTTCTGCTTTTAATATTTTCATCCTGGGAAAAATAGAGTTAAGGTGCTGGAAGCTGCTGTAGAGGACAAATGCAGACAAGGCTTCAGCACCCTTCATTGAAGTGCGGTGCTTTCAGGTGCAGAAAATAACACTTCACTGGTACCAGAATGTACTTGCTCTGGGCTGCTACTGGTATCTTAGCAATCAGAATTTCAGGAAAAGAAAGTCAGTACCTATCCATCACCAGATCCCAAACAGAATTGATTCTTAGCGAATATGGGTTTCTGAAAACAGGTACTCTGAGCAAACATTCAGAAAATCCCAACACATACATTAGAGGAAGACAGAGCAAGTACGTTTCAAATCTGTTGAATTATTTTGCTCTCTGGAATCTGGAAGTTAGTGGGGTTCTTTTTTGGCGGGGGGCAGTGAGTTATGGCATTTTTTCACTAAGTATGATATGCTAATTAATTGCTATTTGCAATGTATAAGCTATTATCTTTGCAGATGAAAAATACAAAATGAATGTGATCTTTATATTTGTTAGGAAGTGGTCTGTGCCCACAAGCCAGAAACAGAGTCCCAGGTCTACTACATATAGCTAAAAAAAATTAGCTTGCTCTTGTAAAATTACTGTCTAGATAACAGAATCTGATCAAACTAATATTTAAAATAGGGTATTTTTTTTGTCTGATATTATTTGATACTCAAGAGAACAGACTTCTCCAATTCCTTTGGCTGACGAAAAGGGAAATGGAGCTTTTATAGTTAATTTAAATTAACTTTTGTGTTTGAATAAAGGTATTGTGGGTTTGGTTTTTTTCTTTTCTTTCACAGAGCAACCATACTGAGAAATGGAAATTACCAGTATTTTTTTTTTTTTTGTAATTTTAGATCTGCTAGTTTTACTACATGAAGTTTCTTTAGTACATTTTAGGGGACAGCCCTTGGCAATTCCACACATGATAAATGATGATTTCTGTGGTGGTTTAACAGTGCTCAAGTTGCAGCTGAACCAAAATACTTATTTTCTTAAGATCTTACATTAATCAGAAAAGTTCTTAAGGGTTTTGTTTACAGTTGCTGGTTAATTTTCTTGTGCTATAAGTTGTTGTAGTCCTCTAATTTGGGTAACCTTTTGTATAATTTCTGTTGGTGTTGCAGTGATTCAGCTTGCCCAAATACAGAATTCTTTAGCAGAAGAATCTTGCTTCAATCTTCAGTACGATTTTTAATTAGATTTCTTTTTCTCCAGTGTTACTTGGATTTTACACTAACTCTTTAAAAAGTAGATTTGAAGATTCTCATTGACAGTAATTTTTCATTGTAAGGTAAAAGTGAGGACTGATGGCTGACAGATACAAAATGACATTGGGAAGCCTGATGTGTGACTGTCATGCTAGAGTATCACCAGAGTTGGTGTTACAAGATCTAATTTCCTCCATAGTAGTGTTCAAGTAGCTACATCCGTGGAGAGTCTGTATTTCTGTGGACAATCCATTGCATGTTTTGCTTGCCATCATCAGCCATGGAGTGGTATATGGAGGTGTGATGGAGGTGTGATGCGTGGGTTTGGGGTTTTTTTTCAGTTTTGTTATTTTGCACCCGATTTCTGCCTTGTTTAATAAATCTCCTGTATCTGGTAATTTCCCCACAATGATAAAACTAGCACTGGTGGTCTTGATTGATCTCACTTTCCTTCCCTGTGGCTTCTAGGCATCACTCAAACCAACAGCTCCATTTGTTGTCTTGTACCAGCCCCAGACTAATTCCAGTTCTGATGAAAAATGGTAGTACTGTTACTTTTGGGTAGCTAGATGCTGTGTAAGTGCAGAGGAATTCCAGAAGGCCATCACATAACTTCAGTGGGCAAGAATGTGGTAGACTAATGTCAGGATAGGTAAACATAGGTTTTTAATCAGAATTTTTTTCCAGTTAGGAAAAAAATATTCTAAACCATGCTTGTGTGATGCTGAACTAAGAACTGACAGTTGCAGCTTGGAAAAGAGGCTTTGTGGCAGTCATTGACAGTTCTCCAGGATTATTGTCTGCAATGTGGAGCAGCAGCAGCCAAAAAAAGCCAGAAAAACATGGGCAATGTGTGCCTCTTGCATCATCAGGAAAAGGTACTGAGGACAAGAAAATACCTTTTGTTGGTATTTACAACACTGGCGTGCTCACCACATTTTGAGCATGAGGTCCGGTTTTTGGGCCCACATCTAAAGAAGGTAGAGTTAGTGCCTTTAGCTCAGACAAGGTACAGAGGAGGGCAGCCCTCAGTCCGGGGGGGGTGATATCACTGCCTCATGTGGAGTTGCATCATTTAAAAGGTTTGATTTAGAAGGTGGGCGGCTGAGAGGGGCAGCGGGCTCAAGGTTTACAAAATCATGAGTTGGTGGAAAGGTGAACAGCAAGCTCTTGTTGACAGAAACCCTGCAGTACCAGAGTTACAGGACACTTGGTGAAACTGGTTGGGAATCAGTTTACGACAGATGAAAGAAGAAAGTGTTTGTTTACATAGCAGGTAGTGAATTTATGCAACTTGCTGCCAGAGGATGTTTTGAAAACAGGCCATGAAGGCAGGTTCAAAAGAGGGTTAGAAGAGTTCACGCTCAGTGGGGAGAGTGTGAGGGGAGTGAACCACAGGATATGGGCTATTGGCTCTCTCAAAATAGCACCTTTTCTGCTTTGTTGGAGATGAATTCTGGACTAGATGAACCATCAGTCTGACCCAGCTGGGTGTTTCTCACATTCCTGAGTTCTCAGGCTTAGTGGGATCTTTTTGTCATTCACTTAAAATTGTATTCTCGTTCATGGCGGGGTTAGATGGAAAGCATGAAGGCTCTTTTTCTTTTTTCCTATGTTCAGTAAGCTCCACCTCCAAGGGAGACTCTTGGATCTAATTGTTAAATTCATCAGTGCTGCAAGCCGAGATGGCTATTACTGCTTAATAAGCTGGAAAATGTTTCCTTCTTTCTAGCCAGGAAAAAGTACTGGGAAGTCCATCTGGGAATGTGATTCATCTGGGTCACACTCATAATTTTCCTCTCAGATTCTGAGGAGAGGTTTGGAATAGTGCTCAGATACGAGTGATAAGATTTTATTTGGACTTAGCTTTCAGCTGTAGTGGTAAGCAGTTACACTGGTGTTTATGCAACAAGACTACAAACACACTTTTTATTACTTCATCAGTGAGACACACTCCCTGCTGTTTGGTTATGTCCCAGTGTGCTTTGAGAATTGGGAGTTATTGAGCTCCTGCCTTGTCTCACAGTTACCAATGCTCAGGAGCAAGAGTAAAACCCACAGCTAGAAGTCGTTGAATCTGAAGGATCTGAGTAATTCTTTTGCTAGAGAGAATATTTTCAAGTAATTTTTTTTAAATCCTCCTTAACAAAGTTAACTTCAATGTAGCAGTGCCTTGTAGGGTGGAAACCACTGGTAACTGGAAGACATTGAGCCTAGGTTTACTATCCATATTTTTAGATTTAATTTGGGTGGATATAATCTAAAAGAGATTAATAAAGATAATTTGGAGGTTTTTGCTCAATGTTAAGACTGGAGAGACTGCAAAGCTGAAAAATAGTGAGGGCATTCCTTTCAAAGGTGGTGGCATTTTGTTTTACTTTTACTGTCATTGTCTTACAACAGGGAAATAAATGTCCCATTTTTAATGTAATGTTCTACAATGTCTTTCATCCTGCAGGAAAAGTTAATTAATGGAAAGAGCTAGGTTATGTCTAGATCTGGACATTGTTGAGCTTCATCATAACCTAATGTCAAGCTGCTGTGAAGGCTATGCTAGCAGGAGTTATTATTCATGCGGATATATACGTCTGACTTTTCCGTGCTGGGGCATAGTTGTCCTGGAAGAAGATTGAGTATGACCCCTTGGAGGGCTTGTCCTGCTTTCTTCCTTCCTGCTTCCCTGTCCCCACTTTCTCTTTCTACAACTGTAGTAGAATTAGATAGCTCAAAGTGTAAATTAACCCTAAGTTATGTAAGTCCTTCCTTGAAAAGACTGTAAATCTCAGCAATACACTTCTTAGAATATAGAAAAGGAGCCTCTGTTCATGGAAGGAAGGGGACTTATTTTTATTTTTTTTATAAATACTGAACAGAAAGTAAAGCTTCCTCAGTAAGTTCAGAAGCAACTAACCAAAAACTTC
Source organism: Dasyornis broadbenti (assembly GCA_013397935.1). Lineage (NCBI taxonomy): Eukaryota > Metazoa > Chordata > Aves > Passeriformes > Dasyornithidae > Dasyornis > Dasyornis broadbenti. Next base: position 683,382 of record VZRN01007445.1, on the reverse strand, counting down.
GCCAGCTTTTCTTCTTTGACCAAGAGAATGCTTTCTTACATGAAAGTGTAGTACTTACATGAAGTATATGAAAAGTGTCAATATTTACTATTCTGTGAACAGTCTTTAATATTTACTATTTGAACCAGCTCTGTACCTTTTTTTGTTCATTTTTGAGAGTGTCTAGTGTTTCTACCCAATACACTGAAAATATTAAATGCTAGCACTGTATTTAGTCATCAAAATAATCATCTAATTTGCATTAAACAAGTTTGGTGAGGTGGTCTAAAAGGCATTCTTGGTGGGTGGAAAAAAGCACTGGAAGAATACGGAAAGGGTGGCTGGTTACATGATAAGCACTGACACCACAGACCTGAACTTAGAAGTATTAGGATTTTGGTTGGTTTGGTTGCAATCACATCATGCAACAGGGAGAAACAAATGCATGGAGAAAACCTCCTTTGCTTTTTATCCCCTGCTGGGATGTGCCTGCCTGAGTGACTGGAGAAATTGATCTTCCCACCCTCTAACCATCTCAGTGCTCTAATGATGGGGGAGGAGCAGTATGGTGACTTCTTTTTGCTTCCTACAAATCATCAGCAGTAAAGAGTGAAGGAAGTGGTAGATAATGAAGTCTTCCTCAAACCTGTTTGGTTGTTTTATAGAAAGCCACAGTGTAAAGCTCCCTAGATTGCTTTGCTGATCTGTTGATAGTCCTCCACTCTCTGAAATATTATATTGCTGCAACTTGGTCTATGCAGGGACGGGGTCCTGATGCCGGCTGACCAAACTCTGAGGGTCATGTGGAGCCACCTCTAGCACAGGGAAGTGTGCAGGGCCCACCTGATGCACTGTTTTGCGTACAAGTACTCAGGGATAAGTGTCAACGTCTTTTGATCAAGTGCGTCTTGACTCTGCAGAGAGAGCGTTTAACAAATGTAGCATAAGAGGATGTGTAAGATGCTGAGGTTTCCTCTGTGGCTGAGTAAAGCTGTAGCTGCATACCAGCAGTGGTGAATTTGGTGCTCTCCATATCCATTCAAGTGGTCTTGCTCCTTAAAGCATCCATACTGCTGTTCTGCAGATGGATGAGTAGGGATAATGTTACAGCCTGACGGCTACTGAAGGAAGAGAGCTGCAGCTCACACCCTAGAAAACTGTAGCAACTTTGTTCTTTTTCTATGGAAGTTGGTTTTTCCCACAACTGTACTTGTAGAGCAGAAACTGAAATTCAACCTAACCTCCTAATATATTTCCTAATGTATTTCCATTGGCAGCTGTATTTGAAGCTTTCCTTGGCTATTTAGCTTTGAGAGGTTGACAAAGGCTGTCTGAAATACTCTTCTCTGACAAAGAGGAAACTGACCATATCGTAACATACAGGGAAGGCTTCCTGGGCAGCCAGAGATGGAGGAGAAGCAGTGGAAAATATTCAGGTCCAAACCATCTAGAAAGAGGAGACAGCTGCAGTATGTTGCAATGAACAGAAAAGATGCAGTTTGGTTGTATTAAATTGAGGAGCAAGTACCCTCCATAAGAAGGCAGAAACCATATAATAAGCTGTCTTAAATAAGCCAGGTCCTGAGTTCTGGCTTGTGCAGGGATAGCAGCCTACCTGTGCGTTTGAGGTGAGAGTGGAGAATTATTTAAAAAAAAAGATGAAGTTCTGAAGGCTACAAGTCTGTGTGGAGGTTGGATCCCTCCCTTCTCCCTGTTGCAGAATGTCAAACGTTGTGGTATTCTCATGACACCCTCACTAATCCGGTTGCTGCAATTAGGAGTGACTGCAGCCTGATCACGTGTGGATTACTGAAGCTGCAAACTAAAGTCTGGCCATTGATATTTTGCACAGTCAAATTCTCATCCCTGAAGTTCTGTGAGCAGAAAAATTCCATCTGTTACTATTGGAGAAATATGTGAAGTATCCACATAATCTCTTCAGCCTCTCTATACCCACAAATCACAGGGCGCTTTGACGGACGTGGTCGCTATGTTCATTATGAGAAAGCTGAAGTCTTGTTGCATACTCTTAAAGTTAACTTTAACACCTTCTTGGACATTATCTCAAACTGGGGGGTTGTGGGGTTTTATATTTAGCTCAAATTGCCTGCTATAATTGGCTTTGAGGCTGCTTACAGAAGGGTAGCTGACTGTTCAGGAAATATGCCTGCATTTCATGTTACTTGAAAACATGCGTCTGTCTTTTTGTCATCTCAGAATCTGCTTTGCAGCGTAAGTTTTGTTGGCATAACTCTTCAATTTACTTCCTTTATTTCCTTACTACAGTAAGAATGGTATGAGGCTCTCTCTGCGTCTTCTCACTCGGCCACACACTTGTCTTGACACCCCAGCCTACCCCCAGTGGTGCTCAGCTTAGCTCTGACTTCAGTTTCACACAGCCGAGCAGTGAACCTGGAGATGTTGGCTCTCCTGGGAGCTCTGCTGAGAGGGACCCACCCAGCTGTGCTGCAGAGCACACCCGTCCCTGTGCTGTGGCCACAGCCTGCCTTGGGGTCATCTTTTCCCAGATATATTGTAGTTTCTGCTTATAGAAGAAAGCAGTGTAATGACATAGTTGCTTGACTAGGGCTCTTTGAGAAAAATGAAAATATATCTGTATGGCTGTGATGTTTTATATTGATAATTGTTCTCAGTGCCTTGCTAGGACCTTTGGGTGATAGAGAAAGAAAAGTGAGGTTGAATTCCTTCAAAACATTCTGTGAATGGTGTGGAAACAAAATATAATCCAAGTTAGAAGTTTCTGTCTTTTTTTCCCCCAAAATAAATATTTTTTATTAATTTACAGATCATTTGATTCTCTCAAGGTTAGTTGTAGTCATTCTAAAATTACAAAAATAGATTCATCTAGAATGATGGTTCCCGACTGATGTGCAGGGACATGCAGAAGAGCCAGCAGGCTGTTAGATATGCTTTGAAATCTCTAGTAATTATAGCTGTGTCTCTGAAGTGTTGCATTCAGGTTGTAAGCACACTTATGCAAAGATTTTGGCACATGCATGCAGGTATATCATGGAACAGTTAATGGATGGAGGAGAATGCTGGGAAGAAGGGCTCCTCAGAAGAGTTAAGAACTTGGGTGTCAGATACTTACCTGGTGTGGATCTTATTTGATGCTTTGTTCTGCAGTGGTGCGAACTCAACGTTTTTTTCTTCTTAGTGTAACTCAAAGCTCTCATTGCACTTCATGCAAATATTGCATATTTGTGGTAACCAGAAAAATTGCAGCAAAATGATGATATTAGTGACATATATGATACTCTTGCTTGTTCTTTATTACGTGTGGTTACTATGAATATCTTGCTGTACAGGAAACACAATGAACACCATCTTTTCACTTTTAAAAGAACCTCCCCACATTTCATCATTACACACCATATTAGAAGCCCCAGTGCTATGGGTTTCTAGTTTTGATGTAATTCTTCCTTTGGAGGAGCTTTCAGGCTTAGCTGCACTCCCTTCATATGATCATTGTTCAGTTGTAGTGTAGAAATACTTGTTAATGCATAGCAAACCATGCAGGAGGTGCAGCAAGGTTTCTGAATTGGCTGTGCTGCAGCTGCTGTGCAGTGGTTGGAGAGTCTGGCTGCTTCCCAGCTACTGGAATTGGTATTGCACACTCCCACCCTCTTTAGCTTGGTATTGTAGCCCAGGGCTTGCTGCTTGTCTACACCTTGAACCCAAGTATCTGCTTCTTCCAAAAGAAACGTATGCATGAAGTGATAGAAAAAAACTGTGAGGCAGAGGACCTGTTAGAGATGCTCTGCACTGTGAATAGAAAGTACTTAGTAATGGCCTTTCAAAATGATAATCCGTATTTTTCATAAATGGTAACATAATTTAAAACTAAACAATCCTTTCCAATATTTTTGCCTTCCCACCACCCAGGTGATAGGTGTAAAAATGAAGTGTCAGCTGGAGAAGGAGCAGCACATTATGGGACAGGGAGTACAGTTAGTTTCCTGAGTTGAAAAGGGGCCAAATTCACAGGTGAGGAGGTGCCAGGGGAGGCCCCTCTGCTGTAGCTTAATCTGAAGAAGAACAGATAAATTCTTTTCAAAGTCAAAGCAAGTAATGAGTTCCCTCGTGGTAAACTAGTGGTATACTGATTTATAAATGACTGATGTTTCCATGGTTTTACATCCTGTAAGATGGAGGGGCTTGAAGCTTTGGGGGTTTTTTTAGATGTGTAGACACAAGATTAATTTTTTTGTATTTTATTTTATGTTGGCATATATGCCCTTATGTGTGCATATATAGGTACTAATACTTTATTTGATCTTTACAGAAACAACCACCACCAAGTGCAGAAAATGGTTTAAAACCATAGGAAGTCTAAATATTGCTTGTTAACATAGTTTGATTTCAGTATTGTGTATACCAGGGCTTCTGGTAAGCTTTTTTCTGATAAATGTTAAAATCACTGGAAAAAAAAGTCCAGGTATATTTTCTTCTAGAAGAACTTGAGCCTCTCCATAAGCCGTTTTCCCCTTCCTAGCTTCTTGCCTAGCCTAGCTTCTTTAGGCTACTGCTATCTTGCAGGTTACAGTGTTACTTGAACACTGCTTTGTTGAAGGTGATGGTGGAAAGTAGTACTTTAGGATACTTTCAGCTGAAAGCACTGAAACACTGTTGCTCACCCAAAGGCTGTCCCTTAACTGTTAAGTGACTCCAGTGTCCCTGTTTTATCTCTCCAAAACCTGAACCAGCAGGCACCTTCAGGACCAAGAGTGATAGGAGCTTTGAAAGCTTCTGGGTTGTGTTTTGAGCGCACTGTTTTCTAACAACTGATAAACCTGTGCACATAATTTTCACCTGGAGCTGGACCATGGTATGTACTGTAGACATTTGAAGGAAATGCTGAAGTAATTTTTTTGCTTTATGCTATCCTATATCAACAAAGTAAGAGTGCTTGAATGTGTTGTGTGCATGTAAGTATATGCCTACATATATCGGTCTGTGTCCATGTGTACCTGTGTGTATGTAGAGGAAGGGGGAGATAAAACATTTGCCTCCAGTTTTGTGGCAAGTTAAGGCAAAAGGTGGGGTAAGTCACATAAAAACACACATCTCAATGATTGCAATATCGACCTGGTGGAAGGGCTGATCTGCAGTAAAGGGCACCTGACAGTGGAAGTTCCGTAGCTGCTGCATCCTTTAGAGTACCCTGTCTGCTTGGGCTGCAGTTGAGTTTGCAAATATTACAAAAATTACAGTGTTTTAAAACTGCTGTTGTTTTGTCCTTCATTAAGGCACAACATGGTTTGTTTTATATGTGGAGAATATCTTAGACTGGATGCTTTGGCAATGTAAACAACTGGAAAAGGAAAATGCAGCTGTTTTCTATTACAATCTAATATTATGCTCATCTGTGGCTTCTAAGTAACGGACACTTGTTTAGATGTTACAGAATATGGATTATAATTTTATGAACATAGTTTATAGTTGCATATTGGTTTCCTAAATAAAAGAAAAGCAATAGTGCCTTATAGACATGCTTGCACTGAGCAGTCATGGAAGTCCAGAGGAGCAGCTCGTATCCAAGGCTGGGAGCGGGAGGCCTCTGCTTTCTGCACTGCCTTTCCCATAGCTCAGATACTGCCTGTCTTTATGCTCAATTCTGTTTGTTACTGCTAATGACTTCTGCTTCCTAAATTTAGGATTTGTTGTAAATTAAGATTACAGCATTGTTTGCCTGTAACTGAATCTGATTTCTAAACCCTTAAGCAGAAGAGAAAGTCTTCTTCTTTAAATGTTTTAAAGAAAAATGTCAGTAGACATCGGTGTTCTTCCCTGGTTTAATCACTACATCTAAATTGCAGCTGTGGGATATTTCCAAATCCCTGTTTTCCTTTCTTACATTTCCATTAATTTTCAATGAAGCATGGCTTTGTTGAATGAATTGGGTTATTATTTTCTGAATTTCAAATACATTGTCTAACTGTGGTGGCCAGTTCAACATTTAAAATCCATAGCTTTGAAGTCGTGCACATCTGAATGTATTATTCCTTTTTGTTGTTATAAGATTGCTCTGACTGAAAGAACAATGCAGAAAAATTTGGTTATTTAGTTCTCTCTTGAATATCTAAGCTGACAGTACACTTCAGGCAGCAGTAAAGGAGTCATCTGAGCACAGAAGAGAAAATAAGAGTATGGAAGCATGTGTGGATTCCTAAGCCCATGTGGAAGAAACGTGACAAATAAAAAAATAGAGAAAGATGGGAGGTTTGTGGGTCTTTTTATTAAAAATCTGTGTTTACAATTACGTAAAAATTGTGCTAGAAAAATCTGATGGTCTAAGATGAGTTAACTTTAAAATAATTGTTGTGTTTGCCCTGTAAGGAAGTTCAGGATATTTTAGCTAAGTTGCTTATTCTTTTGAAATTGTACATTACAAGAAAATTTTTCACTTAAAAAGTCATATGAATGTCTGTATTGTCTACATTTTGCATGGTAAAATAGCAGAACATCTAATTTGCTTATATTTTTGACAACTTTCAGTGCTTAAGGCTGAAATTTCCCATGCTTGTTAGTAGTCCCCTCCAGTTGAAATTCACAGGAAAGCTTCAGCTGAAAGAATTTAACCATCTTCAGTGAGATGAGAACACCATCCCTTTTTCATCCCTTCCAACCACTACTTCATACAGTGCTGATGTTTTGCAGATTTTGAAGTGACCTTGAAGTTTGGAAGGAAGCAATTCTCCATTTCAGGGGGTGTATTTGCCTGAAAGCCACACTTTGTTATGTCAATACTCTGAGTAACTGAGAAATGCCAAGTTGCATTTACAGTAGAGCTTGCTATGCCTTCAGGTATTATTTCTAAAAGCTGTGGCTCCCACTGTGTGAGCTTCCACAGACCCCAATACTGCTTTTCTCTTAGCAACCAGGACTTCAAGCTAGGAGAGAATCACAGACAAAAATGAAAGTTTGAAAGGCTGCTTTATCTTGCTGCAATACCAGGACTTTGACTTAGCGAAAGAAAAGGTTCCTGTGTTTGTATTTCATCATATGGTCTCTGTAGAACAAGATGGCTACAGATGCTACAGAAACTCCTGACTTCTCATTGTCGTGATTCTTACTTAAAATTAAACATTGCATTAAACCTTATGCATAGTTGGTAACTAGGGAGAGATGAATACGCAATTATTGAGACCGGAGAAGATGTAGTAGAAAAACGGTCCTTACCAATAGAGGATGTATTTTTCTGTAGAAAATAACTGTAGTTTGTTTTGCCCTTCTTCCATGATAATTCTTATTTCTAACAGTCCTCAGAATCTGAACTGGGAATCATAAATTTTGACTGACAATATGGAGGTTTGGGGGAGCGTTTTTGTTTTTGAGGCAGGGAGCTGTCCTGGTTTTGGAGAGCCTTTTTTCCAGCAATGCAATTGAACTACTTTTTTTCATGCTACTATAGCCTGCTTTAGCTCCTTTTTGTTTATATACAGACTTTAAGGCAGTGCTGTTACACTCTTACCTTTTGTACCTGTGTTAAGTAGAAAATACATGTTACAGGACAATGTGCTAGGCAACATACTTTCTGATAGAATTCTAAACTGCAAAATATGTGTTTTCATATGATACCATATTGCAAAGTTTTGTTTTGTTCCTGAAGTGATTTAAAATGATGAAACATCTTCAGAAAAACTAATAATATGAAAAGTCTGCTGTTACTGGAAAATAGATGTACAAATGACTGAGATCTCTTTGGTTGCTGTGCTGTGTACTATTTTTTACACCAGAAGACTATGAAAATTGAAGTTTCATAACAAAAATACTAGCTTTATCTTAATTAAGACCTTCATTTAAGAGAACTGGACCTTAAATTAGAATATTTTTGGTGCTGGCATGAAGATACAGATTAAAAGTAGAAAATTGGGATACTCTGCCATTCTTCATGTGTTCTCCTTACTGCAGCAAGGACATTCAGAGTCCCTACCACTGGAGCTTCAGGGAGCTTCCAAATGTACACAAAACTTAAAAACCCTATGCAATATTCTGTTGGATAAGAGAGGGATACAGGAACAATTTATCGGTAGCTTCTAAAAACAGAAATTCTTTTAAAAGGGAGCAAGCTGTAAAATTTCTTGAAAACTGCATTGCTGCTTGTCACAACCCCTCATTATTTTTAAATTATATTTTAGATTTTATTTATAATTTCCCTCTATGTTTCAGGCTGCCTTCTTCCATCTTAGGCACATGTTTGATCTGCTCTTGCTTCTTGAGTTATAATGCAGGCTTCTGTTTTTTAATTTACATCTATAAGGCTGAATGGAACATTACCCTCCTTGTTTGACCTCCCACATGCAATACACAATCCATTAAATCTCATGTAATATTTAAGAATTTAATACATTCTTTGCATAACATAACAGTAATAATACTGGCAAAACACTGCTCCAAGCAAAACTGCTTATACAAACAGCTGATCTGTGAGCAGTGGCACTAATGAAGCTGTGTTTCCTATAGATTTTTCTCTTCTATTAACTGGCCCTTTCCCCTCTGCAGCCTCTGTGCTGGATCTGACCAGCTGTGCTGGGCTGATGAGGAGATGGGTGCAGAGGTTGAGCGTGGGTGCTGACCACCCTGCTCTCCTCTTCATTTTGGGGAGAGGTTTGAATGTATCATCAGGTACTTTTGTAAACACTGGGACTATCAGCAGGCCAAGTTAGTTACAGATTCTTCTCAGGGTTAAGAAGGCTGGGTGACCAGTGGTACAAGTTTGTGTGGTAGGTTATGAGAACAGAGAACTTTCCATTTTATGAGATTATAAAGTGCAGTGATACAATCATGATAAGGCTGAATTTTTATATATTTTGTCAAGGTTAATGTCTGGTGGATGTTTTCAGTCCCTGATTAGCCAAGACATCTTAATAATATGTGGTATCATGTATGGATCCTTTAGTGTGTATGCTAAGCCTTTAATCTGTATTGTTATATGCTTTTAACTTTCAGTTGACTTAACTAATAGCTTCTAAAGGGTTATCCTTAATGCTGGATTTGAGAACTCGTGGAAGATTTATGTGTGACAATAATAGAGTGTCTGTCTCTTGTGAGATTCTTACTGATACTGTTGTGAACCACTTTCATTATACGGAAAGAATTTAATGTGGCATTTTTTTTTAAGTTAAGAATTATTAAATTAAAATATCTGGCTGAAAATTCTGAGATGAGAAAAACTTTCACCTGTTTTGACTTTTGCTTGTGTAATCATACAGTTTTGTAATACTAGATCGGTGCTGAAATTAAATAGCTAATGTGACTGTTGATTAGTTTTTCCCATTTGAAATCATAGCAACTGAACAAGTGAAGGTTAGTCCATTTAGGCTGTTGGTAACTTTAAAATATAATATTGGCAGTCATTCAGACTTTTAGGATTTTGCTGAATGAAACTCAAAAGAAACAGCAGTAAAAGACTTGATTTGTCTAATTGGTCTTTATAATTTGGATTTAATTCACAGCTGTATCCAAACAGGGCTCCCCCCTCCCCAAGTGGCTGCCAAGTGCTGCTTCCTCTGTTCATGTACTTCAAACTTGAGATTGTATTTCCTTTGTGCCCTTTCATCACCCTATATTTACTATTTTCTTGTTACTATGGTTTCTGGAAATAAATTGGATGACAGTTGTTTCGAAAACCCAATCTATATACAAACATGTTTTTCAGTGTTTAAATGGTGCAATGAATAGTTTAGCCAGGGACTATCTCAGAGCTCATTAAAGTGCTCTGCATTGTTATTGAGGTTAATCCCATTGCAGTCCGGGGTATGTTGATTGCTAATTCAGTGGGAGAAGGGTAGAGCTCTTGCTTTACCAGTAAAGGCTTATTTTCTGATGTTGGAATTTTGTCCTTTTTCCCCCTCCCATCTAAAAATTCACATAGAGTTTACTTAATTTTATAGAACTGTTTTATTGTGGAATAATGCTTGGCTGTAGGTAGTCACACTCAAATGTTATTTATTTTGTAAGCGTTGGTACTTTTGCCTCCCACCCTCATGCATATGGGTTCTTGTAGTTTCAGACCATGTAGCACAAAATGTACATTTCCCACACAGAACGTGTTCTTCAGTTTGTAGGAGTGATCCAGGAATGAGGTATTTTTTCAGTTCTTTTTGTTCTCAGCAGTGTGTGGCTGGCCCGATGTTTTATTTATAGCACCTTGTCCAGATGCTGCCCTGCGTCTGTCTTCATGTGGGCACTGTCAAGACATTGCCACCCTGCTGTCTGCCCCTGGCACAGTCTGAACTCTGCTGTCAGGTAGCAGTTCTCAGCTCACGGGCAAGGCAGTGAGACACAGGAAGATTAAGGCAGAAAAATGATTCCCTAGATGTTATAGTGACTGTGCATGTTTGAGGCTTCACTACTTCCTCCTCACAATAAAATTTCATGTAGAAAATAGATGGGGTTTTTCTTTTCCATAAGATCAAGACAAAGTAACTTGAGTAGAATTATAGAGCAAATCAAACCAAGAGCAGAATTAGATTTCAAGTCTTTCTGCATGTGGTTGTGTGCTTATCCACCTGTGGCTGTAAGTTGGATATCCCAACCACAGCACTTTACTATTGGCAGCTTTTTGATGTTTTGAATTTCAGTAGTCAGCTCAAGTATCAAAAGAGTCTGAACATCAGGTTTGAAGTGCTGGGAAGAGGAAGATGCCACGTGACTCTTAGGGAAGTTTTGCAATTTATGGCAGAGAGGGAAGGTAAAAAGGTCAGGTCAAATGAGTGCAAATTACGAGAAATAAATTGTGAATGTATGTGGATGTACATAAAAATACATTCTTACTGAATCAAATGATGTTGTATGCGTATAGTTTTCTGGGATTTCTTATCTTGGTCTACAAAGCAGAAAACAACGTGTCAAAGCAGTTAATGTAATTCATTTAATGTCAGACTGATGGTGGTATCTTGGTGAAAAGCTAAATCCGTGGTTAAACTATTGTTTTCTAGTCCACCTTCAAGATGTAACAAACTTGGCTGTTGCTTTTCGCTTTTTACCAAAGGCCTTCTCCTTCCCCTTTAGTAAAGCACAACCTCTAACTTGTTTTCAGCTGTTTCTGCTGTATGGTGGTTTTTATATTATGGTGTAGCAGACGGTGTCAAACTACTGGATGCATTTCTTCTGCCTTGGCTTTCCAAACTTCTTCGTACAATTTTGTCAACTTTATGCTATTTCATTTGTTCTTATCCCTTCCCTGCTTTGTTTTCTTGGCATGTTTTTCACAATGTGTTTTCCAGTACCTCCTTATTAACCTTTTTTGATATTTAATGCGCTGTTGTTTTGAATTGAGGAAGTGTTTCATCCAAAATCACTGCAGAACTTCCTTCCCACGCTGCTGCCGAGACATGCTGCAGACTAGCTACTTAATTTGCACTGGCAGAATTTCAAAGTGAAGGTCAGCTGGCCAGGTTATCCCCCCGCAGGGCTTCTGTATCCCTTCCTAAATGCCATTTTTCTTCCGTCTGTTCTGCTTTTTCCCCTTGTTTGTCCATTGGGAGGAAAATGGCTCCAGCAAAGTTGAATGGTGTGACTCCTTTCTTGCTTTAAGCTGTAACTCTCACAGTTTAGCATGTATCACGAAAACAGTTTCAAGGCAGTTTAGACTATTTATGCAGGGTTTTTAACATGTTGTCAGAGAAAAGTAAATCTGCCAGAAAATGAGCCTTATAAAGTTGGGTCAGAAAAGCACAGGAGAAAGTGGTAAGGTTTGGCTTCTGGAATGGGGAACATGACCAGAGTACCAGAAAGGCATGCAAAATACAGATTCACAAAGGATAAGGATATTCAGCAGCTGAGATATATTCTGATTATGTGGTACCTACACTGAGTGTTGTGTGTTGCTGAGCTCCACTGCTGATGTAATTTAGTTGATATAAGCATAGCTTCAGTGCTCTCAATTTTGGTCAAAATTAATTGTGTATGTTTAAATTGCTGACAAGATGAGGGGGTGTGAGTGCATCTAAAGGCAACCAGGTCATCTGCTTCCCTATAGTTAGAGCAGTTGTAATGATTCCTAGGATTGGTGAGTTCTGTTGAATTCAAAACTGCCTTTAAAGTAGTTTAACTTAAAAAATAAAAGTTCTAAGAAAGCTCCTTTGAAGAACACATTGCATAATGTAGTTGTTTCTGGGTTCCCCTTATTAATATTGTTGATATTTGGTTATATGTTTGATAAAGATGAAAACTGAGCAGTGTTTTCTTTTGAAGGATACAGCCACATAAAGTGTACTTCACCAGTGCTTTCTTGAACTGGGTGTGGGTTATTGGGTCATTAGGAGAGGTGTGAATGCCACAAAATCCTCAGGGTTAGACTCTGTGAACTGAACAGTACAAATTCCAAAGTAATGAATGATCCCAGTTGTTGAATTTGCAAGTTTATTTGAATCTTAAAGACAGAAGCAGTGTTGCCCAGTGAGGGCTGAAGCTATTAACTAGGTGGTGCACATTTAGGGTTTCATATCCCTCTCATGATTGCAGTCTGGGGAGGGGAGAAGACCTTGGGCCAGCAGTGGGTTTATCTGAAGGATATCAACCACAAACAGTGCTGCCAAGAATATTAGAGGAGCATTATGAGAATATTTGGGATGAACTTGGAGTATTGATCTCATGAGATCCTTGGCTTCATAATGACATCATTGTTTTCAGTCCTGAAACAGAGGGAGTTTCTCTTCATTGTAAGCTGGACTCAGCCTTTAGCTGATTACTCAGCTGGACTATGAGTAAAGGAAGGGGAAAGATGCAGACCTTCAGTCCTCACAAACTTGGAAGACACAAGCATGAGAATCCCATTTACAGTGTCACACCTTTTAATGAGAAATACTTTGCCCATATTTTCCATTTCATAGAAACCAACCAGCCAAAAACCTACAGGCTGCATCATGGATTTTTGTAACTTGCAACTGCTGGACAGTTGTTTTGTTTTATGTCTTGCTTAGCTCTGTCACTGCAAGAAAAGTTGTAGAATTTCTTTACAAAACATGCTATTGAATTTAAGCTCTTTCTTTCTAAACTTAGTTATATCTTGTTTCTTTTAATCTTCAAAAAACCCAAAAACTCAGTAATTTTTTTTTCCAAAGTTGAAAAGATGAAAGATTTAATAAGAAATCCAGTATTTGGGTCATCAGTCTTGTTCAAACCCCTAACTGCTACTGATTTTGTGTAATAGAGCAGGAGATTCCTTTAATATTTTTTCTATGTAGGAACTTTGTGGTTTCCTTTTGTGCAGTATGTTTTATACCAGTCTAGAGAGTTGGCTGGTGGCCTCTTTATTGGTGGAACCAGGCAAATCTGACCGCCAGCAGCTTCACTCTCTCCTATGCCAGGTGCTCAGGGCAGGCAGTCCTTGGCTTCGTGTCTGTGGCAGCAGCTTTTCTTGCTGACCTCAGTGATGGATTTAGTTTTCTCTTGAATGAGTTTAAATCAGGTTGACATGCTGTGGAGCTGAAATCAAACATAGGAATTCTTTGCTGGGCAGAAGCTCATCCAAAGAATGTGGTGTGGTTTAGTTTGTGCTTTCCCACTGTACTTACATCCCAGGAAATGAGTTCTTAAATGTAAAAACCTGGTTCTGCTCATTATCTTATTTTTAAAGTCTCATAGCCATTGTTTTTTTCCCACCTTCCCTTTCTGGGGAAAAGAGGAACATTTTCTGCTATAGCGAGGATGGCTTTTTTTTCAGTGCTGTACATGAACTTTGTCTGAACCAATAGCAGAAAGACTGTATCATCTGTAAATGGTCCTTAGGTTCCTTCCTCCAGCAGTGAATGACCTCTATGAAATAAAAAACGGGTGGAAACACCAGATTCAGTTACTCTGCTTAATAGGAAAGGACTCGGTGAAACCGAATCTTCAGTAATTCCCCATTTAAGATGTTCACAGGAAAGTTGAAATAGGATTTTGGGGTACAAGGAAGAAAAGCTTGTCTATTAAATGTAGATTATAGCCTGTCAAGTTAAATAGCAATGTTGTAATGACTTTGTTTGGTTCTATTTGAGTGGCTTTTGTTAGACTCGGGCTGCAGTTAACACACTGGAGCAGCCATTGTTCCTGCCTGCATTCCTTTGCTCTTCCAGAGTCGCTGGGAGTGGGGCAGCGCTGCAGCTTATTTGCATCTCTTTGAAAAGGAGTTACTTGAGCTAGCTTAAATTTTGGTCGATGTTTTTAATTTATCCGAATGAGATACTTCCCGTGTGTGAGTGCACGTTAGTAATGCCAGGGAAAATGTAAACAGGCACTACTTGTGCTCATCAGTGCGGTGAGCACAGAAACGGGGATGGATTCGGCTTGTGGGTAGGTGTGCACCGTTCGGTATAATTAGGTGATGACTCACGCAGATGTCACCAGGACGAGCTGTAAATGAGTTTTTCAAGACTTCTTAATGTGTTTACTTTGTGTCGGATTTCTAAAGACACCCGTTACACCTGTCCGGGCAAAGGGTACCCAGGCCGCACGGAGACCTGGATTGGTGGAATCCTGCATGAGTCCTCCGAGTATGTTCGTAATGGCTCTCCTTTTGTTTTGAGCTTTTGTTCCTGAGCTTTTTACTTTTTATGAGGTAGATCTGTTCATTATGTGGGAAGTCGCTGTTTAATCTACACGGAATAAGATGCTCTATATGATCCTAAAGTAAACAAAAAATGTTTTTACTTCTAAAACCTTTTATTTGTAACTAATAGCTATGGCAGGGAGTCTTCAGCTAGTCTTTGTTCATGGTTTCAAATGGGATAGGTACACTTCTGGAGAACGTGTTTGGATTAGCAAGGTTGACGGCAGAGTTGCAAAATATTCTTATTCAGTAGATTTGGAAAAAAATCTGCATTTTCTTCAGTCAAGAATCATCTTTTCATTGACCTGGCTCTGTCGCCTGTGGAGTTGTTTCCTAAACAGACGCCAGCTGATGCTGGAAAGGTCTCACTGTGTACTGAGCAGGTCTGTTGTTTGGGAGCTGTGTTTTGCCCTGCTGTGTTAATCAGTGACAAAGTAGTTGCATTTATTTGCTGAAATGATCATGGAACTTCAACAGCAGCTTCATGTTACTGGACTATTTTGAAATTAAATGACCCTTTGGAAGGGCATTTCTATTGGTGTTTTAGGGACAAGACACATTATTGGCTCTTAATAGCAAATCGAAGTTTAAGTTGGCTACTGGAAAGCCTCTTGCTGAAACATTGCTTGAGTTTTCACTCTTGTTTGCTTTGTTATATTGTTTCCTCCTTGGTTACTTTCAAACAGCACGGAGTGTAAGGAAGGAATAAGGATTATACTTTAAGTATAATTTAGCAACATATTTATGTTATGTATGAAAATTCTCTTTAACTTCAGAAAAGATTTATTAAGTTGTCTAGACACTCTACTCTTAGTTCAAAATTTAAGTACTCTTCTCCTTCTCCAGCTCCCCAATAATGGAAATAAAATGAAATATCAACTTATTTTTAGTTCCTGGATTTAAGAATGGGATTTCAGCTGTAATAGGAACTGCAGCTAGCTGTGCTGCATCCATCCTGGACTAAGAGATTTGAGAAGGAAGCTTTGCCAGCTGGAACGTGCGTCAGTGTTATCTGCATGTGTGTTGTAACAAATGTTGAGCAGAGACTACTTGTCAGAGGTACATTGTAGTAACTTTTAAAGATGCTTGTTTGTTTCAGTACATTTTTCTTGCATCTCTAACTTTTTCCATAAAGTCAACCACAAACTGCATTATTGGGAACTCCAGCTGAAACTTGTGGTGAGTAGGAAATAGATTAAACACAGGTTTTCCCTTTTCTCTGGTTGCCAACAGTGATGTCAGTAGTTTTAATGATCCTTACCTCAGCTCGCTGCTGTCCTCACACTCTCTATTAAAACACTTGTCTTCTGCACTGTTTTGTGCTGTTTGTGTTGTTAAGGAAATGCTGATGGCTGGAGGTATCCAGCTGATTACTTCATGTCCAAATAAGGTTCTTTCACCTTGAAGCACACTGTAATTGTTCACTGAGGAGAGAGGAGATTCAGATTGTTTTGTCAAAAAATTGGGAAATACTGTTTTAAAGTCCAACAAAGAGCATTTGTATGCTAAAACTGAGGATGGGGTTTTTGGCTGTGCATGAGGCACAGATAATGGATCCAAGGTTTATAGGCTGAGTGTATTTCTGTGACCTTGGAGGAGCAGCTTTGCTCTCAGATTGTCTTTTTCCTACACATCTTTGTGCATTCAGACAGAACCGGCACCACTGTACTGTAGCAGCAGTATGGGTTGTCATTCTTGGTTACTCAATTCATGTTTTTGTTGAAAGAGCTTGGTCAGAGGAATTGGGTATAAAAGCAGATAATTGCAATCAATACTTTCAGATGGCCCATAGCTGAGATACTAGTTGATTTTTTTTTTTTTTTTTTCCCCTTCGAAAAATTAAAAGCAAACAAAAGCTACCAATACATTTTCAAGAAAGGGTGGCAGACAGATTTCCATGTTGCACTCCTGAAGATCCTGGAGGCTTAAGTACAAGCTTGAAACTGCTGTGTGCCGCTGTGTCCTGTCATACCTGCAGCTGACATTTGTATGAAATTCAGCCTGTACCTGGTCATGTCCTACATGATTCTGACTCTTCATTCTGTCTCCAACTCTTGGATATTTCAGGCTTCTGTGATTTTTTTTCACTCCTTCTACACATGTGCAGGACTTTAATGTATGAGTGTTTGGGTTTCTCTAATTGTGGGTTTCTTCAGTTTTATTTTTTTAGTGAATTCCTCTAGGAAGTGTTTTGTTTTTCCAATAGACTTGTTACTCTCTTTCTTCCTCTGCTCTTCTGACTTTGGAATCCAGGAATGAATGCTCTCTAGTAGTAGTTGCGATGACTCCTTGGCTGTATTGATGGAACTGGTGAGCAATTGGATGGGACAGGCTGTTTTGTTCAATAAATTATGTATTTGAGTTTAGGTGACCTGAATATTGGTGAAGAGGCGTAGAACTTGGCCTTGATACTGCAAATCATGTATTATTTATGTACTTAAAATTCCTTAGCAGAATCAAGTCTGGTGATGTAGAAAAGCTGTTTCTTGCTGTCCACTTGCCCTGGCGGTGCAGGGCAGGTCAGACCTTTGGGCCCTGCTGGGGGAGACCAGCTATTCCTCTGGCCCTGCTGGATGGGAGCTGGTGGTGGAACACCCACCTGGATATGCAGCATACAGATCACACATGCTTTGCTCTGCCATTTAAATGAAGCCATTTCTTCTTTGTTGCTTGTCTTTATTAATAAAGTATGGCATTACTGGCTAATTTTAGGTCAAATGTAGTTGAAAGCTGCACAGCTATGTGAAGCTGTGTATAGATATTTGGGTAGGAACATTCCAGTAGATCGCAATGTGAGTGCAGAAGAAAGTTGAAAGTAAATAAGAGATCTGTGAGATAATTCTCTAGGGAGTTTTCACAGCATACCACACATCACTTGCAGGCATAGGCTTTCCTTTCACTTGAAGGACCACACAAAGTAAATTTTGTTTCTTGTGCAATTAAAGAATATAGGACAGGAGGTCTTTTCAGTTTTTTTACTTCAGCATGTCTTTTGGAAGCCTTTATTTGTACTGAGTAAAATGCACTGTTTACCTGTCTGTTCAGAAGCACAGTTAATATTGAATATAGAAATAGACACACTTTTATGTAAAATATGAATCTTGCTTCAGCGGATTTTAGGCAGAACTGCTGAAATGTAAATGCTGGTTGTCCTCAAACCCCAGTTAAAAGACAAATTGTATTCATTTCGGTGGTGCATGGTTTGGTCCCCAGTAGGTCTGGCTGCACGTCACTGGTGTGCAGAGAGGAGACTGAGGCTATGGTGTAGGAGGCCCAGGGATGGTGGGCAGTGGCCACCAGGGCTGTGTGTGTGGCCAGCCAATGCCAAAAGACCTCAGGAGCAGTGGGAGGCAGCCCTGGTGCCCCAGTGTGTGACCTCAGCCCTGCATCCCCCAGCAGGGACCATGCTGGAGCCACAGCACTGCCAGCAGGACACAAGGCCATCCAGCCCTGAGTGCATCCTGCTGGGCACTGCCTTGCTCCTCCTGGTCAGGGCCTGACACTGACAACCTGCCTGGGGAAAACCAGCAGAGTCCAGAGGACTTGCTGACACAGGCTGAGGCACTGTGTGCTGGATCAGGGAGGCTGCAGCCAGCACATGAGGAAAACTGGGAGGATAGGGTCAAAGGCAGCTTCTGCCATTCATTCCCCACTAAACCTATGCTGTGCATTATTGGTGTTGCAGAACCTTGCTATTCACCCAGCCCTCTCTCAGAGAGAAGCCGAATGTAGATAAATTTATGATCTTTACCAGAATTTTCTGCATACAATTTTTTTTAGAACTTGTATGTCAGTAGGGAATGGTAATGCTGCACCTGAATGCTCCATTCCTTGGTCATCTTTCCCATGCAAGCTGTGGTGTTTGCAGGTGGCCAGGAAGGCCTCTTACAGGGCCTGACATCGAGTGAATCTTTGTTGAAGCTGGTGAAAATGCCAACAGCAGGCTGATGTTTGGAGCTTTCCTTTCTCTTGTCACAGGAGCTTGTCAGAGTTAATCAGTATGGACACTTAAATTGTTTCTGCTTAGGTGAATCTCTTGCAAGTTTTAAATGCGTTTCTGACTGCTTTGAATTTTATTGCCAACATCTGTTTTAAATGCTTTTGGGATTCACATGCTTGAGTACAGTTCAACTGTGTATGCCATAATTTTTCAAGGTGCTAACAATTTCAGTTTGGATGATAACTCTTTTAAAGAGAGAAAAAAAAAAGGAGGGGGAGGGAAATAATTGCAGAAATGCTTTTAAAGTGGCCAGGATGCTAATTTTCTTTCTCTTTCAATTTCAGAATGATGACCTACACAACCTCAACAAATCCTTCTTTTAAACTCATGGGTATCAAGACTATAAATATTTCATGGTATCACAACTAGGACCTCACCTCCTCCTCCTCCTCTTCCTCTGTAAATGGGTACGATGCATCCAGTTCAGTTTGTTTACTTTACACAAACCTCAGGAGTTGTTGACTGAGCTGCACATCCTGTGTTGTGCCAAGCAGAAGCACTGTGACACCTGGACAACAAGTCTCTCTTACTTCATCCTCTACCATAAGGACTTAGCTGGCCACATGAACTGATGTGCGCACCACTACATCATGGTGAGAATGGGTATTTTACTAGCACATTTACACAACTTCATTTGCTGCTGAAAACCTGTATGACAAATCATCATTGTAAATTATTACATACAAAACTTAATGTTGGTTGAAGAGTATTAAATATTTAACATAGGTTTTGATTTATACATGTACTTTTTTAATTAAAATGTAACTTTTCCTACAGCACATCTTTTTTGATGTGGAACTGAGGTATACTATATTCTGTTGTAAACAGAGTGGGGAACCTGCTTAAAACAAGGCTTCTAAGAATAGAGTAGGGTACTATTCTTGTTTTAAGATTGTAATTCAGAAAATAATATAATATAAGTCATTGGTCCCTGGGCCTTGATTGTACAGTCATATTTACTGATACTATCAGTTGTAAGATAACCCTGATGTTGAGATGAATTCTTTCCAAAAGAAAAATAATTTTGTACTCCTTGTAAAATAATAGTCTGTATTAACTACAATGAAGACAAACATTACTGTACATGGGTATTTACAAGTGTCAACTTGAATTCATCAATTGCACAGGAACTGACAAAAAAATCAGAAAAAAGAAATCAAAGTCTTCCATTGTATATATTGTAAAGAAGAAAAACAAAAAAACCAACCAACAGGAAACCACAAAGCAAAATGGAAACAAAAAAGGGTGAACTTTTTAAATTGACTCTTTCCCTGGAATGAAAATGTGGGTGTTTGTAAATTCTGGAAATCTCTTTCTATATGTAATAAACTAGATACTGTTTTATCTGCTGTAGTGGTTTTGGGTCTTTTTTGTTTTCGTGGTAAGCTATCTCAAATTGTCCCACCAGGTTTCTGTGATGTTTCCATTGTTTGTCACTGAGAACGGCTGTGGACCACCATAGCTTAAGAATGAAGTCAAGTGTAATTAGGTGGAGCAGGGAGTATGCTTCCTCGAATTATTTCACTAAAGCCCTTGTTTCAGTTTTCTGAAGACTCTTCAGGATACAGGTCTTCCACTGAATTTCGGGGAAGGGTTCTCAGCACATAAAATCACTTGGAAGCTATAGCAAGACTCCAGCATAAAATTTAAAAAGACCGGCTCAGAGGTTTCTCTGGAAATCAGTGCAAGAGGTACAACAAGGAAGAATTCTTCTGCGACTCTCCTCTGCTTCACTGTGGTTCTGTGCAGATGGAAATTCTTTTGTGCATAGCATTTGCAGAGTTTTAATTCTTTGGGGGACTGGAAAAATACTGAGATCATGGATTTTCAAGTAAAATGTTGTTGAAGTGATAATTGAATTTGAAGCCATGTCAGGTCCCTGTTGGTCCCTCCTGTTTCTTGCGAAGCAACTCCATGGACCAGTGCACATTCAAAAGAATTCTTGTTATCAGGAAAAGGCAGGCAGGCACAGCAGCAGCTCTCCCTGCAGGAAGGCTGTCAGACCCTTGAAGAAGGGGTTTCTTCCCCTTGAGATATTTATGATGTCTGGGATTAGGCTGTGGTTAGTGCAGTGTCCACTTCTGACTGCAGTATAGATGAAGGGGCCATTGCACAGCTGCTCTTCACCTCTCCTTTTGCTGAAGGCTTACCAGTCCCTTAGCTCTGCTGGTATTACTGCACATATAAAACAACTTTGGCCCTGTCAAATCAGAATATTCACTTAAGAAAGGACTTGTAGCTTAAATCATTCCAGATCACTGGGAACAACTGCAGGAGCGGTGATGCTGGTGCATGGGGAGGCTGAGAGGGACCTGTGCCTGCCCAAGTGCTGCCTTGGGAAATCTTGGCCTTTGCTGCCTGAGCAATCCAAAGAGGCTGATACCAAGCAGTAGCAGACAAGAGGCTTTGCTGCTTTTTTATGTAGGAAGGGGCAAGTGGATCTGGAGTAGCTCATCTGTTACCCTTGATGAGCAGTGATGTGGATTTTCCAAAGAACCGTTAATACCTAAGAAGGCATCACTTG
The DNA here is from genome assembly GCA_013397935.1 of Dasyornis broadbenti. Classification (NCBI taxonomy): domain Eukaryota; kingdom Metazoa; phylum Chordata; class Aves; order Passeriformes; family Dasyornithidae; genus Dasyornis; species Dasyornis broadbenti. The sequence continues at coordinate 662,319 of VZRN01007445.1, read as the reverse complement.
CTTTAAAAAGAAAGCCATGTGCTTCAGACAAGTATTTAAATTTCCAAGTTACCCATTTTAATTTTATCTTGAGCCTTTTTTTGTTCTTTGTTTTTTAAATGGGGTTTAGTTGCAATGAAAGCTTGCGTATATTCTGAAGTGAAAACATAAAAACGACTCACCCTGGACCCCTTTGCCCAGTCTTCTCCAGCTTCGTGACTTAAATTAAATATTCATTGTGTTGATTTAGTTGCTAAATATTAGCCTGTGTTGATGTTAAAGTGCCTTGCATAGAAAAGCATTTAATGTCCATTGTGCTTTGCATTGTTCCAGGTAATTTGCAGAGTCTGGCAGTTACTGAAATCACAAGTTAGGAGGTGCTGGAAGCTACTGTTAAGGTTTAAAAGGCACCAGTGAGTATTATATTTATTGTTGGCAGGAGTATTTGACAGTTACCCCTCTGTGAATTTTATGAATTTTGTTCATAAAACATGAATTCTACAAAATTGTAGGAATTGACAGTGGTCCTTAGGGAAGGGAATGGTAGAGGGGATAGTGCTGATCTGGTGGGTTTCCATTCATGTTAACAGTAACATACGGGCAAAGAAGCGGCTTGTTAAAGCTGGTAGTCTGCATAGGGTTTATGTTAATCATTATTTTTTCTTATGTAAAATTAAAAGTGCTTGTCCAGCAAATGTTTTGAAAAGACTTTTGCAACAAAATGCATTCATAACCAAACCTGAAACTCTTGATTATTGCTTAGATTTTTATTCTTGTGAATTACAAACTTTAATAAATGGATGATTATGAACTAAACCCTTTTAAATTAAAGCATAAATGCCTCAAAAATACAGTACTATATTATCTTATCCTTTTATGAATTCTTTTGCACTGTCTGCCACAGAACAGATTGTCATTTCTCTAAGTTTGAAAATGAGCACATGGGATCAGTCTTAAATCAGCTGGTAAAACTCAGATGCTTCGGAGTTTATTTTGCTTTTAATTTTTTTCAAGTAGAAGTTTCTGATTATTATTTGAGTTTCTTTCTGGCTCTATTACTGGCACAACTTCAGTATTCAAAAACTCTGTACTGAATGCATTTATTAGTGCTATCGGTTGAAAATGAGAGGGGTTGGAAAAACCATTTGAAGCAGTCTTCAGGAGCACAAGGAGCATTTACACGCTTGGCTTTTGGCAAAGATTGCTTTGCTCAAGCTCAGCTTGATTCTGAGTTGATGTATGTATTGTGGAACTCTAAATAAATTTTTGTCCTAGTACTTGATACTAACCTCTTTACTTAGTATTTGAAATACCATGTCTTCCATAGTGTTGTTGTGGGTTTTTTTCCAGTAAAAGTACAAATTCAGAAAGCAAAAAGGAAACTCAGGCCATGTTTATAAACATATTCTGGTGATGCAGCCTTACTTTCTGCATGTTTAAGAACCAAGCACTGTGTCCATCTTGCTACCAGCTGACTTTCAGCTGAAGCTGTTGTCGTGCCCTCTGTTTCACTCGAGGGCTGGGTAATGAGCAGAATGTGCCTAAATGGGTCCCATCAGCGTGTGCCTGTTTCAGTTGTGTAACTGCCGGCACAGATGAGTGCAGCAGCCAGAGCAGGCTCCGCGTGTGTTTTTGCGATGATTAGCTGACTCCAGTGCTTGGTAGCAGCTTAAATACAGCACGTCAACTGCTAATTGAATCAATCTGGGGAGATGCTGGGGCGCTTGTTCTGCAGCTTCATTCATCTCAGCTAGGTTAGTTTAACGAAACAATACTGAAAAGAATGAAGTTACTGCCAGTGATTTGCCCATCTCCTATGTGGCCTCCAAGCCATTTCTGTGTGTAGATGATTTTGGAGGGGTGGATTTTGGTTGCTTTTTTGTTTGTCTTTTTTTGGTTTTTTCAGCCTGCAAACTTTGAGGCTGGTTCACTCGTGACAGTGAACTGTAAATACTGTAAAGTGACAGTATTCACCCTTGTCCAGTCCTTGTATTTATCTGCCTATCAGTATTTTCATTGAGATGTGACTTTGAAGGTTATTGTAAATAAGTTGTTTGTGAACTTAGCAGATGCCCAAAAAAAAAAAAAAAAAAAGTGGAAGTGGGAAAAAGTTCAGGACTTCCAGTTTGTAGAAAAACTTCTATTTTGTCTTTGTACTTTTAAGGTGATACTATTCACAGAAAAGATGAAATGAGGAATCTGTGATTTCCAGATGTATGTTGAAGGAACATCTATATGTAAGAGGAAAAGGTGGAGGCCAGCCAATGACTACTATTATGCTGACTTGTGAACTTAAATATTTTCAGGTTGGAAGCTTTGGTTCTACATTTGGAATAGAAGTAACAGGATAATGGAATGTTAATGTGTGCCTGCAGTGGCCAGGCTTGGACGTCACAGAAAACAGCCCAAGGACTCTGCATGTCTCATGTAAGACAGAGTAAGACTGGGCGCAAGGCTTCTCAGAAGGATGGAGGGAAAACTCAAACACTTTGTGCCTTGTGAAGCTTGCTGCGGACATGCTTTTTGCTAAAAAGTTCTGTGCCATTCTGGGTTCCTGATCTGAATTGGTGGATGGTTTGAAAATTGGAACTTTATGTTACCGAAGGGGCATGGAAAAGTAACTACTGGAAAATCCCCCTAACACTGCACAACCTATGCAAAGGCTCTGCTAGGTGGTAGCCCTCTGCAAGGATCCCCGAAACTCCTGTTTCTGCAGTATTAGGATATTTGACAATGGTATTTGGAGATGGACAGCAGGAAAATAAAACCAATCTGCCTTTGGCAGATGTTGAATAAATCTCAGAGAAATCCATGTCTGTAGGCAGATACTGTATTGAATCAGAACAGCAGGAAGTGGAGCTACTCTGTGGCATGGCTTGATAAAATGGTTCTGCTTTTTCAACTAGGCTTGGACCCTTCTTCTGTCTGTAGAAATTGACACGCTGGTTATTAAGTGGAAAAAGACCTAGAACTTGCCTACAGTGTTTGTAGAGGAAAGAGTGTTGCAAAGAAAAACCATTAGAGCAGCAATACTGCTACAGAATTGATAAAAAATTAAAAACACCGGATAATGTCTTTGATATTTTTACCAGTAATTTTTGAAGAGGAGAAGTTCTGACTTACAGCTCTGTTCTTGTCAGTCCATCCAAAGGCTTGTGGCATTGCAGTATATTGTGTGTGGTTGTCACAATCTGTGCCTTTCTTTTACACTTTTATTTTTTTAATTTCAAAATCAGTCTGGCACCATTTGGCTGTTGGATGTCACGACTGAACCCTCCAGGAATGTCAGCAGGGAGAAAGTCCCTCCTGCTGCACATGGCTCTGCTTATGGGGCTTTTCCCAGGGGCCACCTCTCAGACTGGGAAGTGAGAGTTCCTGTCTCTCCTCCTCTTACTTGTTTGCATTTCTTTTTTGTTTTAATAACCAATTATTATTCAGATTGAATAAAATGACAGGTTTTTGTGAATTATTTGTTGCCAATAAAATACACTAAAGCTGAAATGTCAAGGGTTTTCTTGCAAGGTTATCATGTACATGGCTACTCTCCTGCTTGGTTTCATTGTTGCAGTGGTAGGGCTCTGTTTTTCCACCTTTTAGGAGATGAACTGAAAGAAGAAATGATAATTTTAACTATCTGTCAATTTACTGTTTTACCTTCAGCTTGTGAATTTAAAACAGCAGTTCATTTTTCTTTAAACTGCTTGGAAATTTGATTAAGGCAGGAGTTTGAGAGAGAAACAAACCCCAAATTTCTGGCACGTCCTGATTCTGAAGTCAGCTGAGCTGGGTGCAAGGCAAATTTATCACTGGTTCTTCCTCAGGCTGTATCTTTTGAAGTCAAGGCCAGGTTGTTGGCTTTTGTTTTGAAAAGGCTGATGGGAATAAGGTGAGTTCCAGTTCCTGCAGTTGTAGTCTCATTTCAAAACATGGATTTGAGCCCATGCAGGGCTAAGAATCATTATTTGTCCTTTAAAATACTAACTTCAGAGAAAAACCGGTGTCTTCTAGCAGTCTTTTAATACCTGTGGTGTCAGTAAGTAGGGTGTGGTTACCCTTCCTCCCGGGCGTGTGCACCTGAGCTGGGTGCTTTGCTCTCTTCCTCCTCAGCAGTCCCTGCCGTCCTGCCCCCTGCCCTTGTCCCACCAGGTCTGGCTTTGCTCAGCCCCCTGGCAGCGATGTGGCTTTCTCTGACAGCCTGCCCTGAGCTGCAGCGTGGTTTGCGTTCATTTCAGCCCCTTCACAGCGGGCCCGTGCCGTGGGAACGCGGCCTGCTGCTGGAGAGCGTCCGTCTCCCTCAGCCACGCGTTGGTGCCCCCTCAGCCGGATCAGGGAAAGGTAAGCTGAAATTCTCTTTCCTAAATCTGCCAGGAGGCAATTTGCCTGGGTTTCTTCCCTTAGAGGCTGTGTGCCTGGTAATCTGTTGGTTCATGACCAGTCTCCCAGTCATGTGGGTAATCCTGAGGGTTGTAATCTGAGGTGAAGGATAAAGAGAAGGGCCTGAACATGACACATAGATGTGAAAGATCAAGAGACTTCTGCCTGCTATGTTATCTTTAAAATTAGACCTAACAATGAGACATGAGTGAGCTGTTGGGTTTTACCTCTTCCAAAGCATTGTATAAATGTGAATAAATAATTTGGTTTTATTGCATTAGTTTTGTGTATGCAAAATGAAACTGATTTTTACCTTCTTCACTGAGGTGTTGGGAGGATTAAGTAATGAGTAAGAAGTACTTAACTCCTGTAGCGTTGGGTAACAATGAAATGCTGGTAAGAAAGCTATGTAAACTGTGTTCTTGCAGAGCAGTAGTACTGTCCAGCCCTTTTTGTCCCTCCACATTTCAGTGTCCAGTATTTCCTCTGTTCTGTGTAATACTGATAGGAAAGATACGTGCTAATGTCTTTTCAAACAATTCCTCGGGCAAGGGTATGGGTGTTAACGTCTTTGAAATTGGTCTTAATGTCTCTACTAACTGCAAGCCGAAGGTTTGTTAGGGAGCCCAGACAGGCTGACTGTGGAAACAGACAAGTGTGCTCGTACAAGCCTGACTTTCTGAACATTGGGGTGAAATGACACGTTCAAGGTAGGATATGTGGTAGGCGGTTCGGGAAAGCTGTACCTTCTTAGGACCTCAGCCATGGGGAAAGGAAAGGAGCAACATGCGGCTGGGAGTTCAGGATAAAACGGGGCTGCACCCTCCGAAACCGAGAGAGGGAAAACCCCACAGGTGTGTGCCCCAGTGGACTCTCTCCCTTTATTCAAATAAAGTTGCAGGACTTTTCTGTCTTCTTTATGGACACTGGCTTTTCATAGCATGATTTTCTGTACAATACCATCTTGCTCAGTCAGCAAACTCACTTGTTGGAAAGTTTTGTTCTGTGTTTAGGCCCTTCCACTCCTGAGTTTTGTTCTAACTGTTGCGCAGCCAAGGTGTTCTCAGCAGAAGACACGCAGTTCAATCCAGGTCTGCAGTTCTCAAACCCCTTCTCTGTAATCTATTAGTGGAAGTCACACTTATCCCTGACTCAGGAGGCTGCTGCTATTTGGGAAGACCAGTTCAATGCCTGCTAAAGGTTCAACAAAGTCATCTCTGCTAAACAAAGTCTATTAACTAAACACAGAAGCTTAAAGCAAGTGTATCCTTAAATTAAGAATGGCTCTACACACCTATAAGCGCTTTAGGGAACCTGTGTTTGTTACTCCAGCAGTCTCATTGTGAGAGCTGGAGCTCTACGAAATGCAGATGTTCAAAGCTTCCTTGAAGATATGATGCTCTCCTCCCTGTCAAAACAGAAGTCTCTTTTAGTCACAGTGAGCAAGTTTTCATCCGCCTAGTACCTCTTCCCTTGGATGCTTCAAGCAGGGAACTTATTATTGTTGAGCTTTTCACCTCTTCACCTTACCAGTGAGCTCCTCGTGCCTTTTTGAACTTTTCCTTTGCTTTCCTCTTTTCTGTGAAGCTCTTTTAGCACGTAAATGTTCTTTGACTGCCATATGCTGACTTTGGGGACAGTGCTGCCCTAGCGAAACAATAAGCCAGCAGAACTTTCTGGAGACATCCTGTGAGCTGAATTGACTTGGACTTAAATGACCCAAGAACAGGGGAGAAAGTGTGAAATCCTTAACTTGAGATTGCCGTAGTAGGCAGTGTGTCCTGAAACCACAGCCTCTTCAGTTTTACTCTGAGTAAATGGGCTTATGGCATAAACTGGATGGGGGG
>VZRN01007445.1:608569-656108 GCA_013397935.1 Dasyornis broadbenti | reverse complement strand
AGGGGGGAAGGAATGGGAAATACGGTTGTTTCTCCACATAAAGAATTCCACATAATTAATAAGTGAACTCACTGTTTGGGTTTTTTTTAAAACATCGTTAAATAAACACAATTTAGAACATGTTACTACACAGGTAATAACATTACTCAAAAGGCAGAACTTTGCAGTGTGAGATAGCATCCTAATAAACTTTTCCTGGCTTTAGAATAGGAGAAACATGAAACCAGAAGACCAATGGCTCAGAGAACATGTGACTTTCTTTTTGATGGGATCCCAAATGAACTTGGTGTGCTGATCAGAGCCCCTTTCCACAGTATGTGTTACACACCCTGTTGTCTGGCAGTGCAGTGGAAGTGTTTCCTAATGAAACTTCCATCACTGTAAAATAATCACATAACCTTGCTAACTAAATAATATCATAACTGTGATGTGGGTTTGTCAGTCCATTTGCTTAACAGCCTTGTTATTTAAGCAGGATGTTTGTCATATATAACAGTAATATAAATTGATGCTGAATAGATGAAATTTTTTGAGAAGAACTGTGCTCAAACCTATGAGAATTCAATGGCTTTTTGGGGTGTTTTTTTCTTATTTCCTTGAGGTTCTTTTTGTGCTTATTAGGTTTGTGTGTGTGCAGAGTAGAAGTGACTTTTAGAAGCTTGTCAGTGAACAATCAATGACTGATGGCATTTTAACAGACATTTGGATAGGTGCTCTCTAATAAATTTGTATTTGATCTTTGTGTAGACATTGCAAGTGTCACTTTCCAGCAAGCAGCAGCTCTTCTAGCTCCAGTGATTGCCAAATGTTATTTTGGGACGTTACAGGAAGTACGTGCTTAGTCTGGAGATAGTTAAGGCCAATACTTAAAAAGAGGAGTTAAGCCATCTATGGCTTACAGTTGACACATATAGCTGTCATTATAACCATATTATAACCATATTATAACCATTCCCTAAAAATATTTCAGTAGCTATAATGAGAAGGAAACAAGAAGTGAAACTCAAAGGAAACAAATTACAAGTCAAATGTTCTTAAATTCTCCCTTTGTCCAATCTTTGCATATTTTGTTGTTTTCAGTATTTCCGTGTATTTATTCAAAGCAAACTTTATCCAGCAAATAAGTCGGATTTTTCATCCCTAACATTTGCATTCCATGGTTTCTTCTCTGTTGGTTTCTAAGGTTGACAAAAATAAATTTAAATTTACTTTCTTTGGTTGAATAGCCTTGGTATTTTAGTGTAATTCCACCTGTAGTGTAGCTGTTTGGTGCCATTGCAGTACTGTTGCCTCTCTAGGTGTAATATCGAATGCATTTTCATTTGTTATGAGGGAAAATAATTCAAAAACAAACTTGTGAGAACTCTTAAGGCAGTGCCTTCAGAAACAGGTTCTACCTCGTGTGCTCCTTCACAGGAAATGAAAGGTCAGGAGAGTTAAACAGGAGTGCTGATTTTGCTGCAGAAAAATGCACTGCTTCTGTATGATCATGATTTTAAATTACTTCTCCAGCTTTGTCACTGCCAGAATTAATCAGAGTAATGTATGGCAGAGTGAACTGAAATACATAAACACAATAAGGTACCCTGACTTCCTAAGACAGGAAAAAAAAGCATTAATTTCTGAGAGGGGCTGAATTAACAAGATAATTCTTTACTATATGAAGCAGTCCAAAAGATATTAGTGTATTGTTTTGTGTTGTGTTTTGTTTAAATAGTGAGGCTTATAATGAGGCTGCTTAAAGGAAGATCAATATCATAAGGACTCTTTGGGGGTGAGGGAAGAAAAAATCGTGATTCCCTGCCGGGTTTTTTGTCTGATAATGGGGTTGGTGTGAGAGTATGTTGTGCACTGGCTTCCATAAACGGATGTCCTGAGGCACACAGCAAACAAACACATTGAAGAGTATAATTATTGTTTAATTAATGCCCTGTTTTAGAGCCACTTTAGAGAGCATAGATGTCACCCTTTCTCCCACCAGCAGAATTTGAAGGAGCTGAAAGCTCGCTGTTAGGCTCCAGCTCGGACACGTGTTTATATAGGGATGCAGTGCGGTAGAAACAGATGACAAGGATTGGGAAAAGCCTAACCAAGTCCACAGCTGTGACATGGAAATGGTATGATCCACGTGGAGCTTGGGTGCTGAATTTAACCTCACTCACATGGTTCTGTCCTGCCTGGCCTTACCTGGTGTCAGTTGAGCAGACATGACCTCGCAGGAGGGCTCAGCCAGTGATTACTGCTGTCATGGCCCTGCCCCGGAGCACAAATGTTTGCAAGAGCGATGCCACAGCTCTGCTGGGCCCAGGCAGTGGCTGCACCCAGCCCAGCTTAGTGAGAAATCTCAGTGCTGCTGATCACCCATCCCTGATACACTCAGTTCAGTGCCACTGTTCTTGTGTACAGTGGTTATGTACCTGAACAAAACAAGTGGGAATTAGGCTGGTCAGAGAGCAGTAAGAACATGTCATGACGAAGAAATTTCCTGCAGTCCACACAGTCAAAGTGGTCCTTCTTCAGTTTTATAATTTATGAATATGTTGCTAGGAATAAACACAGGACTTGTGTGCTCGAGGCAGTTGTTTAAAGCTCCATCTTGCTCTTGTTTCACTGCATAACAAAATCCCAATCACAGATGGCAGTCAGGCCAGAGACAAAGCTTATAATGAATTGATGCTAACTTGTTTTTTTTCTAACACGTACAGTTAGATTTTTGTAAACATTTCTTTGTTTGTACCTTCTTGTGTGCTACCTGCATGGAAAGTCTGCCACTGCTATGAGAATGACTTGACCTAGATTTTAAAACAAAAACTGAACCCATGAGATTTTCAGCTGTAGGCTTACATTTTCACTGGAACTGAAGTTTCCCCAAAGTACATTGGCCTTGATCAAGGTCTGGAACGGTGAGCCGAGAAGGGAATTCTTGCAACTCAAGCCTGACTTTCTGATCCAGCCAGCATAATTATAGTTTAGCTACTGGCCAGTAGCACTGCTCTGGATAGCATCAAAGCATTCTTGTGAAGCGTTTTGAACTACTCCCAATGACCACTTCTGTGGTCGCTGTGCAGCAGCTTCTGAGCACACCCTGGGCCGCGCCGTGCCCAGAGGGCTGCAGCTTCTGTGCGCAGAGCCCAGCCCGGAGCTGTGTGAATGGCTCATCTACCAAAAGGCTCACTTGTAAAGGACCGATAATTTGCCTACTCGGGCATTGTGGCATCCATTGCATAACTGCACTTCAAACGCTGTCTGGAGTCCGTGGCAGCTTCCCAAGCAGGATCTATCGGATCGGATAATGCGTCCGGAATGGGCTCTATCAAAAGCTTTAGCAAATCAATGCCTACAGAAATGTAATTTGTCTTTAATCAATTTTATTGTTAAGAGTAAAAGAGGAAATCATAGATAAAAGCTTTAGGAGTACAGAAAGGAAAAATCTAATTTGTAGGAAGCTAATTAATTTGTTTTTTAGATATGTTTTCTCAGTCCTTTGGTGGAGTGCAGCTTGTTGAAGGAAACTGATGTGCTGTAAGGAAAAGACAGTGCCCATAGCAGTGTGTTTCTCTGTGCAGAGAGTAGTGCAAATCAGTTGTGTTTGTTTCCTCTTTCTTGAAGGAACTAAAATACACCAAGGTGTAGGTGTGTTCTGATTCAAGAGAAAAGGAAGGAAAAGGGAATTAGGTGAAACTGTAGAAGATAAGGAAAGAAGAAATGGGGAAAGCATCAGAGTGACTGTCTAAGAAAATCGTGTGTATGAATGTATATGTGTAAAACCAATAAATGCTCCAACAGCACTGACTGCAACTTAACCAAAAGTCACTAATTGCCCTTGAAAACTCAGTTCTATTTTTATCCCACAATAGCCTTAACATCTGTATTTAGTAGGTATTTATTAATTAGTTAATTGCATGAATTGATGAGTTATATGTGGTTCAAGTTATGGTTTGATTTCTGTTAACGTGCACATTTCCTATGGGATGTGTTGAAAGCTGGATATTCATCCATTGGATGAAATTGAACTTTTTGTGTTTCAGAGGCTGTTGAATATTCACCCAGGACTCAATAGCCCACCCCTGTGAGGTGGGTACAGTTCAACAGTTTCTGTTGTACCAAGGTAAGTTTGGAGTTGCTTTCCTGAGATGAAAGCTCACCTGGACCTCTGTGCATGTGAGAGGGGTTTGTGTATGGTTCTTGTTTCTGTAGCAGGCTGCTCAGGAAATTTGATAATCCTCTTCTATTGCTGTTTGATTTGAGTGATGGCTATTCTGGGAAAGACAAATACATGTAAATGTGCCTACCTGTTTAGATTATATCTGAAGAATGTTTGTGAAATTAAGAGGCCATATATTTACATTTAACTGCAGTCATTGTGTAATACTTCCTGTTCCATGGGCAGCGAAAGAAATTAAATAATGAGATTTCCTATAGATATATGTATGATTAGTTATCAGTCAGCCTCTCCTGATAATGCTGCGAATCCAAGCATTGATTTTCAAATGCTCTCCTTTTCCCAGTTTTCTATCAGTTTGCTGCTGCTATTCTTAACTCCTGAGCAGTCAGCGTTTGGGTTGGGGGAAGATGGAAGGTCGGGATTTCGTGTCTGTGTTTCTTATTGAGGACAGCTTAAAGCTGGAGAGGTGCATCTGAACATTTGTCAGGAAGAACTGTGTGAATAGAAATTGGAACTAAGCTCTAGGAATTTTCTATTTATTGTTTTCAAAGCAAGTGAGATTTTTATAAAGTCATTGGGAATTACTTTAATTCAACAGACATAGGAAGTATCTTTATTTCCAGCTTTTGGACTTGGCCTGATTTCCACAAGTGCAAGGCACTGACAGATGCTGTCTTTTACATTGGCCTCTGAGATTATGTCACATTTCTGAGAATGAAGCCATTTGCTGCTACTTCTGAAACGAGCTTCTTAAGGTATTCAGGTCTATAAAAAGTTATTTATATAATTTGCAGATATTGTAAATTATTTGAAAAAAAGTTGTATTTTAAGGAAAAGTATTGCAATTGTTACAGCACCATTAAAGAGCAACAAGCCTATCAAGAACACCACAAGAAAAGCATGTTTGCATGAATTGGCATGCATCATTTCAGGACTTAATTGTCTTTATTGTATTGCCACTTGCAGTGTTTTTTCTGTTTTGTTCTGTTGATGGGAGATAGTGCTGATAAAGAAACAGCTCTCTTCTCCTGCTTGATGTGAACTCTTGTCTTTAAGTTAATAATCCACATATTTAAAAGTGTATGACTGTGCACATACATGTGCATGCACATAAATAACAATTTACAAAGGGAGAGAGGGGGAATGCTGTGAAAACTGCCTCAGTAACTTTATGAACTTAAGTGCTGACTGCTCGTCAGAGTTATGATCCTTCTGTTCTAGGGTGAGCATTGCTGGAGGGTCATATTACTATTCTTTGTGCTGTATATATTTCCTTAACTAGCAGTAAAAAGAATCCCTTCTTTTACTGTAAGCATTTCCAATTTGTAACAGATCAGCAACCCACTGTTGTTTCTTTGGCAGAGTGAGGCCATCAAGACCTGTCCTTTATGGGTCTTTCCAGGTGATTTACTAGCTATGACTTTCCCTTCATATCACACTTGAAGTTTCATCAAAATAATTTGGAATGTACTGGGACCAAATAAATGGCATAGGCTAAAGCATCTGTTTGCCAAGATAACCACACTACAACTTGCCAAACCAAACATTATTGTTAGAAACATGGCTTGGCCATAATGCCTATCTCTGAACTGGAGTGGGAATGGTTTCATGGGAAAAAGTTTGCTCAACAGTATATGGGCTCATAGAGCCTACATTGGAAAAGAGACAGCATACTTAGTCTAAATAAGTTTAAACGACAGCCAGTACTATGGCTTGTGGCTGGTCTTTATTATGTGCTATGTTTTCAAATTCTACTTCTTTTGCTTTTAAAATGTTATCTCAAAATAATTCCTTTTTTTAACATTGCTTCCCCCATTGCTATTTTTGAGGACTCATTAGAGAAAGCAAACTGTATCCTCAAAGATTCTTCTTCCATTTTGCCTTTGAGTTTTGTGACTGTTCTGCCTCAAGGGACACGCAACTGATTCTTGACTTTACAGTGTTTGGGTGGTTTAGCTTGAAGCATCATTGCAGCATTGGAAGTTAGAAAAAAATAAAGGTCTTGTGATGAGATTATTGGAAAAGAAGAGGGAAGAAATGGCCTGGGTGTCGGACTGAATGCAGCTTTGAATTCACTACTGGTGGGAAGTTCCCAAATTTAGTAGTATCACCTAAGAACAGCTCATTCCTCTTAAGTGGCTTAAGGGCTGAGGCTCTGAAAAGCAGTTTCAACACTTTCATAATCTACCTGAAGTTTGTAACACAGTTATGACAACTGTGGATGGGAATGACAGAGCAGGATAGATTCCTCAGCACCCAAACCATGCCAACCCCACAGAGAAAAACCAGCACAAATTGATGGAGCCAGCTGCAAATTTAGTTGAAAAATCTTTTCCCTTGATTTTTGTCCATGAATCACTCAGGTGGGGCAATGTTGTGAGGACAGTACAGCAGGAAAGCTCTGTGAACAATTTGTCACCCAGGGGCTGGACTGAACTCGTGCAGGGGTAGAGCACTGGATCAATGGGATAAAAGGGGATTAAGTAATCAGGGTAAGTTTTTTTTCCTGGAAAACTTGGAAACTTGGCAGTTGTTTCTTCTTGCTCTTTAGCGAGGAGACCTATGGCTGAGCAGCAAAGTTGAGATTGTTTCTTGCCTGTACAGAGTTTGTTCCAGTAGGTTCTGAAAAGGGAGAGGGGATGATGGAGCACTCGACTGCTGTGCTTTCAGCTGGCCTTTCCCTTAGAAAGCTTTTCTATCAAGGATCATCCAAATATGTGCCATCTTGCCTCATGAATGTGTCTAGTGTTTCATTTTGACCTTGGTTCAAATTCTCAAGTAGTTTGAGTTTTGTTTTTTTCCAAGCACCAATGCAGCTCATGTTTTGTTCCTCCCATAGTTTCCATCACACTTTGACAAATTTTGACTAATCCTTTCACCAGCTTTATTGTCAGTTGTCTCTGTGTTACTGTTTCTCAGCTTGTCATTTAATAACTGAAATACTAGGACATATAAGAACATGGGAAATGCCATCTATCATCCAGTTGTCATGTTTGGAATTGCAGCAGCTCTGTTGCACATGATACAGTTATAAATTAAAATTTTCCATTGACCTGGAGCTTAGAAGGATAGTCTCAGTACAATATTTACTTAGTTTTGCTGATCTTGATATATTTATATCTATTTATCTTTTATGTATCTATTTGTATTTTTTTTTATATTCCTATTTCATATTTCATTTTGCTATTCCTAGTAAAAATCAATTTCTCTGGCATGCCCTTGCCTCTATGGAGGTTATGTTTGCGACCATTCCTGAGATGGACTGAAAGGTTTTGATTGTGAATGGATTGGCAAAAATATACAAAATCCTGCATGTTTTATGTATGCAGGAAACAAGGAAACTTGACTTTTCCTAATACCAAAGGACAAAGGAGAAAATTATGTCTTTCAAATATGGCTGCATGTGAAATAATTCAGAATAGGAAGGTTTTATGAGGCCTGTCTTTCTAAATTCTGGAATTGATCCATTTGTCTCTTTAAAATTTAACTGCAGTCAAGAGAAAAATTAAAGATTATGGCATTTTGATAATGTAGTACAGAGCTATTTTTGGTAACTAAAAAAGCTTGTCAAAAGCACTTATTTTCCACCAGGAATAGCACACTGAAGCCAACATGGGACTTGAATCCAACCCATTTTTGACTCATGACAGGCCCAAGATGTCTTTAAAAATGTTGAGATTGCAAATGCTTTATGATTTGGTTCAGACTTTACAGGTAAGATCTGCCTTGGCACAAGGTCGTGAAATTTCCGACATGTGGGTGTTACTTTGCAGGAGCTGGGACTGTGTCACAATCAGCTCTGGGAGGGAAGACTGTTGCAGGTCCCTGTGGAGAGGCCATTGTCTCCTCAGGATAAAGTGAGAGATACTGCAGAGGAGCTTTGAAGCCGTGCCAGCCTCCTCACAGGGCTGTGAAATCTGATACCTCCGCTTTTGAGCTGTCGGGGAAAGTACAAACTGTAGTACTTGTGGAATTCATTCACTGGCTTCCAAACTCGAGTCTGGCCTGGGAATGGAAGAAAGACTTTAAGAAGAACGTGGAAAAAAAGATTTCAGGACTATGTGGCAGTTAACTGTCAACTTTGGCATCTTTTCAGATTTGCAGCTTCATGCATTCTAGAGATAAACTGTGACTTTTCCCTAAGGATGGAGGATTTCATTTTCCTTCCCACTGAAGCTGTTAGGATTGTATGACTGTAGGAGCTAAGTGAAGCGCAGAGCTACCAGCAAGATGCCTGCCATGCTTTTAGGTAGTTAATTTAAGGTAGCAGAACATTTCTTGCAGCTTGTTCCTATTTACTTTAGCTTCTCGGTGTTTTCCATTTGTAAAGCAGATCAATAGGGTCCCTCTGTCTGTATTACTATGCCTTGTCATGTTTCATCTGGGCTTGCCTGAAACCTTTTGTCTCATTAAGAGGTGGATTGAAGATTTTCTGTGGGCTCAGAGCATTCCTGTGCACCCTCTGTGACAGAGGATCTTGTGTAAAAGCAGAGAAGGAGCAACCAAATCTTCAAAGAGTCAAACTTTGTTACCTTTTTTGTTCTCAGTGGAACTCAAATGCAAGTGGGCAGCGAGGCCTCTGTTTCTGCTGTGTTGCCTGTTGCTTCCATTTTATTTCAGCAGAGTTGAAGGGAAGCATTCACTTATGTCTCTCATGGTGCTCTCTGGGCTTGCCTTGGCCATGCAGGACCTGGGAGCTGTAAGTTCTGTTAGGAATGCAGAAGCCTTGCAGGTGGGGATGGTGGTGTTTTCCCTGGAACCGAGTATCTTGTCCAGTCAGCCAGGCCAGGCTGGAGCCAGCGTGATTTGCCAGCTGCTAACGCGGTTATTCCATGCAGGAACCCAATCCCTGTGTGCCATGCCAGGGCCAGTTTGCAGCTGCTCTTGGCTAACAATCCCAGAGAGAAGGCAGGGTGAGACATGAGCAGGGCTTATCACACTGAGTGGGGCAGAGAATGATGGAAAGTTGTGTTTCTCCTCACTGGGGACTCATATGGCAGATTTCAGGGACACATATGGGAGAAATGGAAAACTTAGGCTAAAACTGAACTGCAACTGCTGAAGAAGGAAGAATAGCAAGAAAATACTTAAGTAACCAAGGTGGAGGAAAGTAGACGTTTATTGCTTAATATGGAAATGAGCAAATAATAGATCATCTATTTGATGTCTTTCTCCTTTCAGCCACCACAGAATAGGTGAATTATGACCAGATGATTAAACCAGTTAATTTTAATAAAAACAAGACTAAAAAAGAATAGGTCAGGTGTACTTGATAGATAAGAGAGATTATGCAAGTCAGCAGGACTTGATACAATAACCCATAACATGAAAAATTTGAAAATGCTTACTTATCTGCCATTCTGTGTAAGAAATGTGGAGTCTCCTGATGATGTCAAGAAGACAAATGCATTACCTATGTTTGAAAATGCAAGGGCAGCTGAGAGGGAGGAAGCCATGGAGAATTTAGAGAAACTTAATGCTTATTCAGTACTCAAAATGAATAATGGCATAAAGCATTCGATGATACTTTAAAAATCTTTCTTGGCTTTACAAATGTGATAAATAACTATCATGATGCCACTAGGTACTTGTGCATATTGGATTTGGTGGAACCTTATTGCAAAGACAAACTAGGACACAGTCCCACATGACATTCTTGAGGGCAAATTGTGCCGGTCTTATGTGCTAAGGTGGGCACACAACTGGTGGGATGACTGAGGCATCCTGGCATAAAGGGGTAAATGGGGATTTAGAATTTCTCATGTGAAGATGGTCCAGGGAGGTCATGATGACTTTGCTGCAGGAACATTTCAAAAGGAGTGTAGATATATGGTACTTGATTGTGCCTCAGAGGTGGGATATGGATGAGATGATTTCCTGTGATTCCTTTCACTTCTCTGCTCCTGGGACTCTGCCGTGAGTCTGACTAGGGAGGTATTAGCTCAAGTGCATATAACTCAAGTTAACTGTGCACCGAAGACACAATCCTCAGCTTAATAGATGTCATTTTAAAACCTGACTGGGAAAATGTGGTTTCATATGTGGTAATAATGTCCCAAGAGGAGATCCCAAGATGATTGGTAGATTTGAGAATGATGTGGGCTGATTGGAGAGGCTCCAAAGTGAGAATGATCAAACAACTAGGAAACAAACCTAGAAGGCAGACTGAAACAATTTGGATTGTGTAGGGAATAAAAGACCAGAAGAAAAATTACAAAGTCTTCAAATACAGAAAAGGCTGCTATGAAGAAGAGCAGTATAAAGTTTACAGAGAGCAAAATCCCTGCAGTAGATGGAATAGGAATTAATAGAACTAAAACAGAGCAGAAAAGATTCAAAGAAGGCATTAAAAAAGAAAAGGGAAAAAACCCAAAACAACAACTATCCAAATCAGGGATAGCAAGTATTGGAAAAGACTGCTTCAGTGATTATGAAATTAGTGATGATGTTAAAGGGCAGGTTAGTAAAATAGCTCTCAGAAAGGACATGGAGATGGTTGTTCTTACTTTGGGATCTGGGATGGACCAAATGTCCTTTCAATGCTCTTATCTGATTTCTTCACAGATGTTTTTTCTCCTGAGGAGGAATACTTTGCCTTGATAGTTGAGGATTAAATTTGTTCATTTACTGCTCAAATCAGAATTGCTACTCTCTATCCCTACCAAAACTGTCTGCCTAGCAAGTAGGGAAAGTAGCCAGGACTGCATCTGAGGTTTTCACCTTCCTGTTCCCTTATGCCTGTGACAAAGAGTTTGTGGGAGCTAACCTTTACCCCATTGCAGCCAGCTCTGCAGCTTGTGGTGGATGGGGAGAGAGAGAGAGAGATGCTGTTTCTTTGCAGGAGATGCTAGGGGTCTTCACAGATAGGCCATATTGAGTATCCAGACACGCCAATGAAGCTGCTGTGTGCAGTTCTGAATGCAGCTTCCTAATCAGTGTTTGCAATGGTCCTTCAAATAACACACCTGTGTTCATTGCACATATTTGAATTTTGCTTCAAATAAAATCCTCACATAGCTAGAGTTTATGTCTAAATTGTCTTTGTATTTTGGGTATTGAGCTGTCGGAGAATGTGCTGTAAATTAAAAACAAACCTGGATGTAAAATGTAGCTCCTATTTAGGTGGTGTCAGATAGGTTTTCTGAGGCTAGATCTGTTAAAAACTACAAACTGATCTGTCATTTCTGTTTAGAAGTTCAGAAGGAAGCAGACAGTTTGGATCAGGCAACAGTCTGCAGTGATATGTCCAAAACAAGAGCTTTTGTTCCAAGCGGGGCTGATGCAGGCCACCAAATATGCCAAGAATGCGGGGCCGTTTGTGGTGCTGCACAGATACCATCACCAGCGAGCTAAGCACCCACATTCCTGCTCAAATAACATCCCAGTTGAGATGGAGGCAACTGAAACAAGGGAAATCCAAAGCAGAAGGTTGCCACTGCCTATATGTACACTAATGTCAAATATAAAATGATCTCTGTTTTTCTTTGAAATCCACCGTTTTCAGACCCTTCCCTCAAAGAAGCAATTAGCTGTGAAATCTCTCAGGGTCAAAAGGTCAAGGTTAGTTACAAGAAGGGGGTTAAGAATTTTTGAAAAATCTATGAAGTCTGCATCCTTTGCATCAGGAAATGATGTTTTTCCAGTTGACATAATTCCTAAAATCAAACACAGCCATTTATGTGAAAGCTCTGGGTGTAAACATGTGTGAATTGGAGGAGTTGTTGCACTCCCTGGCTTATGAAAAGGCTCTACCAATCGCTCTGAGCAATTTTCAGACCCATTTCAGTGGTATTTTTGTAATGCCATGACAATTAACTGCTAAGATTTTATTCATACTATTAAAGTGGGCTTTATATCTTGTTGTTACTATGAAAATATTGGTTGACATAACCAAAATAAACACTGTTATTACGGAAAATATTTATTTTTCTGGAAAATTGTATGGAAATGTACTAAATCCTTTGGTAATTCAAAGAAGTTAAAAAAAATGTTCTTTGAATTTTACAAGATCTTTGTAGCACTTGAACTGCCAGGACATCATAGTGCTTGAAGCTTTAGGCAGGCACAGATTGCAATCCACTCCAATAGCTTGTCTGCCTTGAAAATAATTTAAATCAACCAAATTTCTAGCATGACACCTCATTAAAAGTGGCTAAAGGAGTTAAAGAATTAAAAACCCTTAAACCCACAGAGCACCAAATCTGCCATATGGCACATCTGAACTGTGACATTTGCAGTTTTGGAATTAGCTCCTTTGAGCACCTGGTAGAGTTCATCTTTAGTAGAGCAAATATTTTGCAGAAGCAAGTTTACTTTCACCCCAGGTTTTGAGGTGCAGCAGGGAGCTGTGCTTTGCAGTACCATGACTCCGAGAGGTTGCTCTGTGCCAGGATCACCATCTCCTGATGTACGGTGTGCTGCAGGGGAGGTATTTTTCATCACCCACACAGATGAGCCAAAGTGAATCTGCTTGCTGTGGGTAACCCTTAATAAGCCCAGCTAAGCACATCTGGAGAACAGTCATTTGTAGCCATGAAACACCACGGCCATGGCTAGTTAAAAGCTCTCCTCCTGCTGCAGGGAGGCTGGAGGGGCACTTGGCCTGACCAAAACTGATGCTGGAAATCAGAATGTTAGAAGTCCGGATGCCTGAAAGCTACCTGGAGAGGTGTAGCAGAAAAAATGACTTGGAAAATGCTGATTAATAAGTAAAACCAGGATGCTACTGTAGCAGTGTGGGCTGACACCAGTGGTAAAATGGAAAGCAAAGTAGATTAGACTCTTTCTGGAAAGATCAGTTGGTGAAGGCAATGATTTGGATCCCAACCTGCCAATTAACCCATCTAGAGGAGTCACTGTGGAGGATTCCCCCAAGCCAATGTTTTGATGAAGTAGTTAAGTGGTATAAAATCACAAATCCAACACAACTGGTATTTTACTCTCTTTCATTAAAACAATTCTTCAATTATGCTTCTTTTCATTAAGCTTATAATGAAGATTAACAGATTTCCCTGCCTCTTTAAAGGGAAACTGTGTGGTGATACCAAACAAAAAATTTAGGGAAGAGGGACAATTTATTTTCAAGGTCTTTATCGTCTGTCAATGACAAGATAGATAATCAAATCTTCATTGTCTTTGCAGGATGGATTTTATGTTTAAATGGGTGGGTCAAGCCAAAGCTAAAAGGAAATTTCACAATATATTTTTTGTAGAGAAGACTCCCAATGCTAATGAGCAGCCGAATCTGTCTTGGGGAAAGAGTTTGTTACTAAAAATAAATTGCAGCCTAACTGTAACTAAAATCAGATTGCAGAAACCAAGCTACTCCGATTCCTGATTTCTGCTGCAGAAGGAGATGAATCTATTACAAACAGCACTGATTATTATATATTTTAAAATGTGCCAACTGAGCCCTGTTTTGAAATTAATCCACTTGTGAGCTTCTATCAAATATGCTTACAGCATTCTCCAGAGATTTTCTTCAGACTCTGCAAAGCCAGTGAGGAACCAGTTCATAGTTATGAGGCCAAAAGGAAAAACAGTGCACACGAGCTATTTATAGAACATGAAGCAAACCAGTGTGATAAAGGGCAAATGAAAGCTTTCAACGAGAGGCTTTTCGTTCCCAGTCACATGGTCTTTACATGCAATTTCTTTTTTACTATACAATTTAGCAGGGAAATTAAATCACTTGACAGCAGCCTTTTTCTGGTTAGAAAAGAACTGTTCAGTGCTCCTTTACCATTTATAATACACTCACTTGTGTCTGTGCTGTTTGAGAGGGTTTGTTTGCAGAAGTTTCTGCAGGGCTGGTACTTTCCTGGCACGTGGAAGCAGAAGCGGTGGCCAGAGGTTGCCTTGGGAAGATTTTGGTGTTCAGCATGGAAAACCACCCTGCTGCTGAACACAACATGCAGAGTTCTTAGTCATGAGCCGCAGATGTTTGGGAAAACAGGACAAGGATCCACCTCCTCTGAAACCTGGACAATTAAAGGCAGTAGTAGAAGCAAGTTAAGGTAAATCCAACCTTTCTAAATGCTTTTGTGTCCCATCACCCACTGTGTATAAATGTCCTTGTTGTATTTCTGACTTTTTGTTCTCAATGCAAAGAGCAAAGGACATTTCTGTCCTGGGAGATTATCAACCACTTCATTCATTTTGAATACATTTCTTCCAATGCTAGTTAGTTCAAGTCAAGTATCTGTGCTCCATCTCCAGGGGTGCCTTTAAGCAATTCTGACCTTGAAAAAACCTCAGCTTGACCTGGGTACTAATTTGTGTCTTAGCCTAACACCATATTCAACTCTTTCAGAAATACAGGAGTTGCCAATTTTTTGACAATTACTAAAATTAGATATTTTACTGCCCAAGTGTGATGACTCCAAGAAGGGGAATAGTGCAGAGGAGAAATTGCATGAACTGAGTCCCAGAGGTCCAGGCTGATAAAAATAAATGGCTTCTCAGATAGATTTCTTTTTATTATCTTTACTTTTTGTGTCTGTGGTAAAGTTTGAGGGAAGCTAAAGAAACTGGATAGTCTATCTCTCAAATATAGATGCTGATGCTGTAATTTCAGAATATTTTCACAGACAAGGCAATTGGTAGCAGCCTTTTCCCCTTGGACATTAGAAGCACGTTTGCAGGTTCTCAGTGTGTGCTACCTGAACTTCTCACCACTCAGGCCATCACCCAAACTGTCATGTCTCATCTGTGCCAGATTCCTCCTTAGCCCTGGGAGCTCCTGTGTTTGCTTAAAAATATTAATACTTCACAGACTCATTCTGCATTGTGACAAGTGAATGAGTGGATAAAATGCCAGGGCTTTAGCAGCAGTGATGCTGTTTTGGAGCTGAGTGCTGCAGCTGGGGAGCAAGGACCCATGAATGTGGTACATCTATCTGTAGTCCCATATGTCAGTCTCTCAGGCAATTTCACAGATTTGCTAATGGGAACAGGCCTTTTTAGTGAAGCTTCTTCAGGCCCTTACAAAGATGTGAATGTAATCCAGAACCTTGATGAATGATAAGCAAAAACACTGAAAGACAAATTTCCACTGCTGCTTCTCAGACACATGAACTCCTTCAGAAGTCAGGAGTCACTCTGAATTTAAAGAAATCAGTGCTGGCTTCCTCCCAGGATATAAACTCCTTTTAAGAGCTCTGTTTTATGTGTATATACATATATAATGTTGTTTTCAAATACCCAGTGGAAATTTAATGGAGTTACAGGAACAGCAGGATGGAGGAGAACTAAGTGTATATCCAGCACATAACCCAAACAGTGCTGCTGAGTCAATCCCCAAGAGGAAGGCAGGGCAGTAATGTAAAACTAGAGTTGATAGGTTTGGGGCTGCTCAGTCCTGTTGAACAGCAAGAAAAATCCCCACCTTCTCTGCTCCTCTGGTGTTCTTGCTGGACACTAAAACCAGCCTAAAAATAAAATCAAGCAAAACTGGAAGAAAAAAAAACTGGAAAGCATGGAAGAAAAAGGAGTTATTTTCAGCAATGTAGTCTGTGCAAGCTTTACTTTGTTGGGCAAGAATTAAAATCATGATTTTGAGCCATCATGGCTTGTTGCAGTTGTTCAGAGATGTGGTGCTCCCATTCCCCTCTACACCTGGAACTTCCTGGTCAGATGACAGTGTCTCTGGGGGACACTGCCTTTGCACCCAGTAGCTGCACAGGGGTGAGGCAGAGGGGTGAGAAGGTGCTGTTGCGGTGGGTGTGGAGCATGCAGGATAGAGGAATATCCCCCTCTGTCACACCCTGTGCAAAAGCAGTAGGGCCTGGGCAGCCCAGCAGCAAGGGGTGGTGACAGGAGTGCAGAGTGTGGGGCTTTGGAGCTGCCTGAGCCTAGCTTTGCTTCCCTCAGGTGTTTCTGGGTGCACTATGAGGCCTCCGCTCATCTGTTCCTGTCTACTGTGGCACTGCTCATATTTTTTCACTTGTAGTCACTTATGTGCAAAGCCAACTCAGTTCTCTTCATAAGTTAGAGTGTGACCAGAGCTACAGTCAGTAGATTTTAGATGGGAAACCAAGACAAACCTCACAGGCAAGTTCCCTTACCAGCAACTTGGAGCTGAGGGTGAGTCCAAGAGTAGGGCCTTTAAAGCCATGTTGTTGGAGCACAACTGGACAAAAATCTGCCTGACTGCACTGCCTGTCTCAGCCTGAGGCTCAGCCCCTGCAAGTGAGAAACAGGCTGATCCCATTCATTACTGTCACCTTCAAATATAAACCTGCTGGAACGGAGAGCTCTTCTCAAAGCCATCCCATACTCCCACTCTGTGCTAACAAACAAGACTGTGCTTGTAAGAGCACACCATGAAGAGGCAGAGTGTTCTTTTTTTTTTTTTTTTAAAGTTGATCAAGAGGGACAAGAGACACAGGAGAGTGGCTTAAGGGTATTCAGATCACAAGACTTCTTGATGAAGAGAACATGCAGCTGGCTGCATATGTTTTTCCAGAAAAATAAACACCACTTGTAAATATCTAGCCCTCTTGCCATCTCTGAAGAATTTCTGCCAGCTGATTTAAGTAGCTGAGGAAGAGGCTGGAAAGCTGTCACCCCTAGGCTGCCACCCTTGTGTGTTGGCAGGGTGAAATGACCAGCCTGCAAAATCTGGGGCAGGCAAAGATAAGCAGAAGGGACTGTCCCACTCCTGGTTCTGTTGGATCACGTGTTGTGAGCCTGGAATTCTGCTGGAGCACACACAAGAAGTGTATGCACTGCAATTTACACTAAAGACTTAAAGGGTGAACCTTACTGGGCACAGGCTTGTTTTAAGGGGTTGCTGAAATGATCTCCTAAAGTATGGGAGTACATCACATGCTCTTGTGTGCTCTCAGCTGTCTAAAACTGGCTCTTATCCTGACACTCCAGATGCAGGGAAGTCCTTTGGCATAGACGGGATCCTCTGGCATAGCTGAGGGGGCTGAGCACCAGGCAGAGCCGGGGGTTGGCTGGAAGGGCACCCAGTCACAGATACTGAGCTGAGCTTTCAGCCCTAGGAATTCTGCACATGCTATGAAGTGAAGCAGCCCTTACTCAGAGAGACTTTTCTGGCACAAAGGCAGCACTGAAGCAAGATCTCCCATGTTTTGAAGGATTGATTTGTAAAGTATTATGTAAAGTGATAAGTCTCTTTCCTGTAGAGTGGCTGAGGCTTCAGAACAAAGCATTATGCCTTTTATGTATTTCTCTTTTCTTTGCTGTTACAGTTCACCTCTCCACAGTTGTAGAGACTACTGCAAGAAGTGCAAGAATTCACCTCCTTCTGCCTCTCTTTCCTCATATGAAGTCAGTGAAGTGAAAGTTCAGGTAGTATCTGGGTGTGCTCACTCAATTTCAAGACTAAAAGTTTCCAAAATATACCAGGATTGCTGGCTTTGGACTCCAGCCCACAGATACATGCAATTTTGATACATGTCTGATTTCCCTGCATTGTTACCTCCTCTTTCAGCATCTTACTTATACTGCAATAAGATTAAATTAACTTTATCATGACTCATATATGAGCACACATGCAGGTCTGTATGTACATAGAAACAGGGAGAAGGGAAATACAGTATGATACTTAGAGTGCTTAATAGTTATATATTTGCATAACAAAATCCAGCCTGTTTCCATCTTCACACAGACTTGTCTGATTACTTAATCCAAAGCCACATCCTACACTCAATGACTGCCAAGGCAAGCCAGCAGGCGAGAGGTGAACTGAGTTGTGTTTAGTCAGTCCCCATGCAAGTTGTTCTTTCTGTTTTTTCTTCTCCTGCTCTGTGGTTTGCCTGCTCTCCTTTTTTGGCTTGCTTTCTTTTTTTCTCTGGTTTTTTGGGTTTTTTTGGTCATAATTTTACATATGATCATTTTGGTTTGGGATGTTCTTTACCTACATGCTTACATTGCACCTAATCACATTGGGCTGTGATCCCAAATTTGGGTCTGTGTGCCACTGGAATACAAATAATAATGTGTTGTTGCTTTGGTATCCAGTCAGGTTGGAATCTGCAACTCTATTCTGCTTGTGGGCACTACCCATTGCAAGACTGTTCTCTTAATTTTGCCCGAAAGTGATACTGTGTATAGTACAAATAACCCCCAGCAGAGCAAAATAATGAACAGCAGAAGCATTGCAAAAAAATTCAGCTGTGCCAATGGTGAAAGTATTTTCTCACAAGAGTGAAAATGTGCTGTAAGTACTTCTTGGTTTGTTAGAAATCTTGGGATGTGGAAATATAAATGATCCCATCTAGGTTATCATTAAGGGAGTTAATTGGTGAGTCCGAGGTTAAAAAGCCCATAAGGCTCAAAGGATAAGGGAAACAGGTGCTTCCCCAGAGCCTTGGAAGCTATGCTACAGTCAGTTTCTTCCTTCCCTTTGGCTTAAAAATATACCAAAGTTGGTATGTTATAGCTATGGTAGCATTTATAATAAGAAAATATGCAAATACAGCAGCAACATAATTTCACCAGGCTGCTTGGCAAGTAAATGGTTGTGTACAGAATAGCCTTCAACCCTGTGAGCATCCTTCTGTCAGAGGCAGCTCCTGTTATTTATGACAGCAATAAAACCACTGATTATTATTGGACAAATTTCTCAGACATGAAAAAAGAGAACTTCAGACATCTTACTTCCAAATCTTTCAGTATGTAACAAAAGGTTTGGGGTTTCAGAAGTTTAGTCCCTGAGGATAAACAAATAAAGTTGTAAAGAGCACACCTTGCTAATATGATTGTCCTTATTAGCATAATAGTTTTCAAATAAACAACCTGCTAATGTCTCTAATAAGCAATTACTCTATGATGAAAACTGCAAATGGAGCCCGCTGGTGGGTAACAGATAACAGTAAAATCTGTCAATAAAACAAATACTGTTCTGCCTGAACAGCTCTCTTCTTCACTCTAAGAGAAGAACAGAGCTGCCTGGGTATTTTTATAGACTGATGTTTGACAGCCAGATATGTTACAACACTGCTCCTCTGATGCTTTGCTCTGATGTTACATGGAGTCTTCACTCTTTACAGTGTTAGTGTTGCAACAAAATAAGGCAGAGATCTTTACTTAGTTGGAAGCAACCTACCCTTGAATCAAATAAAACCACAGTAGGCTGAATGTTTGCCCAGGAACAGGGATTCAACAGATTAATAGAGTTTTCTTTCCTTCATAAAAGGAAAATGATAATTAAAAATTTGGAGTCCATCCTGTCTCTGAAACATGCAAATGAATGGAAATAGCATCTCAGCACTCTGTTCTTCTTGCTATTCTAAATCATTTGCAGTGGCAAAAAGGTGTTAAATGCATGCAACAATCTCACTTTCCCAAACATTGAAAAGTGTGAAAAAAAGTCGTAATTTTTCAAGCATAGTTGACAAACTATTTTCAAAACATTTGCAGCGTAATTTATATACTTGCCTAGTTGCTTTACCATCGATTACAAAACCGTGTTGTACTTGCTTTGGTCCCTGCACTTCTGCACTCATTTTTCAAAAATAATTTTGCATATGTTCTCTTAGTTTTCAAGAAATAAGGATATGGAATATGAGAAAATCACAAATCCCCAAGCCTGGTCCTTTCTAAATTCCATGGTGAGTATGACGGTTTTATTTTATATGTAGCTTTGTGGAAACAGGATCATTTGAAGGAAAATCTTGAGCAATCCTTATCTTTGTTCCATTCGGGACTGACATCATGGTATGAAAATGCAAGGAATGTACAGTACAGCCTGGTGTGGCAAGAAGATCTTGACAGAGGGATGATTAATGGTGTCTGAAAGAGGGAAAACTGTTATGTAAGAAATACAGCCCATGAGGTTGAAACTGAAGAAACTGTCACAGGTGCAGACTGTAAACAGGCCCCAGAGGGAAGAGTATTGGTCTTTTAAAGGTGGACTCTGTAAACAAACAGATGAGGCATAGGAAATAACCTTCCATATAAATTTTAATGGTCAAATAAGTACATGGAGCACATAAGCACTAGAAGCGTTTATAAACTCAAAGAACATCCATATTGCAGTAAAGCAGCACAAATAGTACCACAGTGTAAATTTATATAGCATGAGGCAGATGTGTGGTCTGATGGCTCAGTTTGTTTTTTTGACTTTAGCAAATGACATGATTTCTGTGTCTCTGGTTTTGTTTTGTTCCATTTAGCTGCTCTCAGCTACATAATTGTTCTTTCAGCTTGTAAATATTATGGTCAACCTCCAGCAAAGTTTAGATGAGGCCAATCAAATGTAAACAAGTGTGTCTGCACCAATGATGTGAGTAAGCAAAATCATCTCTTGTGATGTTTCCTCCCCCTTTTCCTAACTCCTCTGGGACTGCAAGAGCTTTGTTGAGCCTGCTATGGTACTGCACAGCCTGGGGTTCAGTTTAACTGCCTGGGATTTTTTTCCTTTCCTGGTTATTTGATGTAGGATTTATCTAGTGAAATGAGAATAATGCACCAGGACCACCTCTGGCGAGCATCCTCGTATCTTGAGGCATTCCTATGCCTCACATCCTTGCTTCTGCCCCTGCCCTAGAGGTCACTGCCTGTGATCTCAGCACAAAGTTAGCACAGGTGCGAAGTGCAGAGCAGGGGACCAGAAGGGCTGAGAGTGAACAGAGACTCCTGAGGAGCTGCAGCCTGAAGCAGTGTTGCAGTGCTGTGACCCAGAGGTGTGGCAGCTCTGCTGGGCGATGGTGTCAGACTCTCTGACTGCAGTTTCCCAGCAGGGCTCAGCCCCCCCGGGCTGCCCAGCAGCAGGTGACAGCCAGCAGCACAGGGATCTGGCCTGGTGGCTCTGGCAGAGCTGTTACCATGCGAGGGCCACATGGTGCTCGTACACTGCAGTCACCAAACCCACTGGGTGAAAGCCTTTGCATTAAAAAGGTGCACAAGGCACAATTTTTGCCCTTGAATATGATCTTTGTGTAGAGGGCTTCACTCCACATTGCTCTACGGTCACTGTACAGCCCCCGGTCTGCAGGACATACTGTCCACACTGTAAATGCATCCCATGGGCTTTGTGCTGCAAACACAAAGCAAGCAGGTGGGCTTTCCCTGCATGCAACCTCCTCCCTGGCTTTGGAGCCTCTCGCTGTTGTGTGCCGAGCACAGGCCCTGCCTGCTCCCCTGCATCCTATCTTTACCTGTCTCCAGCCTTGCTTCCCATTCCAGCTTTGTGTTTTCCAAGTGCCCAAATCCTGCTGTAGCTTTTTGCAGCTGTACCAGTTCAACACTATTGGCAGCCTTACACTCCACACCTTATGCTCCCATAAGCAGTGAACTGTTGGGTCCCGATTTTTGATTAGAAATGAATGAACCTTTAAGGAAAAAACGTATACCAAAGTAATGACTGCAATGATATTGATCTCCTGGGAACAGAGCCTGGGAGGTGTCTGACATTTTGCATTGTTATCTATGGGAGAGGAAGGAGCTGGGCTGTTTTTTTCCCACAAGAAATGTATCTATTTTTGAGAGCAAATTACTTTCTTTGCCATGGGACCCAAAACAGTTTTCATTCACTGACTCACAGTCTCTGGAGGCTTTTTCCCTGAGCTTAGGAGGCAAATCCTTAGTGGTTTGCAGCTGGGAAAGTGACAGCCCAATTAGCTAAAACTGTTAATTTAAAGGTAAAGATGTTACCTCTTTACAGCTATCTTGGCTTTGAGAACCAAACAGTCTCCATCAGCCTCACTCCTCCGTTTTTACATACAGAGTTGCTGTAGATTTGGTCATAATAACTGTTGGGTGAGAATCTGAAAGCAATGTATCAACAGCATATGATTTATTCTGTGGTTCTTGTGCAGAAAGCCAAAATATTATTTCATGCTTTCCTGTTTCTCTTTTTGTCTTCTTATGGTATAAAAATAATTTATTAGTTATTTGCTATTAAATTTGTCCAATAGCCAATTTGCTTAATTATGGGTGAATGCTTATGGTGGATCATTCCTTCCCATGAGACAATCTCTCCAAGACCCAGGCAGAAACTACAGGAAATGTATTTGGACAATGTTCATGTTTTATCTCTTCTTGTGGTGTATGGCAGAGCCAGTATGGGTCAGCTCGGCAGCTCATGGCCTTAGGCTGATCCATAGGATGCTTCCATGTGCTTTGCTTGTTATTCTTTGAAAGGTTAGGAATGTCTGTAGTAGCATTCATGGTCCAAACAGCTGAAAACTCTCTGCTGCATCTCTGCAGGGCTGAGGCTGGATCCACATCTGCCTTGTCCACATGGAAGGACTGGACTTGGTGGCAAATGTATTCTGGGAGCTGCCAGTGTCCACACAGACTGGGAGTCTTGGCAGGTATGGGACACTGGCAATTGGGACCAGATACCTAAACAGGCTTTTCTGTTTCATTCAGAGATTGCATGGGGACTGTTAACCTTTAGACAAAGCCCTTCCAAACAAAATGCTTTACCAAAGGAACAAAGTATCAAGGAAAGGGGTATAGCAATATTTAGAATTCTTCCACATTGTAAAATCTGTGCAAGGAACTTTGGAAGAGTCACTACCAAATGTGCCCCGTAGCATTTCTTAATATTTGTAGTTCTTAAATCTATATACCTAATCAGCTCCTTAAACTGTGCTCCAGGCACAGTGAAGTGGGAAGAAATACTAAAAAAATTGCCTGAAGGGATGAAGTCTCTTGGTGTTTATGGTAAATGCACTGCTTTGCTCCTGTTGGAAACTTTCATTAGTTTGAATTGTCTGTCTTATTGTGGCTTGTAAATTACTGACAGTAAAGGAGATTTCAAAATGGCATGTGTTACCATGGAATACTTTCGCTATTAATATATAATAAAGAGGTAACCCTCATATATCCCAAAGTCAAAAAGCAACTTCAGATTTCTTATTTAGAAGATGATACCTTAACTGAGAACACCTGAGAGGTGACTGGGTAAAGCTCATGTGATGTTTTTGCTTAAGGTGTGTCTGTCAGGTGCAGTTGGTTGTTTTGAAAAACACAGCAAAGAATTTCAGTGCAGTGAAACCATTTTGCTGTCTGTTCACCACAGCCATGTTTTCTGTTGGCTTTCTGGACCTCGGTGTGACTGGGGCTGCGTGCCACAGTAGGGCAGCGGGTCCATGACCTTACGTATCTCGAGGGTCAGAGGCAGCAGAGCTACAGAACAACACACTGGAGTGGGATCCTGGCTGTGTTGTAGCCTACCTTATCAAACAACTGAGAGCTCCTTGCACCACATATTTGACACTGGTGGGCAGGGTATGGACATACAGTGGACTGAAAGTGCGGACAGAACTGGCAGTCAGTACCTTGTGTCTTTAGTAAAGGATTCCAGTCTCTGAAGGACCCACTGCAGCTTATTTTGTACGTTTTCCCTCCTGTTCTTTTGAATCAGCCTCATGTGCAGAATCTTCTGCTCAAAATCTTTCTTACTGATACGTCATGGTCTCTTATTTCCATTGTTTGACAATTACTAAAAGGAGATCTTGTAACTGATACAACATCAATAGCAGATCTTAGAATAATCAGTAGTTTCAGCAACTCTTTCTATTCTCCCTGCTTTTGTGGCTTATTATAAAAGTGTCAATCTCTCACTGCTATCTAACAAACAAACTTCTGCCCTGGATCCATTTCCTCTTGGGCAGTTTGCCAGGAATAACAAATTAAACTTCAGCTCTCAGTTTAAGAAGTTTCACTTCACTGAGTAGAGTTCAAGTACAGTCTATTATCCTAAGTGATAGAGGAGTCCTTTGATGTTTGCTTCTTGAGTGGTTTATATAAGCCAGGGCTTCCTGTAGGAAAAAGAACTGCAGCTGAAGGAAATACTGGATTGATCAGGTAACCTCTTCCTCTCTCTCTTACTTGAGAGTGTCTGAGTGCCCAAGTACAGAATCATGCAGAGATATAGAGAGATCTGGCACAGTCTCCACAAGGAGAAGTCACACAGTTTGACAATGTTGCTCAGTTTATCATGTGAGGGGGATCAATCCTGCTCCTTCCGCCTTCCTGTTCCCCACTGCTTTCTCCACATCACCGCTGGTGGTCCACTGTGGCTTGTTCAACCTACTTAATTTGTAAGAGTTCACAACTGAAATTAAGTTTTCTGCCATGCCCATGAGCTGAACTGGATAATTAGCAGTGCTCCTGCCACAAAAAGTGGGAGGGACTGCACAGGTGGCACCTGGAGTGGGAAGCATAGGGGAGAGGGGAATACCATTAAGTAGGAACAGAAGGCCTCCATCTGCACCTACCAGGCAGCAGGTCAGCCCGGCTGTGTCACTGAGCTGTGCACTCAGGGGTCGTTCAGAGCCCTCTGACCTGCAGCTAAGTCCCACTCTGAACTCTTCTGGAAGATGCTGGTTTTCTTCTTTGATCACCAGGGCTGTGTTCACTTTATCATATAACATGGTTCAGTGCCATTTTTTTTCTCTCTTTAAGACGGTATAGTGATGCTCCCATCCCAGTTATTCAGGCCTGGAAGTTTGAGGGAGAAGCAGAAGTTGGCTTGAATATATAGAAGAAAAATAGGGAGTGTGCAGTGCAAAGTGACCAGAGTACAGGGATCAAACAGCAAAGAACAAGGAGGAAAGGAAAAGAGGTGCCAGCAAACCCTGCATTGTCTAAGTTGTTTCAAGATGCCCACTGTTCTATGGTCAGTGATAGTGAACTGCTGATTTCTGAATTTCAGTATTTAAAAACTCTTTTTGTTGTATTTTTTCTGGGCCAATACATGTTCACAACAATTTTGCTTCTCCCTGATTGTTTAGAAGTGTGGCCACAACACGTGGTGGGTGCAGCATTGCTTTCCTGTCCATGCTGGAGAACCTGGGCACAGAAGTGACTTGCAGAACTCTTGCCTCTAAGCAAGGGGACAGCTGAACAGCTCATGAGCAGCGCTGCAGTGCCAGACGTAGTTGTACTAATAGCTCAGTATTACTGGCAGGAGAGATCTTGCTCTCCTTAGCTCCTGGCCTTGCAATTCGGCTACTTTCCTTGAGTTGGGTGTGTTGGGTGTCTGTCAAATGACTATTGAGCTGATTCAACTCACTAACCCAAAAGAAAATCATCTCCATGTACCATTGTCACCGTTGGCTGGAAGGAGAGCATGAGGAGATTTGGAGGAAAACAGCCTTTATTTTGCAATTAGATGTTGCAATACCTGTGGATATTGCACGCTCCACAGTGTTGCAAGAGTCCCTTGAGCAGAACTCATTGAATTTGGTTTGTAAAAGCTTCTCTAAAGTATGGGTATTGGAAGTTGTGAAATTACCCATTATTCAGTTCGTGCAAAGAAATCCTATATTATTTTATTACAACTTATTTTGGGTTATGTAAAAGCAGCTTTTCCTTCAGCTATATCCATGCCCAAGGTCTGAAACACTTTTAATCCCAAACACCCTGACTCTCCTGACCTCCTTTGTTATATAGAAAAGCACTTTAATAAGGTCTAATTACCTGTAGAAATGCATACATTGGAGACCTCGGTATTTCCTTGCTTTGGGCCTGATGTGACAAGCAGTTTCAGAATACTCTTTAAATGACTGAATAAACCTAGGAATTGTTTTTTTTCCGCAAGTGATTTGCTGTTGCTATCCACCTTTCAAGATCTGGACTCCTGTCACAGAGAACTTTGGAAGCTTTTTCCCCAGGAGTTTGTCCCACGTAATGGACACTGATGTTTTCCAATCAACAATGTTATTTTTAAGCTCTGCCATGTCACGTTATCTTATTGCTTCACAGACCCCGTGACTGCTTGTGCCTGCAGACAAATCTAGCACAGGGCAGGGGGTGGGTAGCTCCTCCTTTTCGGTCTGCCCCTTCCCCTCTTACATCCCAGAGGTCTATTTCTATCTGGGAGTGGAGCCTGGGAGGCTAGTTGGCTATATATGACTTTATGTGACAGTGAATCCAGGCAGCTTGGCTGCCTTCTCTGAATCTCTCCTGCAACCCATGCTGCTTCTTCTTTCCCCAGTGAGACTTTCGCCTCTAGACAACTGTAAGTTTTCTTGGGAATGATTTCCAGAGCACTTATAATTGTCCTGCTGTACACCCAAAATGTTCTTTCTTTGAAACCGCCCCCCTTCCTGCCTTCCCATAGAAATGTTGCTCATCAGCTCATTCAAAATTAGTGCATTCCTTTTCTTGTCCTAGTGCTCAATGCTATCCTTTCTCAGTGTGAGGATGGATAAAGGATGGTCCCTCACTAAATGGAAACATATTTTTCCTCTCAAGAGATTTGCTTTTATCCAAGTTGATTCTTGAAGAAAGACAAAAATGCCAGAAAGAGAGATGTGAGCTGAAGCAATTTGTCTGACTGCAGGCCCACCCCTACATCAAAGTCCAGTGGAGTTATGTGGTCAGATTGTCAGGTGGGTATTCTGAGTGTGAGGAAATGAAGTTTACAATGACTGCAAATGGATAAACTTTTAGAAAAGTTGAATTGACTAAGTCTCAATCATCTTTCTCTTGGTTCCACTCATTAAAAGACATGTTCTTACTTTCTCATGAACTCTCTTCTGGAAGGAATGTTAGAATGAATTCCATTATGCTCATCCCATGCAGGTAATAAATATTGCAGGACTTCTCTGGAAAAAGCAAGTGATAAAATTCTGCTATCTTTGCCAAGATTCTCATTTTTGCATTCAATGAAGCACATTCCAAGGTGGTGGAAAAGAGAGTTTCCCATTTGTGGTGGTTTTTAATTTGGTTTTGAATTTCAGTTTTTAAGATCATCAGCTTTGAAGTGGTAATCCAGGCTGGGTCCAGATTCTGATCTGCGGAAGGTTTGGAACAAGATGTTTCAAATAAAAAACATTTTCTTTGGATAAATTCTGACAATTTGAAATGTCTAATACTTTATACTGCTGGTCAATTGGATTTGTTGTGCAGAAGAACCAGACTGTGTCCTAGCTGCCCAAAACCCTCAGATTTTCCCTGGGTGTTCTCTGGGAGACACAAGAGCAGGCATCTCAGCATCCCCTCCAGAAAATCACCTCTGTGCAGGCTGTGGTATCTTCCCATGCAGCTGCACGGCTGGAACTGAAGCTTTTGTGAGTGACTGCAGCTCTGATGGTAAACATAAACCAGAAATACACTGACTATTTGCACTGAGAGACAAAGCAGCCCTATGGCAATAGGACTCCTAACTGCCAGCATTTCTTGCCTGCCAATTTACTTCTGTAGTAATTGGGATAAGGCCTTAGGGGGGAAAAACCATGACAACGAACATGGCAAAATATGAAGCCCCTTTTCTTCAGTTGCAACTGCTGTATTCCCAAAGCTGGCAGTGAGGGAGAATACATGAGGAGAGCCTGAAGCTTCTTTGCACCCAAAGTGTATCTTTGTAATCGATTTCTTCCACTAGCAAAGGACGCGTAAGAAATTCCTTCTCCAACAGACTGTTCCTGTCACAGAGTTTTTATCTGGCATGTCACAGAGCCAGTACACACACTGCCCCACAAGCAGTTGTACCCATGCCCCTGGCATGGTGAGCTGTGGCTGCTGGCGGAGTAGCCTTGAGCATAAAGTCACAGTCACAGCACACCTTGGGCAGCCAGTGTACCCCAAGGGAAAGGATCCTTCCCACCTGTTGGCCAAGGAGCACTGCATGTCATGTGTTGCTCTTGGTCATTGTTTTCGCAGGCGATTGCAGTTGGAATGCTGAAGGGTTGGATGTTTATTGAGAGGAGAGAAGACTATGACATAATCACTTGGTTAAAAATTATGCAAGAAGGACAGAGGGAAAAGAAGCAAAGTCTTGACATCTCTCCACCAAGAATGAAAGAGGCAGGTGATAGGTCCTTTTTAGGAAAGCTTTGCTGCTTCTTTATGATTCACTCCCATCCAGCTGGAGGGCCTTGTGTTGTCTTTTGCCCAGCGCGGGAATAGCCAAAGCATCTCCCACAGAAATTGTAGGAGTTACAAGCCCACGTCCATTGACTTCAGCTTTGTTGTGCCAGAGGCTCAGTATGCCCCTCTCTATATGTGCTACTGGTAAAGGCATTAATTGCAAATTGGTTTTGAGTCTTTTTGGCTTTTACTTTTGTGGTAAAACACCCCTCCTAAAACATTGAAGAAAGGATGGGAGAAAAGGAAAACTGAATGCAACTGATATTTTTACATCATTATTGAACAGTTCTGATGAGAGAGAATCCTGAAAGTTCTCCAGTGATTTGAAAAATTTCCAGTACTTTGAAAAAGTCTTTGCAGAAGCGGATTCTGTTTTTTTTAGCTGGCATTTCCCAGCAGCTGTTGCCAGCCTTCCTACAGGTCTGCTAGAAAGTACATAGACTCTGGTGTGCTGCGAGACTGTATGTTCCTGGATGTGTTTTGCCTCTATGACAGTCCCCAGTTCTCATTTCAAATTTTAGAAATCTGCACAAAGATGAAGGCTTGAGCATCACACTGCGCAAGTGCAAATGGAAACTGCCTTTGCTTGACCCCCTAAGGCCCACCGTCTTTGCTAATAAAGATTCACTGTGTAACTCCCCACTAAAAGTGGCAGTTGGAGGCCAGGAAAAAAATCAGTTATCCAGTGTTTGAAATATCCATTTAGCTGCTGGGAGCCACCATTTGATCTTAAGCAGGATACTTAGATGTGTTCATTTTTAAGTGTCAGGTAGTTCAATGACTTCACTCAGCATTTGCATTTTATGGTGGTACATGTAACCTGAAGAACGAAAGGAAAGTTTGCTATTTCCTGTAAACATTTTTATATAAAAGTGTCACATGAAAGGCTGTTGGATGAAAAAAATTACTGTATTGTGGAGTGCCTGGAAAAAATCACTTAGGCATTATTTTAATCCTTGGCAGTAACTATTCCAATGTATACTGTTTGTTTAAGAAACCTAGAACACTGTTCCTGAAATGACTTTCTTACGACTCTGGGTACAGAGCCAAGTGCAGGGAATCTGTGTATGGGCGAGCAGATAGAGGCTGTCCCCTTGAGGACAGTAAGACCATGTAAGGATGCAGAAGGATTCTGACTGTTTTACCTGGAATTTAATTCAGACCACATTGGCTTAGCAGTGGCATAAGCTTGTAACTAAAGCAAGTAAGCCTAAAGGTCGACAGTCATTAGGTGATTTTCCTTATACCCCAACAATAAGCACTGATAGTGAGTTCTCTCTCTTCATCTTTTCAGGCTCTTTTGATTGGTTGAAAGGTGTTAAACATGCCACTCTTTTAGGGCTTTCAT
The DNA here is from genome assembly GCA_013397935.1 of Dasyornis broadbenti. Taxonomy (NCBI): domain Eukaryota; kingdom Metazoa; phylum Chordata; class Aves; order Passeriformes; family Dasyornithidae; genus Dasyornis; species Dasyornis broadbenti. Next base: position 626,793 of record VZRN01007445.1, on the reverse strand, counting down.
CTTTATGGCAACAGTGTTAAGCTGCTCTCCTTGGGTAATTATAGGATAAAAAAGAACAGGGAAAGAAAGAACCTGGAAAAGTATGAAGATACCCAAATGAGACAAGTGGGAAACACATTTTGTGAGGATGAGGTGTAAATCAAAGATCTTAAAAATATTGAGTAGCAAATTTTATCCTTTCAAGTGGGAAAAGTATTTTGGTGATTAATTTTATGTTTAATTTTGTATCCCACCAAAGAAATAGAAATTTAAAGAGCAATCTCATGCCTAACAACAGAAACAGATTCAGAATTTCAAGCCTTGATACATCCACAGCAGAAAACAAGTGCCAGTAAGAAACAAACCCATCCCTTTGACAGAGAAATTGGTGGCACAGGTCACCACCTACTTTGACAAGTCCTTTTCTCTTGTGTCATTTGTTGGTTTTGCCGTTATCTGTAGAAATGATCAAGGAGACTGATATATCATTGGAGAGCAGGAGAGAGGTCACACATGAAGCTTGTCTTCTGTACCATCTTTAATTGAACCTTCCCTGCTGTTTTTCCAGGCTGGTGGCTTTTCTGCACAGACTTAGCTGCAAGCAGTGCCTTCAGAGAAGCCAGGTTAACATGATAGCTTGGCCAGAGCAAAAGTCTTGAAAGATTGCAGGAGAATTGCAAACATTGATGGAGGAAGAATTTTTGGTAATGGTACATGGCAAACAGATGCATACAAATAGAGGAAGGCAGCTGTAAAAGGTCAGGAAAATGCAAATGGAGGAGGATAGGACATAGCCTAGCAATGTTTAAAGGGCCTCCTTTATGTGAAAAATGAGATCCACTTTTTTGTTAGGATTTAAAGGTTTAATAATAGACAATAGGGGACAAAGACAATAAAGCAAAAGTAACAGTGCTGGGTGCTTGGCATTTAGCCAAAAAGCACACCTGCCATAGATAGAGACGCTCTTTTAATACCCTTTCTATTGCATCAGCCTAATTCATAATTAAACTTTTCCAAAAACTATTTTAAATTTTCTAAGAACTGTGTAGTTCGGGCCTGCCTTTTTAGAGCATGTGTAGTCTTCTTGGTTGTGGTTTTAGTTATTTTTGTTATTTTTTCTCAGGTGGTATATTAGCTATTTCACTATTATGTTTTAAGACTAGTTAGTAACAGAAAGAAAGGCATTAGTCCTTATTACATACCTATATATTCACAGTAAGGCTACCTTTGTAAAATTAAAATTATACACATCGTATCTATTCTAATACTTGCGAAAAGCCATACATATTATGATATGTATTTATCACACTTTATACATGTGGCAGTTCTGGACATATGAGCTGGTCTCATGCAGTTAGATACTTTTCCCAGGAAAACCTTTAAACTGTTTGAATGTTTCATTTTTATTTTTGTGGTGCTTAGGCAGCCTGTGAGTGATGGTATTAAGGAAATATGAAGTGGCTGACAAAACTGCCAAGCAAACTGTATTGTATTTTTCAGGACATAACCTGTCCAACTCTGGTTTTAATTCAAGAATATTTAGGTATCAATTACTACAGTGAAGACACACAGATGTGAGGAGGAATCAGCCTCTTTCCTGCTGTCTCCCTGGGCCTTCAGGAGGGATAAGAAGCAGTCCTTCATCAGACCTTTATTGACAGCTAGAAGTAGTAAACCAGAACTAGTCTTAACTATGCAGTGCAAAATCATTCCTGTGTTTGAAATTTAATTTTATGTAACCAGGACAAGAAAAAGCTTGTTCAGGTTGAACTCATGTAGAAGATAAATATAAAATGGTACTGAAATCAGATAAATGGCTGGGTTGTCAGAAGCTTGAAAGTTTCAAGCAAGTTTAGAACTTGCTTGGTGGAAGCTTGATCTGAGCCCTGTTCTGGCCCTCATGCCCTCCTGTAGTGTAACTTGCAGTACCTCCGTTGAAGCAGGGGACACTCTTGAAGTACATGACAACTCCTGCTGGCTGCAGCCCAGCACACTCGGCCCCTTTGCACCGTGTTCAGGCCTGGGCCGTGATATTCCCTTGTCAGCCCCTTATCAGAGAGAGTAACGGAGGAACCATCAGTGCCAGCCATAGCAGAAGCCACTGAGGTTTTAGGCCAGGTTGTTTATTTTCCTGGTGTTGCATTTCATGCTGTACCATTCAGACAGAGCCAAAGTCATGGAGGCAGGTAGGTGAAAAGCAGTTCTAGGCTTTTCCCTTTCACAGCAACTTGTCAGGGAATCTCTAATAGCTATTTTCATTCTCGCATTGGTTGAGTCACATCCATTTGATTCAAAATTGCTGCCCTGACATTTGAACCTTTCAGGCAGACTGCTCTGGCAGCACCTTATTTTTCTGTTGGAAGAGGAGGGAAAAAAAAATCGTTGACGTGTAATTAATGGAGACAGATAGAATCTGAAATCTGAATGACACCCATTATTGAATAATGAGATATAAATCCTTTGTTATAAATCACTTTAACATTGCAATGGTATGGGAGGATTCAGAGAGGATGGTGACTTGTTTTTAAGCACTGATCTTGTACAAAGACAAATGCTCATGAGAGTTGTTCTGTTCAAGACATACCTTTACAGGGCAAACAAAATCATGGACCAAAATGGCAAAATGGAGCAGGTAGGAAAGGCGGAAGGAAAGGGAGAAGGAGATTAAGATCTCCTTTTTCAACCTGCTGAGTCCCTTTCTGGGTGTGTGTGCACAATTACTTTTTAGAATCAGGACTGTAGAGTTCTAGACAGGTGAAATCTGTCTTACATCTACTTTTCTGAATTTCCATCCACAAATGTGTTTCTTTCTGTATAGCTGTTGTCTCTCAGAATTCAAAATATTTATTCAAAATATTACTAATGAATAGCTTCTAATGATTACTAAACTATAATTAATTGTTCTTTTTAACTAAGAGGGAGCTTCAGTGCTTTAAGATCTCATAATTTTGAAAGTAATTCACTGCAGATCAAATTAGAAGTCATTTGTCAGGTTTAACTAAACAAAATTCAGATTTGAAGAAATGGCTTTATGTTGTAAGGGGTAAGTTTTACATGGACCAAATGGTTATAATTATAACTTGAATTATCTTTTTATCAGTCCCAAAATATAAAATATCTCTATTACATGAAACCTAGATAAGTTTTGGAGGCATTGGGATTCAGCAGAGATAGGTAGAGGGTTCAGACTGACACTGGAGAAAAGCAAATGTAGGTTAGCTGAAATTCTAGGGCACCTCAGAGATGCTATAAGAAAGTCTGATTCTAGTGTTTTTAAGAAGATGAGAGAGAAAAAACAAACGTTTACCTGTTTTAATAATATAGTCTGCAAAGATTTTGACATCTGTTTTTAGTGGTAACTGAAAGCTGAGGGATTTGGGGAAATTGAGCTGTGTGGGTAGAATCTGAGCACTGTTCTTCTTCACATCCCAGCATCTGAGCTGACAAAGCTGGTTTCTATGTAAAATGCATGACACAAGTTTTTTATGCCATATGTAAAAAATGACTGAACCACTGGCAAATGTTCCAAATGTTCCAAAAGTTCAAAGATTTGCTCCATTTAGGCCCCCTGCAATTCAGAAAACAATTGAACATTTTCTTTGTTATCTCTGTACAAAGCCCCTTGCCTGAATACAGGCCTGCCCCATGCTCTCTTGCTTTGGCTCATTGCTGATCTGAATCAGCTCCACTCAAGCTCCTGAACTGCTTGGAGGATCTCTGTCCGTCTGTCCTGATAGGCTGCTGCCATGGATCAGGCATGCTCAGGGAATTTCCTCAGTGTTAGAAAGGTACAAAATCTGCTCAGTGCCTCTGCCTGTGAGGAAATCCATCAGCAAGTAATATTTGGAGACAACCCAGTTAAGTATTACTCAGTCTGCTGAGGCACAACTTCATGCTCCATAAAACATCAGCAAAGGGATTCCCCCCCACCTTTTGGGAAAGAAACAACTGGGTGATTTTATGGTGATATGTAACCAAGTGGACATGGCTCTGGAAAATGCGATTTGGTTTATGCTGTTGAGAAAAGTCAAGTTCCAAGACAGCTGTATCAGCGAATTCATAATTCTATGACCATCACCCCTGACATGATTTACCCACTCTCCTTCTTAGAGCTTGTTTTACAGGTACATTGGAGACCAGGAGATTAAAGCCTAACACAACAAAGTAGGACATAGCACAATGCAGTGAGCTAGTGCCACAGAATATTTGAGTATCACACATGTCCTGCGGACAGATTCAACAAGCTGGTTGAAGAAGCCCTTGTGTGCCTCAACTGGTGCAGTGTGTGTCAACTCACACAAGAGGCAAAGGAAAGCAGCTGCAATGTAAAAGTTAACTTGTAGAAACAATTTCTGGAAGTGTCAAATAGTAAGAACTTTTATACACACAGGTATAGTCTTGCTTTAATACCTGACAAATTAAAAATGCTTCTTCTTTTACATATCCTTTTAATATAAGCATGTACTTTCCAGCTGAAATGTTTTTATATCTGATGCAACCTCCTAATGGTGACAGGTTTTCTTCTAAAACAAGCACAAGGAAAAAATGTCTAAAATAGTGCCTTTATTAGTGCTTTGTCATTTAAAACATTGATCATTAACTCCATATACTTCTTGCAATTGCAAATGGTGTACTCATGCTAATATTGCAAATGTTTTGGGTAATACAGATTAAGAAGTGTGTCACCAATGAAATGTACATTAGGCAGTTGTGTTGTGTTCTATTCTGACATTAAGCTATTGCAGTTTAATTCTGTTATCTGGTCAGTTGTAGTATTCTGATGGGACTGGAGAAGATAAGGTTACAGGAAGAGGCTGATATGAGAAAACCTCATGTGCTACATTAGATTGAGTGGGTCAAATGCATGGCATCATATATAGATAAAGAAGGCTGTTTTTGTTGGTTAGCAGCTACTTCTATTATGGAGCAGGGGAAAACATAGTGCTGCTTCCTCCCTGTTTCAATCCAGTAGGAGACCATTCCTCATCTAAGCTTTAGTGATTGTTTATTCAATGTGACATGATGTCTTTGGGAAGAGTGACATAAAAGAGAGGAAATGACGTTTGGAGAGGAAAATGGCGCTTGACCTCAGAGGCTTGTGTCCCCTTAAGTTTTTCTTAACCCCCAGCTTTCTCTTTTGTCACTAGATCCTTTAATCCCTTCTCTCTCCATAAAAGTGCCAAGATGTCTCCAAACCACTCAGACGGCAGTGTTTCCATGTTCTTACTTGGCAACTAATTCCATGAGTTCATTATTCTGACCCTGAGTGAAATAGTTTGAATTTCCGGTATACACAATTATTTTGGGTTATGACTTCTGACTTTTGAACCTCTCACCAGAATGTACCATTTAAATCTCTTCATCAGCTCTGAGTGCTGTCACTGGGTCAACTCGGTGTCAATATTCCTCTAACAGCATTATGCTACTCAGAATTTCTTCCTACGTCTTCTCTTTGAACAACTGCAGCAAAATCTGGAATCTTCTTTTCAGAAGGCGTGATTCTTTCACTATTATTGATGTTCCCCAGGAGTCATGGGGTTGTTTACAGCATATGGGACAGTTAGGTGCTTTCTGAAAAGTAAACTGGAGTCAGTAACTAATGGTCCTTGTTGTGTATTTCATGCTCTCTGCAGCTGTGCTGGGCTGCATTCTGGTCTCATCTGCAGTGATACAAGTAGTAAGCTGCACAAGCAATTTTAGTACATGATCTGAGTGCAAAAAGAAGTGTAACTTCAGAAAGCTGATCTGCTGTCATTCCTCTGTGTAGTAAATATATTCTATATACATTATGTTTTCAGTTTTTAAAACATCTTCAATAAAAAAAATTTTAAAACTTAGCAGATATTAAATACCCAGTCACTGCATGTGGAAAAAGATCATCTGATTTATCTTACTCTTTCTTTCACATATTCTGCTCTGTAGCTGTAAGGAAGTAATATGATATTAAAGAGTGATTTTCTTTTCAGTTGCCTCATCCATTTATTGTATTGATATTGTCAAGTACCCCTGTAAAATAAACTAGCAGTCCAGACTCACTTAATTCAGCCAAATATTAATCTACCAGTATATATCTTTAGTGAGGCCTGATTTGGTGGAAGGGAGTTCAATTGAGGGTGCAAAATAGACATACAGATGGATTCCCACGTGAAACTGTTTTGAAGTTTGTGTAAAAGCAGATAATGATCTCTTGAAATGCACTCTCAGCCAAAAAAGGGCAGAAAAGGACTTACACCACGGAAGTGGTATTTACTATTTTTTATTTCCTTCCTTAGCTTACTATAAGCCATGGGAATTTACAAGCTTTCCAACAAGACTGAAGAAATCCAGGAAACCACAATGACAGATCCACTTGAAACAACCATTTCATGTGAATGAGTTGAGAAAATACAAAATATTTTTTATCAGTGGCTGAAGATATCTGTTGGAAACTGCACTAATACTACAAAATTCAGTGTAATTAAAGGAGTGTTTCTCATGCACAGCAGGCAAGCATTTATTGGCATCAGTATTTTTTTTATGTGAATGCCACTGTAAGCAGTCCACTTCTCTCAGAAATGAGTGTACTCTGAAACTCAAGATGGTGACATTTCTACTACTTATTAATTCTGTAGGAAGTGTTCAGAGCTTGGCTTTGAGAAACAGTGTGGTATTCACTTCTTCTCCATTCAATTCCAATACAAAATTCTGGGGCAGAGAACCGGTCAGTGTGGTAGTTCAGTGCAGAGATATAAGTGTCTTTATTTCTCCCACAAGCTGCTACTATTGGTTGAGATGGGGAAAGATGTTTGTCAGAGTGAATCTCAGACCCCAAGGCGAGCTTCCAAAGCAAGCAAAATAAAATAAATTGAGCACAATTTATGTGTAAATCAGTAAGATACAAGCAGTGTGGAATCTCAGGTGTAACACTCGTGGGAATAGGCAAACTACTGTAGTTAGTGAGGTACTACTGTATATCTGAGCATGGGGGTTTTAGACTCTTTGTCAGCTATGCTATCCTCTTTTTTTCATGCTTTGCTGAGTCGTCTGCTTAATCTGCTTTAGATCTCATGAGTGGAAGTTTCCTTGACTGCTGTCTGCAGCTGATGACTATCACACGAAGCTGGCACATGGGCAGGGATGCCCATCCCAAGTATGTTTTTTGGAGTAGAACTTCATTTAGAACAAGTTTTTGGTGCAAATGAAGGCATATGGGCCCACATGCTCTGGCTTTTTCAAGAGGCTTTTTTGCTGGCTTCCATGGCATGGTTTGTAGTTATGTTCACCACCAAGAGCTATTAATTCAATAGGATTGAGATTGTTTCCCATAACACAGTACTCCATTGCTTCTTTGTGAAAAATAATCGTGGGCTTTTTGTAGGTTACATGCAGTCCTCAGGATTTTGTAATTCCATTGGAAGATACCTACAGTTATCAACTAACTTCAGGCTTAATTGGCTTATTAGCTTGTCTTATAACTCTGCCTGCCCTTTAAAGTTTCGTCTTTTTTCCCAGATGTTGCTCAGAGTGTCATTTTATACTTATTTCAATTTTGTGGATGCTTGGTGAGAAACTCTTCTAGGTTTTAAATCTAGTTTAAATAACTATGCCTATATAGAACCTAATTTGCTCTGTATAAAATATTGTACTGCCACCAAGGTAAACCACGCTGAAATGGCTAGCAGGCTGCAGCATAATAAATCAGAATGATTAGTCATCCTCCTGGGACACAGATGAGTCAGCTTAGGTCAAGACACTTCTGGGAAAACTAGATAGCTGGTAAATGTATTACCAGCTGACTATCAAAGTCCCTGTGCCATACCAGGAAATATCCCTGCCTTGGGCAATTTTTCCTTTCCTGCAATGACAGAAGCAACTAGTTGTTAAGAACGCTCTCCTTTCTATTCCTTGCTACCAATTCTGGCAAGTCAATCAAACTGTTTCTCCACACCATCCTCTGTATTTGTGGGCTAACAACATAGCTTTTATTAGATGCAGTACTATTTGCAGTGTAACGTGCAGCCTTTTTACCTTCTAGCAGACACGAGGCAGAGTTACCTCATGATCTTTTAAAATGTTTATTTGATCATCTTTTTCTCTTATGTCAAATGGGGTCCAGACTGTCATTTCAGAATAATGCAGGAATGTCTTCTTTTACTGCACCACACTCTACTATGATATGCAGAATTAAAGCCTGTGTTCCCACCTGAGTAAGGATTACATCATTTACTCCGTAATGGGATGTGAAATCAAACCCATTTCTGTTCTCATCATTATCTCTTCCTTTTCATACTGGCAATTAAAGGGACATTTTGAAATGCCCTGTTGGAGCTAAACGCTGATGCATCAAGGTAAAGATGTTTCTTAATCTCAACTCAAAACACTCACAGCTCCTTTTTATATTATCAGCAGAACTGATCAGCAGATCCACAAGGATTTGCCTTTGGTCACCTTTGCCTGTTTATTTTGTTTTTATAAGTTACTACTCTCCAAATAAAACTCCATTTTAGCTTTTTCAATATCATCTTATTTTAGATGTCTCTAGATATGCCACCAGCAGGGATGGCCTTGGTGATTTGACCATGACTTCACCAGGGATGAATTTACTAAGGTGTCTGTTAGTTACCTCTATTCCTTCCCCTCCCTTTGTTTTTGCCTAGTATCACTTCCCAGCAGAACCTGTCAGCCAGGACCTGTTGAACATCACAGATGGATCCAAGACTGATCTAATAATTTGCATCCATTTTTTATGCCCTTGAAGCTTTGGATAGTGACCTTATTCCAACGTGTTATCTTTATCTTGTATGTACCTAAGTGTCAGAGGTGTAGCACCATCCAGAGATTTAGGACGAATGGAGGTGATGGGAGTGGAACCATCTGGAAACGTTCCAGTGATGCCAAGGTCTGCAAACACAGATCTGTTGAGGCTGAAATATTTGGAATTACATGCATTTTTGCTGAATGGCTGCAGCCTTGCTAGAGAATAAAAGCTTGCATCTGGCATATGGCTATCTTGGGAACACGAGCCTATTGCCTCTTGGAGTCTCTGATCTCAGGCTGACCTATAATGGCCTGCTCTGCATCAAGAGACTTTGAGAACTCTGCAGAGGAGCAGCCCACCCAGACAATGTGGTCTGGAAGGCATTCCTTGTGTTTGGTGCCTTTTCCAGCTTTGGAGCTGTAGATCTCCGAATCCAGATACTCAACTTCGTGTGTGAATTTATTCTTTGTCAAAGCCCTGAACAAGAAACTGAACATGATTCTATTCCTACAATGTGTTACCTTCTTTGTGTTTGCTTCTTCAACTTCCACCAGGACAGACATATATATAAAGAGTAATTGTAACCTAGAATTTTACCAGTGAAAATATTTCAGAATTTGTGTTCTGTGAGCCATATTAGTCTTAATGTTTGCTTTTGAATGAAAGGCCTGTTTAACTTACCAACCCAATGTTAGTGCACCCATCATCTCTTACAGTGAAGAAGTTGCAGCTGAAGACACATACCTGACAATAATTTTGACTTTTTGCTGTTTGAGATGTAGGACTATATGGTCTTTCATGATATAACTGAGAATTTTGCAATGTATGGACAACTGGCAAACACGGAAGAAAAAGGTCAAATGATTTGGTTAGAGCCGGTCTGTACATGCCAGTGATTTTCTGCTAATAAATAACTTAATGCAAACAGATAAAATTATCTACAAAGCAATACATTTGTATATATATCCCCTCATTGCTGTTTTGGTCATTTATCTGCCTTGACCAGAACCACACTTTCTAGACCTACGTAAAACTTGAATTTGTTTCAGAAGAGAAAAAAAGGTTTTACTACTAGAGAGTTTGTTTATTTCACTCTGGTAGACATCATGAAGGATTTGATATTGCTGGGTCAGATAAGTGTGAATCTTAGGTTTTTCTGACTAATCTTTTTGAAGCTCAGTATTTAGAGAGCTTAGCAATGGGTGTTTAACAAACCTTAATGTAAGATAAGTGTCCTGTGGCCTGTCCAAGGTTCTGTTTCCGAGGCTGGATGGGATTCCAAACCTTCAGACAGATAAATCATGTATATGGCTCCTGGAAGATTCAGATGTTAAACTGATCCCCTCCTGATGATAAAACTCAGTTAAGTATCCCTTAAAGATTTAAAAATGTAGGTCTCAGTCCTATAGTATAAGGCACATTGATTCACTGGCTTCTGCTAAGGATTTACGTGAAAACAGGTGTCCTCTAGCATGTAACACAGGGCAGGATTGAAACAGATTCCACCTTATTTTGGTTTCTGGGAAGCTTTTACCTGAGAGTATGGAAAACTGGTGTTACAGCCATATGGATACTGTTCTCAATGGCATAAAATCCCGGAAATTGAATCTAATTGGTACTTCTGTCTCACTGAACAGACCTACTTATCACCTACCATTATTGTTTTTTTTTCCTATTGCTGCAGTTGTGAAGGGGACTTTAGAAATACAGGCAATAATGTTAACGCCACAAAGTATATGCCTCACATTGAAATGTTTTCTAGGTTCTTTGGATTTTAATTTGTAACATGGATCTTTACTAAAAATCCAGGTAGAAGTATTCTTTTGGCTTCACACATCTCTTTTGGACTCATTTCTTGCAAACAGAACTGCTCCATTAGAAAGCCCTTCCACAGAGAACTCTTTGTAGGATTAGGATTGTAAGCAAGCTGTGACAGAAATGCCAGCTGTGACACAGGATTGTGTGTCAGTGCTGTGGGAAGATGGCAGAAGAGCCTAGTTCCTGTGCAGCACTTCTCATTCACAGATTTTTTGAGTGTCATTTTACAGCAATATCCTAAGGCCACTCAGCAGATAAGTGACACAGCTGGAAATGAAGTCTGGGTGTCCTGAGCGCTAGTCCATCTATCCCGCCTCCAAAGAAGCAATGTTTGCAAAGAGCTGTAGGAAATGCCCGATTTGCTTTGTGTTTCACCCCAGCAAAGGAATGCTAGGTCAGCATTATTTATTTTCTTATCTTGATCTCCCTAATTTTTACTTTTTAAAGAGCTCTCTCTGTAACTGAGCTTCTTGCAAACTCAAAACATGTTACTGGTAGAGCTTGGAAAATTTCTTCAAGTTATTGCAAGAAATGCTTGTAAAATAGTGGTTCCCAAACTTTGCCTGTGGAGCCTGGAAAATGGTACTGGAAGTGATCTCCTGGCAGCATGTCAGCTGTGGTCCTGTGTGCTGTTCTGACCTTACAGATGACTGGATTGGAGAGTAAAGTTTGGCTGGTTCTGCCTCTGCCTTGCGTTGGATTTCACCGCTCTGCCCTTGCTCTGAAGGGAATTGGTTTAGAGGTACGAACTTGCTGCCTGTTTCTTGGTCTAGAGCTGAACAGATTGCTGGACTTAAAAGTTCCACTACTCATTGCTACAAATCCATTAAACATCTCCAGTTAACCATGCAGCCTCCTGCTTCAGCAGCTGAGCATGTAAATTCCTGTGACCAAATAACTGCACAGTTAACTGCTTTCACATGTGCTCCCACCGTGCCCATCTCAAAAGGCGAAACCCTAGTCCGGCTTCACCCCATGGGCAGCTGGCCGGTGACCAACACACGGCTCTTTGGGAGGCTGGATGGGGCACCCTGCAGCGTTATGAGTGCCTGGGCAAGGGCAGAGGGCAAGTGGGCAAAGCCAGCCTGGGTGACAGTGGCACCTCTGGCTGTCCCTTGTCCTCCTCTCCCCCGCTCCCTGTAAGAGGCAGTGGCTGCTCTGGGAGGCTTTCGCAGGATTTGATCCTCATGGAGCTGGGCAGTAGGGCTCATGGTAGGCTCCCTTGGCATGGCCCGGTGTGTTCTGGGGTGCCCTCCCCGCCCACCACCTGTGGGAGGGGAAACTGCTTTTATTTTTCTGCATCAGAGGCTGCGCACAGGTCTTGTTCCAAGCGGAACAATGCTCTGAGGGGTGAGGAGTTTGCCCCAGCTGCCCCTGGCCGGGTTGGCACGAAGGGGCTGTGAGGAGACGGCCGCGCTCAGCACACAAGGGCCGCGTCCCCCCGGGCCGGGACCCCGCGGCTGAGGCGGCGCAGGCGGAGCGTGTTTGCCTTGGCCGCCCCCGCGAGCGGGCCGCTGGCCGCCGGCCAGGCCCTGATGTTTCCGCTCGCCCTTGTTCGCAGAGGCATTCAGGAAAACAATCGGCAGCAATGAGGGCTTTCCCGTTCCGGCGGCGCCGGCCAGCGCAGCCCGGCCTGGGGACCTACCACCAGGCACTTCCACGCTGCGATTGGGGGACGGGCGGTGTTCATTTCATTGCTTTGAAATGAGAAAGCCCCTCACCGCCGTAGTACGATGGGTCTAAAGTCTGTGCATGGAGCAGGCCGCAGGCTGCCCAAGATGTCAGCTATGCCGAGGAAATCCTATGGATCACAAACTAATAAGGACAGAAATGTTGAAATGACCTGCCGTTCACGTTACCTGGGGCACGGCAGCAATAAACGTGAACACAAGGAAAACTTGGCAAGTCCCTCCTTGTACAGATACAACCACACCAATTGTAATGGAGCCAGCCAGGTGCTGGGAATGCCCCTTTGCAGCTCAGGAAAGCTCTAGGATTGCCTGAGACCTTGCAGGGTTTTGATTTCCCTTGCAGATCTGAGCCAGTGAGCTGAACTGGTCACAAACAGGCAATGACGTGTTCCTTATGCCAGGGTAATTCCGTGTGAGCCAGGACAGACTCCAGAGGACATCACCAGCCCTTGCTAATGTCACTTACAGAGAAGTGCCCACCTTGAGTCACTACAGCCCAGAGAAGCTGGGTAGCTGGGAAAGAAGCAGCTGCCAGGGCTGGTATATAATAGTACAAACAGAGTCAGAACCTTGGCTGCAGTGTGTTTGCTGGCTACTTCCTGCATCACAGCTTGTACCTGTTCTCCTGCTCTCAGGAAGAAGCTGTTAGGTGAAGCCTTGCATGCGCAGATGTGGCACTTTCAATGTTGCAGCTTGCGTTCTTAGGTTTCGGGGTCAAATTTAGAGGTAGTTTCCTTGTTCAGGAGGCAGGAATGCTAAAACGTTAAATCTTCAAGTGATATCTCTCATTGGAAGCTTGTACACAAACGACCACTGTTACTAGAACAAGCTTTTTCCTTTTCAACGAATGAGCCCTTGACATCTAACTACAGGAATTTGTGTTGGAAGAATTACAGCCTTTAGGGCAGGTGCACTGATTATACAGGAGAACATCCATTTTCAAGTGTAGATGCAAAAGCCTTTGACATATTGCAGCCTAAATAATTTTTTTCTTTATTTTAATGATATTTGAAAAGCACCTGAATTATTTTGAAATGGGTTTCTTTCTAAAATTGTCTCAAGAGCACAAGCTGGAATTTTCAGGTGTGTTCTTCTTCTTCCACATCAGAGGGAAATCGCAGGTAGAAGCTACCTTGAGCTAAAAAATTGCACTTGTTGCTGTTGGAGAGGGATGCTGAACAGTTGTATCTCACATCCGGCAATACCAACAGGGGGTTTTAAAAAGCAGTCTACTCTGAGTGTCATGCCTTTTCATGCTTGAAGAAACACTAGGAACTCTGTCTCAGTTCCAGGGAGTTTATAATGTTTCTTTATCTCTGTAAAGTCTTACGTTTTTCTAGAAATTGTGGCAGCCCATGAAATGGACTTCATTTTGGAATTATTAACTCTGAATTCAAATTTTATCACTTCTTGGAGCTTAACAGAGCACTAGGTTTGCGATTTTATTCACAAAGCTATGGATCATTGCAAATTGCTTCCTACTGTTTGACAGATTCCTTTTTAGAAATTTCAACACTCAAGCTATCTGCCTTCAGCAGTGTATGATTCTAATCACTGATATGATTTCATAATCCTCCTTTAATTCAGCAAACATTCCAGATTATCAACATATGCGATTTGTATTTTGGGAGAGCACAGTGCAGCAAAATTTTCCTGTTGTCAGGCTTTGGGCTTTGTAGCTGAAAGGTACATATTGTTAACGAGGGCTAATTTCTTAGACGTACTTTGTAAATATGTGTAACTATCTCGGGTTGTAGAGATGACATTCCCTTCAATGAATGTAAGACATAAAGCTGTAGAGTTTAAAGCCAAATTCAGCAGGAAGAAAGAAAATTACTTCCATATATCTTCTGTATGTCATTAAATGGAAAATGAGATAATTCTTCCATACATCTGAAAACTAAATAAAAAGGTCTATTCTCCTCAGTTTCTTCGGATAACTTCAGCTAATTTTTGTGGCAGTTATGCACACTGATGGGAGGAAAGATGCCTCAAGTAGGATGATACGGTATACATATATTACTAAATAAAATACTTATTTTACTTAGGATAATCCGTCTTTGTTCCAGATATATGTAGGCATTCTTCTTAAAGCAAGTGTTTCACTTGTCAGGATGACTTGATACATTCGTTCTTTGATGTCAAATTTAGTTGCATCACTGTGGAATGGTTGCTACAGAAACCCCAGCCCAGATTTTAAATGTATTGAGTTCACTCCTTATTACTTAGAAAAGCTGGATTTGATTTCTTTCCTGTAAAAAAGTTCATAATAAAATGGGTGAAACCTCTAAAACTGCAGCAATAAGCGTGGAAAAAGTACCCAGATAGTGAGATCAGAGCACAATAAGGAAAAAAGCAATTTAGAGTCCAACAAACAAAATCTCTCTCTTGATAAAATGCTCCCCGTTGTAATTGAAACCAGAGCTAAATTAGATCAATACCAAAATATTAAAGTGTGCCAAACCTGTTTTCTGTAGGCTTTGCTATAATTGGATTCTGATGCAAGAGATAGCTTAAGTAGTCAAAGTCTGTTGACTCAAGATCATGATTATTCATAGAAAAATAGCTTCCTGCTAAGGTATACAGTACATTTATTCGGTGTTTCTTGAAGAATTAATACATTTCTATCCTTCCCTTCCATGCTAATGCATTTGAAGTCCGTATCTTGACTACAGTAAATCTCTGTCTTGCTTAACAAGAAACTATTTCACTGTATAAGCGAAGCATATTGACAACAGATTTAACCCAGACAACTCAGCTTTATTCAATCAGAAGAATGCTGGCCTGGTTTCAGGTTTCTGGGATACAGGCACAAATGGACATGCCGCAAGTAGAATCCATTTGTTTTCCCATGAATGCACCTAGTAGGAGGTCAAATAAAAATAAATATTTTGGCTCTTCAGAGCAAAATAGATTTCTGCAGTATTTGTGATTCAGACTGGAAATGTGATTACAACAAGCAGAGGTAGCATCAAAAGTATGTTCTGTTGAGAGTAAAAAAAAAAGCATTGCTTTCTCTTTCTCTGTTTTAAGCTGTGGTTATTCCTTGTCTTCACTAATCAGGTTTATGAAGATAACTACATATATCTCAATGTTGCTCACCTTTTTTTAGAAGCTGAGGAGATAAGGAAAAATAGCCATTTGTGTAGTCTTTTAGGGTTTTTTTTAATGTCGATATAACTTATGCAAAGGAGTAGTTTATTGACCTCCCCTCTGATAGTAAGAATAAATCAATTTAGATCCAGTATACCAGGGGCCCCAGATTCTCTGTGGAGTTCCACCAAACAATGGAATAAATTGTGCAAGGGCAATTTGTCCCTAATGTTTTTGGCTATTTGATTTTGTTGAGGTTTTGCTGGCATTGTTTAGATATTCACTGTAATTTATACTGCCGTGTAAAAAACCCTGCATATTTGCCTGCAGGGGAGTGAGTGCTCACTGTAACAGTCCTTTGAACATAATAAAAGTGAAATCCCCAGGTAATAAAAAAAATCCCTGGCTTTTATGAATAATGCATTTGTGGAATAGGGGGGAGAGGAAGTGCTTTTTAGATTTATTCCCCTCCTCTGCTCCCCACTCAACCTGTTGGCAGAAATAAAGTCTAGGTTGGGAGTGGGTTCCTACATTGTGAATGTGCTCTCAGGCACTTTTTTTAAGGTCCTGGCCTAAATGCTGCAACACAACCAGACACTAAATACTGGTAATTCTGATTTATTTGTTTGTTTGTTTTTTAAAAGTCTGTGGGTGTCTTCCCCTGTGTATTGACCATCTGGTTGTGGGTTAGGCTGTTTGGGATATGCCTGGCATGCTGAAAAGCAACACAAAATTGCAAAGTGATCGGAGGCCCATTGAGGATGGTTTGTTTGGGGTCCTCAGTGCGCTTTGACAGAGAGCAGGTGTTGTGATGATAAATTCAGAATGGGGTTGAGGATTTTCTCTTCAGCTGGTAAGTGTGTGGGAAATGCTGGAGGCGCGCTGTAAAAATAAATGATTCTTATTCAGGAGATACTGAAATGGAAACACTTTTATGTCACAATCTCAATGGGAAAGCTGTTGGAGGATTTTAATGGATTTCACCCCATAGCAGTGGTTTGGGTTCAGCATAGGAAGATCCAGACTCAGAGCTGAATGATGGCTGTTGAGCCTAAGTGAGACTTAAAAACAGAGTTTTAGTAGGGGTTCCCATTAACAAGTGTCCCAGCCATGGATATTGCCACAATACCTATTGCTGTATCTTTGCTTTTTGAAATAAAGCTGGCAGTTTCCAAACTGAGAATATTGTAAGAAATTTCCATAAGGTGTGAGGGGTATACACCAGGCAGTAGAGAATCAGTTTTGTGTGGTTTCTGAGAGTTTCAGTGGATGTGGTGCTCTTACAGCCAGTTAAACTTTGAATAATCCTTTTAGGAATAAAATATATTTTCTGTGACTATGATTGTGCCAATTCATTTTAACTTGCCAAAAAGCTGCTTTGGAAGGACTTGAGGAAACCACAGCTGGGAATTGTGTCACAGATATAAAATGAGATTTATTTACTCATCTACATCCAACACTGAAATAATAAGGAAGTCAGAAACAGATGAAAGAAACCCTTGCTTTTTAGAGATTTTTTTTTTCTATTTTGATTTACTTTTTATAGAGTTTCTGTAGCGAATCTGCATTTTCAAAAGGGACTTAACACTCTTCTCACTGAGGTCATTGGCCAAATGAATACTAGGAATGAGTCTGTTTTGGGGGTAAGGGAGTAGAGTGAATGTGCTTCACGCCTCAGCAGCTTCTTGAGGATTTCAAAGCACCATGCTCAGTTTGCAGAGCCTGTTTCCAGGCCCAATTTAATGATGCTCTTCTGTGCACACTTGTTTTGCCTGTGGACCCTACTTATCTTATTGCTCGGCACTAGAATTCAAGTGGTGCCCAGGGACTGACTTATATTTCCACAAATAAAGCATTTTATCACTATGATTTTTAAATGCTGTAAAATGGTTCTGCCTTTTGTGAGTTGCAAGGATCTTTGCTTTTGCTAGGAATGTTTGTGAACTGCCTCTAGTTCAGCATTCTAGAGTGGATAGTGGACAGTGCACGGGAACGGTAGTCACATAGAAAACTTGCAGGTTTTCTTGGACACATGTATTCAAATATAGACTGACCCCTGCAGATCTGTCTCCATGAATCCTAAGGTTTTCAGGGTTAATTAAAAAGAAAGAGACCTGCTGATGATAATTCTTCTGAAGTCTTTACTTTTTGGTGTTACTTGTATTTGCATAACTGACCAAGTTACAGAGTGAGAGGTGTATGTTATACTTTCTTCTGCTTTTCCTTATCTAATTTACTGAGAGAAAACATTAGCAAGAAATATGTCTTCTACCCTGGTGCAGACAGGAACTTTCATATATCAGAGATGATAAGGAATAATGTAATAATGGGAATCTGAAAATACAATATAGCTGAGTACATGTGTGTGTATGTACATCTGATCTCATTGTATTTGTGTTCCTAAAAGTATCAGGCCAGTAAATTTTATTTGCTGTTGTTGTGGTTTGACCCTGGCCAAATGCCAGGCACCCACAACCTCTACTCACTCGCTTTCCCCTGCCACGGTTGGGCGGAGGAGAGAAAAAGATGAACACACCCAGGGCTCATGAGTTGAGATGAGGAACTGGGAGAAGATGCACTCAGGGCAAAACAGGCTGAACTTAAAGTTGCAAAGTTATTTATTGCTAACAGAGTGAGAGGAGTAAATGAGAACTAAAATAAAACCTTCAAAGACACCGTTTCTCTGCTCACCCCCCTCCCTCCTTCCCAGCAGCTGCACAGGGGGACAAAGCATGGCAGGGGTAGGTCAGTTCATCACCGAGATCTTCTTCTGCTGCTCAGGGAGAGGAGTCTTCTGCTCTGCGTAGCCATGGGTCCCAAATCTCACATACGGAAGCCCACCCGAACCTGCCGCAATGTGAGCTCCCCCCATGGGCAGACAGTCTTACGAAAACTGCTGTGGTGTG
>VZRN01007445.1:275585-608157 GCA_013397935.1 Dasyornis broadbenti | reverse complement strand
CAACAAGCTCGATTGGCGGCCCCCCCCCCCCCCCACTAGCAAAAACTGGGCCAAGCAAAACCAACACAGCTGTTGATATGAATTATTTATTAAAATGCTTTGTGTCAAATGAAACATATTAGAATGCAATGATTTTTTTTCTCCTCAAATGAATGCCTATTGAAAAATAGCACTTAATTTATTTTTGAGTAACTGATTTAATCATTGGACAGGTATCTGCTTTATGAGCAGCAACTGGCAGGGGAATAAAGAATGAGGCAGAGCAGAGACAAGCAGAAACTGCTAATTGTTACAAGTTCCACACCATTGGCAAAGGAAAAGAGAGAGTGGCTTTCTACTGGAATGTGGAGAGCAGTAGCATGGTAAAGAAGCTGGGATACGAGGAAAGGTATTTTAAACAAGACATTTTTAAGTACCCTTTAAGAAGCAGTAGATTTCTTGCAGCATATAGCATCGAGTCCTTTGTAGGGTCAAGGCTTTAGATTGTATAGTTTGAAACACTGAGACTGGGATTTGAAGAATGTACTTCTTACCAAAAAGGCTTGTTTGTATTCTACAGGTATTAGAAAATGCCTGAATTTGGCAAATTTGAGAGGAAGGAGCCAAAATTGGGCAGAGGAAGATTGGCAGGATTGAAATGAAATTATCTAGTTTGCCTTGAATCTTTACAACCCATTCAGATGTTTATGGTAGGATTTGTGTGAGCAAGTGTATAAACCCTGAGGCAAAATGTGCTGTAAGTGCTGTGTAAGATGCACTTGCCACCATTTCAGTTAAGTTCCATCTGCCTCTGCTTGGAGTGATTTTGTGCTGTTTTATGGAAAGCTATTCCAACAGTTCTGAATGAGCTTATTGGGGATGTAGGTGGTGTTATCAACACTTTTATTGAATTTTTTTTAAGAAAAAAATGCTTCACTGACAGGAGAGCACTTTTTTCACTTTACTGTGCTGCAGGCTCACATGTTTTCAAGGCTCAACTGTCCAGTCCACCTTTCTGGACTGGATGCATGTTTACTCCAGTTCAGCTGATCCTCTCACATGGATAAGGTGTGTATGTAGCCTCAACATTAGAAAAGCAAATTAACTGTGGTTTCAATTCATACTGCATGTACAACATCTTTACACACGACAGGATTTCCACTGAGTGTCATTGGTTCAACTTTTCCTTGGTTTTGCATAACTTTGAGTGTAACTGAGTGCTTCAATATTATTGGGAGGTGGATGAAGCACTTTCTATCAAAGTCATTTTTTCAACCAAATATTGGTTCTTAGAATATTTACTGTTTTTTTTAAACACCTGATCCTCATGGATGGTTTTGCTTTAGCTTTGGAAAACAGAACATTAGAAAAATAGAGACTAAACTATGATGATGCTGTTCTGGGAAAAAGGGCCAGTGTTTCCTAAGAAGGTTTACTACAAGGCCAGGTTTGTTGTTTGCAAGCCCTGCCTTATGCCCGCTGAAATTGTTAAGAAATGCCGTGTATTTTCTTTGAGAGAAATGAAGGTTAAAGGAGTCTTGAACGATTTTATTGCTACTTTGGCAATCTCAGCAGACTCTGTTTAACAACTTGCTATTTAGCATATGCTTACAGTGGAGGTGTTTAGCTCTTTTTAAAACCACATAGTAGATTGTCTTGTTGTGATTTTAGAAGTTGGTTTTTCAGTACAGTTCTGAACTTCATTGTATTCATGACTTTACAAGATGCCAAAGAGAGCAGTCCTCCAAACTGATGCTTTAGATGTAAAATACTAACAAATTTCTTGCTTGACGTGACAGATCTGACAGAGTAATACTCCGTGTTCCTATTCCTTGTGGTACTGAGTTAAAAGATCTTAGATAAATAACTTGTCTGCTGTTCTCATATTTTAAATTAACTCCTTAGTATAATCAGCTGCAGCTCCTCCTGTAGTTTTGGAGCCTTTTCTTGCTACCATGTATCATTGGCTTCTGTATTACTTAAAATTCGCTTGGAAAATGCTTGTTTCTACGATGCTATTTTCTTTCCTCTCACTGAACAGATCTGTGAATAGTCCAATGGATTGGCCTTTTTCTTGGGTTGGTGACAGGAATCAGTTGCTTTCACTTGCTCCTCATTTGCTTTTCTGTTCTCTGAATCCTTCAACCAAGTGCAATTACAGCATGTTAGTCTTTTATATTGGAATATCTCCTAAAAAATAAGAGACTTCTAGTTCTTTAGTACCAACTGTTGGTGTCCTAGGAAAAGTTGAAAGAGCCAATAAGACTCAGATACTGAAGTAGAGTTTCTACTAGGTTTGTACAGCTTCTGTGAATAAATTCAGAGGCAAAGTTGATTTTCTTGTGCACTGCTATTGATATTTGTGGAAGAGACGTTATTGTTTTGAAATACTATGTAAAAAAAAATCTTCTTTCATACATACAAAAAGTGTGAAAAATAAAAACAAGTTCCATTGTATTCAAGACTAAATACTTGTCAGTTTTTAGGTTTTGGAATAAAACAAATTTTGTTGCTAAGAAGCCTTGCCAAAAACGTTGAAACTACTAACTTCCATTCTTTATTTGATGTATCTGCAAGTGTTACTTGGCAATTTTTAGAATGAAACATTTGCATCTACACTAGCAATCTGACATGATGCTTCAGCTGAGTATGACTTAAATGGTGAACTAATAAAGTGGTTTTAAATGGAAATTGAAATTATGTCTTTGAATAAAATTATCGTGATTATCTCTAATACTTTAGTCAGTTCAATAAATACTTGCTTAGGGAAATAAAAATCTTTCTAAACAGTTTTAGTAATACCTGTCTACCTTGCAACATATTCAGAAAGGGTTTGGATAGTTTATTGTCACACAGAAGATTCAGCCTTACTCAGAGGCCCAAAACGGGTCAGTGTCCCAAAAGATAACATCCAGGAACGAGCAGCAGTCCTCCTGATGATATGAAGAGAAACTATCTTGGAGAATGAAAAAACTGGCAGAAAAATTGCCATTTCTAAGCTTTGGAAGCTTGATTATTGTAGGGTTACTTGCAAAGGAAATGCTGTCATTAAAACCAAAGAAATTCCAATAGAGCTTGATTTGTCATTTTGTAAATCAGCTGTACAACTGTATTTATGTAAGCACAGAAACTGTGGAATGCTCTGATGTGTTGTTATTTTATAAGGGTGAGGGATCGTGGCTAGCAGTTTTCAGGGGTTTTCCTCTATGGCCATAGAGTCTGTTTGCTTAAAGGGTAGGAAAACATGCAGAAAAGATTGCAAGTCTTTTCAAAAAACATCTAATCAAACTTGTTATTAAAGGTCTTTTCCAGCCTGAATGGTTCTGTGAGTCTGTGATTCATTACCAAAACAGAAACTGCACACTGCTCTTCCTGTAGCCCTTCTGTGCTATTATCTGTGGAGATGCCATTCTCAGCTTGCAGTAGCAGCTTGTTCCAGGGTCTGCATTGGTGTGAAGTCTGTGTGGAATAGCAGTTCTCAGTGGTCAGAGGTACTTTCCACCCCACTTGCTGGCACAAAGCTGGTATGAGACTTCAGTAGCCAGCAAAACAGTGAAGGGTCACAGAGGGTGGGATGTGTCAGTTCTGAAACTGCAGCTTACAGCACATTTTCATGGAGGAAATATGCCAGAGGTGTGGAGACCTTTGTCCTGGGGGGATGATGTTCCCCACCTCTGTACTGCTGACATCAGGAGCTTTTCTCACTGTTCTCAGGCTGCAACAACATTGTGCCTTTTCACTGGAAACTGTGCTGAAGTGTTGGTGATGTTTTTGGCTTTCTTTGCAAAACTTAACTGACTTGCATAATTTTAACTGAAGTCAAATCCTGGTTATAAATGGCCCCCATGACCTGAGGAGGCTTCTTGGCTGACACTAGGGCAGAATCACAGCTAGCAAAGGCTTTCTCTCTCTAGTCCTAAATCTGACCCGACTTGTCTCTTTGACTTTTGGGGAAAGTGAGTCAAAAAGCTTGTCTGTGATATGACAGCACAGTGAGAGGTTAGGCAGTATCCCAAATGAACAAAGTTGTGCCCAGATTAACATAGGACTGTTTTATATAGAAAAGTCATGGCTGGAGAAATATTTTCCTTCATATGGTAGCAAGAGTCAAAAGGTCCATAATTTGAAAGGGGAATTCCTCTGTCTTGTGTACTTAGAGGGACAGGGAAACCCAGAGCTTGGGAACTCTGGAATGCAACAGGAGCAATGGTTCCAGGGAGGAGGGAGACTTCTGGACAGAGGGGCAGGGAGAGACAGAAGTGGGAGTGGGCGTTAAATGAAGGTGCAGGTTGGTAACAATGGATTTTGAAAGTAGCCAGTGTGGGAGGGCTAAGGCAAGGCAAATAAATGGATGGAGAAGGAAATCACAGTATAATGAGGAAGAGATGCATGCACAACTGATGTGTTGATTATACCTGCAGCACATATTTTCAGCCTTGTTTCTTTGAGTTAAAGATTGTTTGTGGCCTGCTTGCTGGCCTGTTCTGCTTCTTTTCTTGCAAGCAAGGGAGAAATCACAGATGTGGTTGTAGCATGCTGTGGAAATATCTGAGCTTCCTAAATGCTGGCTTTCTCAAGTCCTAGAAACAATCTTTCCACAAGAGTTTGAAGATCAACCCAATTCAATTTATTTAGCAGGCAGGTTGTGAGTGTTTGCAGCCTTTGTGTAGGGCTTCGTGCTGCTGCAGGCAGCAAACTGGGTGGCTCGGATTTAACTGTGTAACAGTCACGGCTTTGCAGAAATGTCTTGAATGGAGTATCTTGTCCAGAGCCAGGTTCTGTGTAAGGGAATGAGGACCTGCTTTGGCAGTAAGACTGAAGAAGTCAATGATCGGAAGAGTAAGACTTCCAAAAATACCTATTGAGTTGAACAGATTTTAAGGAATCTTCTTGGCCAACATTAATATATTGTGGCAGCCCTGAATCCAAGAAGGGACATCCTCATTCTGGGTTTTGGTACAATGTCTAGTGTCAAGAGCTTTGTATTATACTGAGCCTTCAGCATCAGTTTAAGAAAATCATGATGATTTGTAGTTTAATACTTGGGCGTGACTTTCAAGACTACCAGCTGCTGCTTATAGCATAACTGTGGTGGGTGTGCTGGTTGATACATGCTCTGTTTGGGCAGCAGGAGAAGGTGAAATACTCCCTTCCCCTGCCACATCTGAGAAGGCTTAAGTATAGAAAGAATCCTTGGGGAGCTCTACAGTGGCAATAGGGAGTTAGGAAGCTGGGGAAAATGAAATCATGCTGGGGAATACTTGTGCCGCCATCATCCGCGGTTCTCTCACATGCCAGGTGCAGGTCAGCACCCTGGCCAGCCCTCCTCTGCCTTGCTCCCACCTCTGCCAGGGCTCTGCTGGCCATGCTAGGGAGGAGGCCCTGGTCCCAGCAAGGGGCTTGGATGCCCTGTGCTGTCTGGCACAGGTGTGTGAATATGTGGAATGTGGTTGGAGGGTGGGATGGAAGTTGCTCATCTTCTTTGTATTCCTTCTCCCTTGTCTACAGGAGTGTAGAGCTTGTTAATTTTTACACCTGATAAAACTCTGCAGGGATAGGATCAGCTGATCAGAGTTGCAAACATGTGGAATTTATCATTAATAGTGAGCTTATTTAACCAAGCAGGAAACGACTGGCTCATGAGTGCACAGTACACCAATTGTAGGAGAGCTGGAGAATCCTGGTTGTGGAAAACCTGCATAATTCCAAATAAACAGTGAGACTGGTGAATTCTTGTGCTCCTGCAGAACCTAGGCTCTACAGAAAATTTGTAGCTGAGGTTTTCCCATTTACCTCTGCATCTAATTGACCCATCTGATCTTGCTTACTCTCATCCCATTGTGCAGCTGTTAATGTGGCTCCCAGCTCCCAAAAGAGTGCACAAAGGGCATTTCTCTTTTTGTGCACTCAGCTTTCTGGACACATGCTTTACAACATGAACACCTGTGTATATTGGAGTGCTGTCTTCCCTCTCCTGCAAGCACAGATGTCATGCTCAGAAAGTGCACTTACTGACTTTGTGCTGCAGAACAGCATGGAACCAAATGAAGGCAGCTTTTGAGAAGCTTGATGCAAGAGTATCTCCCTGCAGCTCTGACGTGCCTTGGAAAGTGGATGGAGTTGTTCACTTTATTGCTGAGGGCCCAACTGGATGTCTTTCTTGGTCCTATCCCTTGCTTTGGTCACCCTGTAATTGAGAGGCGATAGCCAAGCTTCTGTGTGTGATGTCATATGAGCGCCTGTTGCAGCTACTCTCTCTGCCAACTTTGTGTCCAGTCACCACCCATCAGAATTTTGTGAAACAGATCACTCAAAGCTGCTCCCAAAATTCCACAAGATGTGGAAGTGCAAAGTAAGGCCTCACTTTTTGGAGGGTGTCTCTTATCTCCATGTTAGAAATAGGAGGTATTTATTTCTCAGATCTCTGCTTTTCTGGCAAAGTTGGTTAAAATTGGCCAATGGCTTCAGAAGTTACTGGAGGAGAGGGAGTTTATAATCAGACACAGACAAGCTGGCTTAATGTGACTGTGTGAGCCTCATTTTTTAGGAAACCATGGTAAAATACGTGGATAAAGTTGCAGCAATATTAAGGTTAGAGTTCATGCTGGCCTGTATTTCTCTCTCAATTTTTCTAGCATGACAGTGTTAGTCAGCCTGAGCTTTTGGAAACTTTATTCCATATGCTGAAATTTTTTGAACCTAGATTCTCTATCTTCCCTCATTTTTCCTTGCTGAATTTAATCATTAGGTGGGAAAAGTGAATGCTTTAAAGATAGAGCAGCCAGTGTGGAAATTTTGCTGGCTAGATTTATTTATTTTCTTTTGTAAAAAACTCAATGTTGGCAGAACATTTTGATTCATTGTGGTCCTAAACCAGCATTAAAGCCTTCTGGCTAGATAGATTCCCTCGTGGCCTGCCAGGAGTCCCAATCACCATGATGATCTTACTTGAGAAAGAAAACATGCTCTACATCTGGGAGCAGGGCTGTGTCCTGTTAAACATGGTCATGGA
The DNA here is from genome assembly GCA_013397935.1 of Dasyornis broadbenti. Classification (NCBI taxonomy): domain Eukaryota; kingdom Metazoa; phylum Chordata; class Aves; order Passeriformes; family Dasyornithidae; genus Dasyornis; species Dasyornis broadbenti. The sequence continues at coordinate 601,166 of VZRN01007445.1, read as the reverse complement.
TGGTGTTAACTGTGTTCTCTCAATCTTATTTTTTCATTTGAACCCAGTCTGTTGAATTATTAGGTGGCCATAAGAACTATAAAGACTTAAGCATAAGAGAAAGACATGGAAGTATTTCAAGGTGGAGAAAAAGCATTGCCTGAGATCGGTGGATTTTGTTTGCAAGGCTGGAAAAGGTAGAACTGCCCCCATAGGTATCAATTCCCAGCTTTTTGCTTGCCACAGCATATCAGATAGGTACAGAAGGGATGAGTGGAGAGGTACCTATCTGGACATGATGTCCTCATCAGGTTCAGTGTGTGTGGGAAAAAGCAATCCTGGTGTGTGTAGTGTAACCTTTAGCAGCCTATTGAATAAGGGGATGATAGCAGTTGTGGCAGGAGATATTCAGGCTTATTTGCTCCTACAAATGAAACAGCCCTAGAAGGGAAAAAAAAAAAACCCTTAAGAGAATTAGCTAAAACAAATGTGTCAGACAAAATTGTGCTTTGAATGCATTATAAGCGCTTACTCTCTTGCAGTGAGAAAAGACAGTCAGGTGTTGATAGCATGTAGGAGGCAAGAGCTGTTATTAGTGAGTGGGAAGAAACACATCGAGTGTGGTGTGGGAGTAGGGCAGATGGGAATGAATCTAGAGGCTCTTTTGGAATCACTCATTCTGAATCCTCGTACTCTCAAAGCCTCCAGTGCAGAGCACCGTCATCCTCCAAGGTCCCACGGCATTGCCTTGCTGAGTGTGGCATTGAGAGGGATGTTGAGTCAGCTCTGTGTGCAGATGTAGTAGGAGATGTTCAGTAAGGAGTTCAGGTAACTACTTCAGCCAAGTAGATTGAGACTACAATACAGAGATGGAATGCATATCTATTAATTCAAGCCCTCTGGGAGATGAAAAACTGGTAGTATATTGTTATTGAGGTAGTTCAGTGTGTCCGTGCAGAGCCATTAATGAAACAATTTCCGTGCTCATTCACTTGCGAATGCAAGGGCTTTGTTGCCAAGAGCCTGGCTCTGCAGGATACCTGGTGGGAACCATCAGAGCATGTCCAAATGGCCTAAGAGGAGCCTGGAAATGTCTAACGAGGGAACTCTTCCTTGGACTTGACATCCATGCCGTGTGCTCTGACTGGAGACATATGGTGATGGTGTTAGAAATCTGGTCCTGGCCCTGCAGACCATGGTGTTGCCTACACAGTGTTTTGAGGGGCACTGCAAGCTGTCTGTCCAGGCTCCCAACAGCCACAAAATGAAGGAGGCAACAACAGATGGACTCAGTCCAGCAAGTTTGGTACTGGAGGTGTGGGCATCCCCACAGTGACACAAATGCGAGCATGCCACAGTCTGGGAGTGAGTGCCCTGTGAAAAGTGGCAGAGCTGTGAAACAAGGGCTTGTGCTTGCAACTATTTGGTGACAACTCGATGGCTCAGCAGCTTGGAAAGAGCAGGAGCAGTAGGAGTTCCCCAGGACTCTGACCTCCAGGCCTGTGCTGGGTGTTTGTACACTGAAGGCATCTGGTGGTTGATCGCTGAGGCACAGGATTCCTGTGGTGAGGTGAGGACCTCTTGGATTGTTGCTCTGGCAATATCTTTTACCATTTGCACCTTAACATGCCACCCACAATAGGAAAGTTGCAGAAGAAAACTTATTTAGACACAGGTCTGTAGAGCAAGTTTATGACTTTCACAATTACACTGTGCTTTGATACTCAGCTGGGTCTTAAGACATGCCTTGCAATCTGGAGAAAACAGTAAAAGCTGTGTTGTGTTGTGTTTCCTTTATCTTTTCCTGACCTCTTAAGGGAGAGCACTAAGAGTTGCTGGGTTAATGCCTGACTTCTGTCACTACGTTGGGGCTGCATTGGGCCAACTAGAGTCTCCCTTTGGATATTAAAGGTAGGCACATTCTTGGAGAATAGAAAATACCAGCAGAAGCAGATTGATAGAGAGCTTAACACAATGAAGCCTGTTTTCTGGGCTTGTCACAAATCCATTAAATTATTCACTAATGGATTCTAATTCTGAACTTTTTGATTACATTTGAAAAGAAAAGAATACATAATTTTACCAGACTGTTGCTTGCAACATGCACCTTCCTGTTTGTTGCCTTTATTTGTTGCTGAATGTGCTTGTAGCTGTATTTTTACATCTCCTGCTTTTGTCTGCTAATCTAGTTTACCCCCAAAGGACAAAAGAAGATTTATTTTACAAATTTACACTTGAACTTCCTAGCACTAAGTGGTGGTTTTGCTCTCAGGTTTCAGGAGTGGTGATGAAAGGTATTTCCCACAACACTTGTGAAATTTAAATGAAAATGAGTCGACATTAAATTTTCATTATACTTCATATGTATTATTACAATAATTGTGTATTCTTTCTGAGGCTTATTATGGTGGGATTGTGTGGTATTCCTTGACCTTTGTCCTTAATTTTGTCTCAGATTCACACATTTATGTAATGTTTATCTGTGTACATGGATGGGTAGCTAGCTAGCTAAATATTAATACATTTATAGTTTGTTTCTGACCAATTGTCCTATCTGAATAGTCATGAAAAAGAAAATAAAAAGAAAGATAACAGGAAAATACATTTTCAACTCCAAACTATCATGGGGCTGAAAAGTGGGGACAGGAGAGAGGAGACAGAAAGGAAGGAAGGATTCAGTGAATAGTCATAACAAAGAGGTGAAAACACACATCTTAAAAAAACCAGTAAAAGCTGAAGATTCTTTCTGTGTTTTTCTGAAGCCCTGAAACAATTTGAAATATGAAAAACTTAGACTAATTGAGAACATTATATTGATTGGCCCCAATTTTCTTTCTTTCTTTGTTTTCAATCCAGCCTCTCTCATTATAGCCTCTTAAAATAAATAAATAAAAACTCTTTCTATAAATATCTGAAAGAGTCATTCTTATATAATAGCCCTTTCTTGCAGCAAAATTTATCATTATAACAATACTGTAGTAGTTTTGCTGGCAGAATCACAGCCAATCAAAGCTATTACAATAATGGAACATTTCATGGTTCAGAAAATTAAATGTGTAACCATGGAACTGAAATGTCTCTTAAATCATGTTTGGAGATTTATTTTTCACCAAGTGATTTGCACATTATCTCATTCCATCTGAATTTTATTTTCATCAATATTTCACCATTGATTTTTTTCCTTTTTTGTTTCTGCAGCAGTTTTGCAATAGAACTTCCCATCTGCTTTCACTTTTTGCAAGCTTGATCATATTTGTTCAGGAAGCAGATCTAAACCTTATTTTATCACGAGGCATAATTTAACAGCTGACTAATGGTCAAGCTGTAAATTTTCTGTAAATAACTAGCATGCTCAGTTGCAGGAGTGAGTAATACTGTTCTCAAAATTAGTAGCTATATTTGTTTCCATACATAAGAAAGAGGCTGATGCAGTCATTGTTCCAAGACCTGAAATCAGCTCAAGGCCCATGAATCCTCAGGAATTTTACCTGTTGGAGAATCAGAGCCAGGCATTTTTGAGTAACTAAGGTAGGAATCTGCAGGTGTTTGTTCTCCATACGCATACCAAGTGTTTCCTGAGGTGTTTGTATGCACCTGGAGCCATTTTTGGAACTGAACTAACAATCTCCTCTTTGCTAGGAACAGTGTCTGTCTGCTGTTCACAGGAATTTCATAAGGTTTGTTAGTAGAACCCCCTGGACAACTGGAAAGAAAGATAAAATAGAAATTTAAAAACACAGAGAAAGATAAAAGTATGCAGAGAAGATAAAAACATGCATGTGGCATGGCCAACGACTACATTTTAACTTGTACAGCTCAGATGGGACAGCTTTCCATTGGAGAACAGAGTTAGTATAACCAGTGTCTACAAAGCACTCATACGAATATATGGGTTTGAACAAAGTGTTGAATGAGGAAATGAAGTAAAACCTCATCTTGGTTTTCGTTTTCAGTCATGAGAAAATGTTTTCTTCAGCTTTATAATTTTTGTTTGTATGGATTTTAATGAATTTTATGTCAATAAGGGAATATATGAATATAATCTGCATTTTAGTCAGATCTCAGAATGAAGTGACAAAATTTAAACAAAACCATTAGTGATATCAAGATGTGTGGATTTTTGTAGACCTGTAGATCACTCAGGAAAATGCCAGTGGCTTGGGTGTGATTTGGGCACAGACACACTCAAGGTAGCTCCTCCTGGAAGGTGCAGAGATGCTAGACAGGTTGGTGTGAGTCTGTTCTGTGAAAATGATCCGGGTACATCAGAAGAGCAGTAGGATTTATTAATTTGGGTGCAGAATGAAGCTCTCTGGGCTGGTGCATCCACAGACTGCTGTGTGAGGTCTGGTAGGCTTACTGTCCAGGGTCAGTGTAAGCCTGGGATTTCCTCACCTTTGGTGAGGGACTTGAGTGCTATTCTAGAGCACTGGCCTAGTGACAGGGTTGTTGGCTGCTCTTGGGATGTGATTTCTCTGATCAGAAATGCCATCTTGTACCCAAGAAAATGTTCCAGAAAAACACAGTATGTATATTCCTGCCAAAAGCTTTGGTTTCAACTGACATTTTCTTTTGAAAAACAACTTAGAAAATGACCAAGCAGCTCTGGTTTCACACCCTCTGATCTGTCATCTTTGACCTGCTTAACAAAATCAGGGTTCCAGTAGCTCTTGCTGCTGGGCTTTTAAAGATCTTTTAAGCTGCCTTATGCTTTTGTCTACATTTCTCTCTTACTCGACTCATCTGCAGCTATTTTCCTCTCCTAAGGGAGAGCCCTGATCCTGTTTCAGTCTCTTTCGCAAAGGCTGCTGGCTGATTTGCTTGTTTTTCTCTCTCTTTTTTCACCACAGGTGCTCATAACTGAAGTGTAATGGGAAAAGAATCATCCCAACCTATTTGCAAACTTGAATCAGGATTATGCTGATATTTGGTAAAGGTTCAGATCATGTTTTCATATGAGATCTGGCTATGAGTCCTAAATCCTGCATCTTCTGTGTCGTTAGTTCTTGCAGTACTGTACTCACTAGCAGTTCTAGCAAGGAAGCCATTCATTAATCTGACTCATCATAGACTAAGATTTTGCACACTGGGATTCCTACTACCTTTTTTTTTTTGAGAGGCTAACTTACCTTGGTTTTAAAATTAATAAAAAATTAGTAACTTTGACCCTGGTTGTCACAGCATCCTATTTCTACAAATAACCAGATACTTGTATTCTGGACTTTGGTGTTTGTAACTGCCAAAGGTAATATCTTTATCTGATATTTCATGTTGAAAAGGAATAACACCACATGATGGGTAAGGGAAATATGGGGGTAGTTCTGGATGTCTTGTGCTTCAGTGAACAAAAGCATTTGCAAATCTCCTTGCTGTGATATAGTAGATTGCAGGAATGCTTTACACATATCTTTCTCAATGTGCACATAAGCTACACAGGGTAAAAAAACCTCCAATAACTAAAACTGGCAAGTGTTCAGAAACCACAACTATTCAGTGTATTGCCTGACCATTTTTAAAATGTATTTTGCACTTTTGGTAGATGTTGTAATGCATTCAGCACAGTGTGAAGTCTTGGCATAGATGCTAGATTCTAAAATAAGATGAGCTCTGCCTTTTAAAAAAGAAATATTTGCTTGTGAAATACCTTTGCTATTTAGGGTTTTTGGGAAGGGGGACAGGAAATGGTGATGGTGCTGTTACCACCAAGAAAACAAATTTATTTTGAATTTTGACAATCACAGCAATGGACAAAGCCCTTCTCAGTGGATGCTGGGTAAGCAGAATTTTATTCTCTTTGTATGTTAGTCTCCTTCCCCAAAAACCTCTGAACAGTCAAATGTGCTCTTGTACTATGCATATGAAGGTGGCGTGTGATTTGGTGGAGTGGGCAGAGGTCTGTCCCACAACATACTGTGTTTCTAAGATTGTTTCCACCTCTGCAAATTGCACATCAGCAGCTCCTTTCATGGGGTCTGGTTTAGCCACTGGCTGGGGAAACCTTCAGAAATGCTGACGGGTTGGCTGACTCTGTCAAACTCCTTTCAGTGAGCACAGGCATAGATAAAGGTGCAGAGCATCAGAAGCTGAGGCTGCCAGCAGTGGGATTTGCTCACCTTCAGCAGGGCTGCAGCCTTGGAGTCATGTGTAGGAATGTAGGCAGCATGGTTGTTGTGTGGGTGACACACCTGAGAGGTGCAGTGCAGTGGGCTGGGCTCCTGGCCCTAGTGTCTGCACAGAATAGAATGACTATGCAGATGCTAAGCTTTTGTTAGAGGTAGATATTAGGAAATAGAAGGAGGGGAATTAAGTATGCCCATATAGGTGAAATTCATGCTGTGGCAGTGTGAAGAAAATATGTGAGTACAATGAAGAGGACTGGGCAATTTGCCATACAGATGGGAACTCTTTCCAACTTGTGTCAAGCTGGAGATCTATTGCTCCCTCCCAGGTTCTCCTGTGATGTGTTCTGTACTTTAGGTTTAGTTGTCATTGAAAGTGCCTATGGAACATCCCCATCCTCTCTAGAGAAATGAACTGTCAAATAGGGTCTATATGAAAGCCCTGGGGTGGCTGCCCTCCAGACTCTGCCAGTGCTGCAGTGCAGGGGGAACAGATGGGCGTTTTAGAGCTGTGATGTGAGGTGCTGGTTTTTGCTGGTGCACACTGCAGAGACTGTTAGAGGATGTTTTTCTCCCAAGGAAAAGTGTGTATTAGCCCTGCTCTTCTTTAGATGTAAAACATAGTGTTCCTGAAGTACTCCCATGAGAGAGAGAATCAAGAGAGTAGCTGTAGCCTCTTCTGCAGAGAGACTAGTTGCACCAAGTAACTTGGCCTCAGCTACTTTACTGTGCTGAGAATAATGTGGTTAATGAAATCAGTGCTAAATTGAGGACAGAGTTATGGGGTCTTAATTCTCTTACTATCAGCACTGACTCTGAGATTCTCTTTTAGGCTTAAAGTAGTATCTCCATTATGTGCCATGAAAACAAAACAAAATGAGAAAATACAACCAATGACATAAAACATTGCAGCCCTTACTACATTTTCCTTTATTTTTCTCCACATTTTTATTTCTTCCTAAGTCAGGTTGCAGCTGATTGGTATAAAAAATCCTTTTCCTCCTGAGAGCTGATCATGTATACTTTGACCACAGTGCTTCTGGTGGTCCTGAAGGGCCTCAGGAGTCCCCAGGACTGGCTGCAGCAGGCACTGGGTCTGGCTGGCTCTTCCTGGGGCGCAGGTGCGTCGCCTTGAAGTGATGATGTGGTGTAGTGAGTGCTGTTCCTTCCCTCCATGGGCCGTTCCATGTTCTGTGCACTCCTGCCAAGGGCAATCCTTGTTGCTGTGCTTCAGGGTGGTCTCCTCATCCATATGGTGTGACCCTATTACCTGTGTTGTTTGCTTCCATGGATGATCCCTCACATGTGCTCTATCATGATTACAAGGGCAGGACTGGCTCTGGGAGCCAGGGGACTTTGCAGAGCACCTTGGTCACTGCAGCCAAGCTGTGGTGGGAGGGGGGTGTTGCATTACCAACACCGAGTCCCTTTTGCTCCTGTCAGCCCTGCAGTGTGCTGCTGCTTCTGCAGCTGCGCCGTGGAGCAGAATAAACCTAAATTGGTTTGTTTATTAGGGCTCTGGGGAGCTGTTTTGCAGCCCTGGAAGCCTGTCTCATGTGTTTCCCTTGCAAGTGCCGTCCCTGTCTCTCAGGGAATGCCTCTGAAGTACTTCCAGCTGCTGGCTGCACCTCTGAAGTGTCCTGCTGGGAACCTGCAGCCCATCCCTGGGTAGCACGGCGGGCAAGCAGTCACTGCTGCTTCGGGAGCTCAGGTTATTGTCCACCCTTGGCACAGCCTGTCTGGCTCTGCTGTGGCTCGGTGTTTGTGCCTGGAGGCAGGACTGGCTCTGGAGATTTAGCCGGATAGCGGCTGCCTGTGGCATGCAAGGATGTCCGTGTTTTTGAGGAGATGAATTGTGGCCCTTGGATGCACTGAGTGCTGCAGTGAGGGTGGGGGGTGCCCTGACGCAGGGCTGTACAGGACAGGGAACATTTCCTCCCACTGCCATCCCTGCCTGTGGGTGAGGGAGAGCCAATACGAGCCCCTGGCCCGGCTGGGAGCTGCTGCCCAGGCTGCCAGAGCTGCATACACTCCCCTGGGCACTGTGCTTGAGGCTGGCCCTTGCCCAGGTGTGGTGGGGAGGGGAATAGGGCTCCATCTGGCCTCTTCTTTGTCTTGTGCACCCCTGGGAAAGGAAAGCATGATTTAGCTCCAAAGCATTAAACAAAAAAAACCCTGAAAGACTATCCCTCCAGAACTGTCTAACCCTTTATGGCTTAATATGAGCATGCCTGAGGATTGATGAGGGAAGGATGTTGCTCCTGTTGGTAATTACAAGTTTGCTCCTTTCAGTGTTTTTTTTTATTCTGATTGTTCTATTTCAGCATTTAGCCTTTTGTCTAAGGTGTGTGCAAATGCATTCTGCTGTGTCAGGAGCTTTACTTAGCTATTCATGTGCTCATACCCTTGGTAAGATACTTATCCTTTCAGGCAGATCAAAGACATATGTTTGGTCGTTTGGAATAGGTAAGCAGGAAGAAAGAAATCTCTTAAGAGTGATGATATGGTATAACTGCTAAGTACCAAATACGGTTACATACGTATATGTGCATGTCCCTCTAATCATTACATTTGCCCATGACACAGAAATACATTGCAGTTGAAATCTTTCAGTTAATTGCAATGGCTGTCAGTCAACCTGTCTTGCCAATGACATTTTTTCTATTTCAATGATCTACTCCCTTCTATTCAAGAGATGAGCTTCTGCCAACAGAGAGAGAATATATAAATTTTGCTTTAATATAAGTTTAGACCTGGATTATGAAACTAAAATGCAGAATTCTTCCCTCTCCACATAAAAACTAAAGGCAAAAGAGCTAACAGATGATTACTGGGATTCATTTAAAACTCCATGTTTCAGTCACAGTATAAGCACGTGATGTAGTCAGTATTGAATAGAAAATGTGGTGAGATGCAGGTGCTGTGTTTATTTGTAGATGGCAATGTATGGATAGATAAATAATATTCAGTTTAGGAACAGACAATTTTGCATACTGGAGTGTTTAGAATTCAGACAGACACAGCACTCAAACAGCAGTGGGTCTGCAGGAGCAGGCCTGTGATGTGTGGAACAGATAGCATTCAGTGGTGCAGAGACAAGCTTGCTCTGTGCAGTGAGGGGCTGTGTGAGCTGCAGAGGAGCTAGCTCTGGATCAAAGCAGTATAATGCAGAGCTAGCCTGAGCTCATTCGCCTGGGCGTAATGCCATGCTGATATATCTGTACTACTCCCAGGACCCAGGCTAATGGCTCAGCATGGTGCTATGCTGGGTACTCACACCAGCTGGTGCAGGGCTTTCTGCATTGTGCAGTGTAGACATGCCATAAGGTGTTTTCACACCAGCTCTGTAAGCAAAGAGAAATGGATTAAGGGAATGATATAGTCCAAGACTTTAAAGAGTAGGGATGTTTAAATTTGGGTTCCTGAATCCTTGTTCATACTCTTCATGAGGAATCCAGTGTAATTGTTATGGAAGTCAAGGACAGTCTGTGGATCAAACTCAAGAACTCCAAAGTACCTAGTAATTCCTACTGATGTGATATTTCAACACCATTTAATTGTATCTATGGAAAACAGGCCTGTTGAGCTAGTCAGTCAGATGCTGTGCTGCCTTTTGAATTCATCAGGAATGCAAAGTGACTCCAAGCTTCCACTCTTGTTCAGGAAATGTTTATATGAAATGTAAAAATAATACCCTGTTGTCTCTCCCTCAAAACCAAGGAACAAGTAGTACGTGAAAAAGAACTAGTTGAGCTAGCTGATATTAGTTAATGATCTAACTGCCCATCTCTGGCTGAAGCTTTCTTTTTCCTTTACAAAAAGAAAAAAAAAAAGAGAGGGCTGATGTTTGAGTTATAATTTTATTGATATTTTCACTGACTTGATTATCTGCGTTAAATTGTACTTAATAAGGCTGTAACTCTAGGCATTAAAAAAACCCCAAAACCAAACTCAAACCAGAAAAGAGTGGCCTAGATGCACTTGGGAAGTACAGGAAATTGCAGAACTGAACCTTCTGTGATAACCCAGTAGAGCCGTAGATTGCTCAGTGAAGAGTTTAGGCCCAGCAGACTCAGTGCACTATTAACTCCCAACATGGGAGCTGGTATCAACCAACTGATGTACACAGGAAATGCAGACTCTTCCAGTGGGAGTTCTGCCCAGGAGCTAGAAGTTCTGGCCTAAGAAGAGCAGGAGGTAGACAGTTTATGCCTGAGAAGCAGTTATATATTATTTCAGAAAATGCCATACAAACACTAGAACTACAAACACTAGACAATAATAAAGTGTTTATAACGTCCAGTTGAAATATAAACTGTTCTAAAATGTAATCTGGCGGGATTTCAATGAATGAGTAAGGAGATAGAAGTGTGAGGGTCAGAACTGGGTAGAGCTATGTGTCAGGGAGACAGGAATTAGATAGTTTTTCTTTGCTGAAATTCATGACATTTCCCCTTTTTAACATTGCTTAACACATTCTGGAGATAGATAAGAAATTAAATACCTATTATACCAGCTTCACAGCTGAGGAAACTGAGAGAGAGATTACATGTTGGTTTTTCCATGTAAGAGACTTGTGTCCCACAGAAAGTCTAACCTGGGGTTGTTACGTATGTAGTAGTGCCTTAGAACTGCTCTTCTCTGTCATCAAAGTCTTTGATGCTGCAGTGATAAAACCCCATTAAAAATCAAGGCTGATGTGTTCCTGATTACCACCCCTCTCACTCCAGCAGTAATATACTTGACTTTAATACCTGCTTTTCGATTCCTTGGATGCTTTTCTAATTTTTCCTTGAAAATTATGGCAATATGCTTGTGCTTTGAACTAAATGAAAACATACAGTACTATAAAATCCACTAACATCTTGAATACACTGAGTTTAAATTGACAGATGTGTCTTCCAATAGCATTTCTATGAATTTAGAAACATTGCAAGGTAAATTTCTCTTAGAAAAGTCAGTTCTGTAACACAGTTCACGACTGAAGCAGGATGTGTGGAAATAGTACCTGCTGCAGAATATCTTGAGGTCCTAAGGTCATGGGAAATGGTAATAAATGGTAGCTCAGCTGCTGTGTTCTGAAAATATTTGTCAGATAAAACTGTTACCTACCCAACAAAGATTAGAATCTCCTGTGGCACAGATGGAAGCATGTAACTGTCTGATTTAACATGGATTAAGTATGTGCCAGTACTCAGAAATCTGGAGTCTTAAAATGCAGCTCATGCAGCATCAACAAAATTGTATTTGCAGTCTGAACAGGGAGCTATAAAGTGGCATTGTAACAGTGGTAAATGTTCGTGCTCTAGTGTGCCCCAAAGGTTGTCAGGATGTGTGCTAGGGGACTGTAAAAAGGATTAGAGAACATGGAAAGATGTTTTTGTCAAAACAGGATTCACAATAAATATTAATCTTCCATGTGATTCTAAACTGCATTTCTGGTGTAATCTTGATGATGGCTCTCTAGTGCTTCGGCGCTCACAAGAAGTACTTATTGAGTGTAATATTTTTTAAAAGTCCCTGGCTGCTTGGACAATTTCTTTGTATTCTTTCCAGGCCACCTGTCCTTGTTTCCACCCTCTGTAGGCTTCCCTTCTGTGTTTGAGTTTGTCCAGGAGCTCCTTGCTCATTGATACAGACCTGGCATTTTTACCTGACTTCCTCTTTGTTGGGATGCCTTTCTCCTTAGTGTGGAAGAGGTGATTCTTGAATATTAACTGGCTTTCTTGGGCCTCTCTTCCCTCCAGGGCTTTTTTCCCACAGTACTCTTATTGGGCAGATCCCTGAAGAATGCAAAGTCTGCTTTCCTGAAGTCCAGGGCAGGGGGCTTGCTGTGCATTTGCCTCACTTCCCCAGGGGTCTTGAACTCCACCATTTCATGGTCACTTCAATTTTTCTAATTTCAACTTTTCAATATAATTTCATTTCCTTAAAACTTCGTTTTGTTTCCCACTTGCAGGAATTTGTGGTGAGACTTATGGGAGAAGGTGACTCCTGCCTCAATTTTCTTTCACAGGTTTGAAAATCATTTAGTGCTGTTTTTCATGGGGCAGCAAAGCTTTGGATCCATGTGATTAAAAGCAGCTTCTCTTTGCCCCTGAGCAGGCCTTTTAGAAGGTATTTTGAGGGCAGAGCAGAGCTGTTGGCTTCTTTGGATAAAACAGTTTAAGGAATGAATTTAAAACTTTTCCAGTTTCCGCACACAGTCTTGTAGTGTCCTTTTCCTCAAATTTCCCATAGTTTTTGTGTGTGTTGACTGATGACTCTGTGCTTTCTACCAGCAAGGATGGGTCCTAGAGTTCATCATGTGCCCGGGCAGTCTACCTGCTCTGAAGCCCCTTTGTAACACAAAATGACACCTTGTAAAGCCATAATTATTCCAGCAAAGAAACTGAGAGGATGCTGCTGCTGCCCCTCTGAGAGGCACCATTGCCTCATTGCTCCCAGAGTCTGAGGGGTTTTGACCAACTGGCTGAAATGGCCAAAGGGGTCATGTTGTTCATGTACTTCAGGCAAAGCTGAGTCCCCTGAGTCAGTCCTGGCACTGTGGACAGAGTCCTTAGGAGCAGAGCAGTCCTTGTGTCCTGGAAAGTCACATGCAGTGACCTCCTTTCATCTGCCGTATGCCGTTCCTGTGTGTGACAAGAGAGCCAGCAGCAGAGACCTGTGGGCTTGGCTAGCAAAGGGCAGAAAGAGCAGGATCTATTTCTGGGAAAGGGGAAATGGCATCTTTTTGCCTCATGCTTCTACCACTTTGCTAAGAGGTGTGTAAACAGTTCCTACTTTTTGCTGTTCAGTAGGTTTGTTTAATATTAAAAGCATTGTTTACTGCTAACAGAAGGTGTCCTTTGGAAAGGACATGTGCCTCCTTGTCTTTTGTTTGATTCTAAACAACATGGAGAAGAAAGAGGTTTTGTACTACGTTTTTCTGACTCAGTGCATTCACGTTCACAGAATTAGCGTCACTGCTGTTTCTGCTTGTGAAAAATTTGCTGAGGTTTGGGAGAAAGTAAGCAGGGGAATGAATGGGTGAGAACAGGGAATGCAAATATTTATCCTCCTTTCAATAAGGGTTTTTCATTTAAAAATTACTAAGCAAGTGGTTTGGCATTTCCTTTATTTTGCTTATTGGCACCTGAGTCTCAACAGTCATGGACCAATCCTGTGAAAAGATCTCTCACATGGATATGAGATGAGCTATACTGTAGGACGTGCTCCACAGAGCAACAGATCTTAGAGGCAATGGTTTTCATTTGCTTTTTAGGTAACCAATTTAGAAATACAAAAAACTCCCAAAACTGTATTTGAATAATTTTGACTCCAGAATGACTGATTTCAGAATGGCTTTAGAAGCATATTTAAGAGTGGCAAAGTAGGGATCCCCTAGATGGTCCATCTGAGAAGCAGCAGTAGAGGAACAAGATGCAGAAGAGATCAAAACAAAGCTGCTGGTGTTGTGAGGGTGCCAGCAAGCAAGCCTGTGGCAGATGTGTGTGGGATTTTCACAGAGTGAGAGCAGTTATGTCTTCCCCTGAGTATTAGACAATTTCTGAACTGGATCTTTCCTATGCTAGCAGGACATCATGTAAGCCATGATCAAGCCTAGGTAATTCCTGTTGTGCTCTTAGCTGGTGTAGTCCCTTATCCCCCTGGCTATGGGAAGGCAACCAAAAGAATGAACTTAATGAGCAACCCTGTAACAAGGTGAAAACACTCCACTTAAAAAAATTTAATATTTCATTTTTCTTCTAAAAGACAAGAAATTCCTTAAATAACATAAAATGTGATACTGATATCAGTGCAGTGAGTGTCCTGGCACTGAAAAAAGAGTTTTTGGGGGGCTATCACCAGAAAGAATGCTCACAATTTGGAGATGATGGCACTAGTTCATGTTTTGCCCATGCCATTGGGATCTATTACTGTAAGGGAAGCTGACAACTATATTTTGTTTCCTATCCATTCTGCTGGTTCACATCTATTCAACCTCAGCTGTATTTCTGTAAATATGTATATATACATTTGCATATATTTGAATCTCTTTGTCCTGTATGCTATTCTTAGATGTCAGAATTAATTAAAGAGAAAGAACTAAAACAGAATTAAGAAGGAGTTAAAGATTGTTTTCTATGTATATATTTAAACCCTGAAGAATTGCTTATTTGAACGTATCCAGCCCTAAAGTGTGCAGGGATTATTGTAACCTGTGGTTGTGTCTCTGCTGGTATAACAATATAGATGAGGTAACACGTGATGAGGGCATTACAAGAATTTATAGCACATATAGCATTATAAAATATTCTTTGGAGATCTGAAGATCTTAACTGAGGGAAAAAGGGGTCTGCTTTTCATACTCTGAACTTTTAAACTTCCTTACTGATATTTTCAATGTCTGATTTTTTAGAAAGTTTAACATATTTGGAGTTTTTATGAATGTGATCCTTCTTCCTCCCTAGTCTTTTCATACGTTGAATGAAAAAAAGAATTTTTTTTATACCCACAACTAATTAGCAGCAGAATCTGGAGACTTAGGCCTCTGCTTCGTAGTTCTCAGTGAGAAAGAATGGGCAGTGGTAATTTGAAAAAAAAAAAAAAAGAAAAAGAATCAATTATTTTTAGTTTGGGTGCTTGGAAAATCATTAACATTGTGGCAGTATTGAAGGATTTTATACTGGCTGAATTTTCACTGACATTTTCTTTATATAGCCAAAATACTGACAAAGAATGTGTCTGCATATGAGAGTTAACCCCAAAATATTTCTATTTTGGCATTTTTGCACATGGAGTTTGGAGATTCCCCTTTTTTCCTTTATAAGAGTATTTCAGTTACATTCCCTTGAACTGCAAAGACTTTATTTCTATAACTGAAGCACCTCAGTTAAAGGCGCCTTTTATCTTAACAGTTTTCTTCTCACTTCCTTAAATGCCATAATGAGAAATTTTTATACCTACCTGCAGATCTGCTAAGTCACTGTATGAGATTGAGAAACCACATCCTCAAAGGCAGAGATGTGCACAAATTCTGGACCCTCACTTTTCCCTCAGCAGGGCCCTGCTGCTACAGCAGGATCTGCTGTTAGTAAAAGGAAAGACAATTGGATCTGGTTTGTGCTCAGCTCCCTAAAGGAAGGATCTAGAGCTGGAAATAAAATTTGACTTTTATTCTTTTTCTGAGCTCAAAGTTTAGGGTTATTTGGATCCAAAGGGCTTGGTTTGGCTGCTCCCAGGCTTTATAAACAATATTAGCATCCCTGTTTGGTTGCTTCCCCAGAGGCTACTGATAATCTCAAAAGGAGAATTAGCAGAGGCAGCAATTGTTATTTTGGCAGCAGGCAACGTTTACCTGTGCTTAAAATGTAAAGTTCATGTTGGGGGTTTTGGAGGGGTCTAAATGTGTTAGCCAATATATGAAATTTGATGAGAACTTTGTGCCAATGCTCCTTATGCTTCCTTGAAAGTTCCAGATTAGTTTACATCATTCTGGCCTCCTGGGCCAGCACGGTGATGAATCACTGTGAGAATCCAGACAGAGCTGCTGATAGGATTTCCACAGAAACCCATGTTGAGGAAATATATGCATAGTTTCATTGGCCAGCCCTTTCTGTGGCTATGTTACCCACTTTTCAGCAAGCAAAAAATCTGGGGCACATTTCTTCTTAATAGTGAGCATATGCTGGCACGGTTGGAGATGTTTTTATATCCATGATGCTAAGTAAAGATGCTCACTTGAGCATTTTGTTTTGGCTGAGTCTGCCCTTTCAGGATGCATGTGTAACCTCTTTGTGAATTACTGAAATAATGGAATTACCTAATGCAAAAGAGAAATTCCACAAATATGAAACCCTTGGAATGTTTTCTACATCAGCCATTTCCTTTTTCGCTTGTGCAATGTGTGTGGATTGTCAGCATGATGTGGTGTGTGGTAACCAATCTGTGCAGGAGGCTATTAATCTTCTTGTTACAGCCCTGTGTTCATGTAAGATTCAGGAGAGCAGTGGAATTCTGTTCAAACACTCTCAGCTTGTACTTATCTGCCTGTATGGATCCTTTGCATGCACTGACAAATGTGAATTTACATCCTACATGTGTCAGCATGTTCATCCTTTCCTTACACTCTGGGTAATCAGTCAGCTCATGGGTCTTGATAGTCTTTATTGATCTATTCCCTTTATGGGGAAGGGGATTCATATTGTCCCGAGTGTGCTCAGGGTAAAGAGTATGGCAGAAACAATTGGGTCCAACCTACCACCTACGGGATTTAAATGCCTGAGGGCATGTGCTGTACTTTTAGATATGTAGATTTTGAGTTAATTTATAGATCAAGATTTCATTCTCCAACAACTTGCCAGACAGTGAAGCTTGCAGAATAAAGATTTGTTATACTGCAATTGGAGTTTAAATAAGGGCTTAGCTGAAAAGGAGAGAACTCTTAAAGGCAAAAACATTGGAAGAAAAATGATTTATTAAACTTTTCATTTCCACTGTCTTTGCAATTATAAACTATCACATTGTATAGAATTTTTTCCCTACAATGCTAATACTCCCTCTGGTATATGTAGAGTGGGTTTTTTTTTCTATGGTGTTTAAAGTCTGAGGCTTTTAGCAGTTTAATCCAAACCAAAGCATCTATATCATGGGACTTGCCTTTAATTCTCTCTTAGATGCTTTTTTTCCCTGTATGCAAAATTAGATATCATTCTGAAGGCATTCTTAATTAACATTTTTTTAATCAATGGCTGGATTCTCTGGAGGATTTTTTTTTTTCTATGCATCATTATTTTTCTCTTTCCACAGCAACTTCACAGGCAAATTAAGTAAACAGAAAGAAACACTTTGTGGATTTTTCTTGTGACAGCCTGCAAACCTGTGAACATTTTTTTTTTATTTTTAAGTAGAAGCTGCTAATTGTAGAACTGTATAATTAATGCATTATCCACGACAACAAGGTTACACGGTTTGTGTTCAGCAAACATGCTTTTTCTGGAGGGTGGAAAAATACATAGTGAAAACTTATGGAAACACTAGGCTGTTTCTTACCACTTTGCATGACAGCCAGTCTCTCAGCCATCATTAGAGCTGTGTGCCTAATCAGACTCTGAAAAGATGCCCTGAGAACTGGCTGGAGCCCTGGTATCACTGTCTGAGTCCACAGCTCAAACCTGGTGGTTTAACCTCCCAGGATAGGCCATTGCAGGCAGATATTCTCAGAACTGGAATGTTTGCTCTGTTAATTGGCACATTCCTGCTTAGATTTGGTAGGACATGCTGATTTGTAATGTGACTCAAGAATTTACTTCTTAGTGGTAATTGCCTCAACTTTCCCAAATCTTTCTGTTTACCAGCCTCCTTTCTTTATTGTGCCTGTCTACTGCTTTTTCAGCATTTGTAATCTTCTTTTATTAGCTATTATTTCTGATTATTTCACATGTTTTTCACTGGTTTGAGAATTTCTTTGCTCCCTGACCTTTTCATAAATCGAGTATGCGTTGGCGTGTGTTGGAAGTGATGGAATGATTTCCTTATAGCTTGCAACAAATGATGTTGTATCAATGCTGACTTTGTTAGAGCAGTCATCGAAACATTTTTAACAAATTGGATGATGCTTTCTATATTCAGAATAGAAATGCAGTATGTCTAGGGACTTTTCTGTGAACTGCATGCTTGAGAGCCCCAGAAATAGTGTGACCTCTTTCATTATGAAAATTTGAAGCTTTCTCATGACTTACACAAGTCTCAATGCATCTCCCAGTTAAAAAAACCTATTGTTAATACCATAGATTTGACTGATTTGGTCTTTTTGGCAACTTCTATTCGTGTAATTTTTGCCCCTTTACTCCTGATCATTTAATTCTCTTGATTCTAAAATTGTAGCAAAAGAAAAACCATATTGCAATTCTTGGATGAGTTTTGCAGTTATTGCCATTGTCATTACATGGTTATTGATGTTGGAGGGTTTCTTGTTGAAACTGTTACATCGCTATTCCAGATTAAAATACCTGCAGGAAAAAACTTCTGCTCCCACAAAGTTTTCACTGAGTTTGCTCTTCCCATGTCTCAGTGAAAGTGCTGAAAATTCTGTAGGTGGCTTTGACAACGGTGAGGTTTTTTATCCTGACAATTTTCTAATACTTAATTTGGTCGGATTTTCCCAGAATGACTTACCTGGTGTGTTTGTGTTCATCAGCACTCAGAGTGTGTGCAGGGAGCCCCTGAGCAGCGCTGTGGGAGAAGGGAAATCTTGCTCTGCTCCCTGCATAAGATTGTGTGTCTATAATTCATTGCCTTTGAAAACTGTCTTATCACAGCATCGACTCCTTAGTGCTTTAATACAGGATAAGCTTATTAGAGATAATCTGTTTACTCAATGTCCTTAGCACAAAGCAATCTAGTTAACAGCATCTTTTGAAGCTTTGTCTTCTGGATATATCTTTTAAACTCATCCCTGATTATTTATCTATATCTATATCTTTAGATCCTTTTCTTTAGACTTGTATCTGCATTGGCATGAAATTACAGTGTCTGGTGAATACACTGATAAACTAAATACTCTTGTGGGGAAATAAGACAAACCAACACCAAAATGAGCTATTCAGGGCAAGTAATTCAATCTGTTCATGGTTCTTTAGATTTCAAAATAATTTTCAGTATTAATAGGGTAAGACTTTTCTAAAGAGCTACACTCCCACAAGATGTTGCCACAATCTCCTCAGTGCTCATCACATAGCAGTTTGTATGTGCAGATGTTTCCCATCCAACATGCTGTCCTCCTTGAAGTCTGGACCACTGCTTAAGATGTGCAGAAGAGGAAAGGAAACCTGGCAATTCATCCTCAAATGGCTAGGTATTGTTGGAAAATATTTACAGGCCATTGTATTAAAAAAGACAAGATGAGGAAAGAGCATTACAAAAGAAGTGCTGAGGAATGAAAGGTGAAAGTGGTGAGAAATGTAATACAGTGATCCCATTTTATCTTTGGTTCTTTCTGACCATTGGAAACTGCTCAATACAAATCTGCCTTGATAGTTCAAAACATGCTTTCCTGACACAATAGCAACTGCACCAGTTACTGATGAAGGCACTGTTAATGTGAATAGTGCATGGACTCTTTGGTGCTCTCTCTTTTCTCACAAAGTTTAGATGTGTAGAAAACAGAATTACAAATTATCAAGCAGCCTTTTCCCTTCATAGGAAAGAGAATCTCAAACTTGCCAATAAAAACAGTGTCTGAATATCTTAAGAAATTATTTTCTACAAAAAGCCCCAAATTTGAGGCATAAGATAACTGATGGCAGTTTTCCTGTGATGATTTTTAAAAATGAAGTGACTGTTTTAAAACCTGTATTATGCACTCTGTACCTCTTGCTTAACTGATTCTTTTGTTATTGAGGAAGTCTGGATGCCAAGGATGTAACCAACCTGTCTGAAACCTCCTGAGGCAATCACAGATTTTTATGCTGTGCTCAGACTAATTTTGCTTCAGTGATTATTGTATCTGGTCAGGTCTTAGCATGTGGTAAGCAATGAAAGTGCTGCATTTGGAGGGAATAGCTTCTCAGGTGCAAGGCATACTAGATAATACAAACTTGAATAATGTCTTGTAGGCAAAAATCTTGTAGTGTCTTGACAAGGCAAAACAAGCACCTTGTCAAAGAGAATTTTTATTTTGGATCTTCCTTAATCTTCTTTCCTTTTTCTTGGCATTATTAGGTACATGCACAAAAGCAGGTGCAAGTGAGATTAGGCTGGAGTCGATACATATGCACCAATGTGGTATTATTTCAGACAGTATTCAAAAGCTGAACAGTAAAGGCTTTCAATAGGAGTGACTCACTTTGTAACATCATAGGCAAATTCCACAAAGTTCATTCTTTGTAATGGAAAATGTAATCATTACAAGGGTGCACAAACTTTTGTGTACATCAAGAGAAAAAAAAAGGAAAATAATCAAGAGAGGAAAAAAAAAGAAAATAAACACTTCCTTGCCAAATTTTTTAGAAATGTAATACCCATTCTTGCTGGTGTGGACTGAACATTGCTACCCCAACTAGAGTATGGTTGCTACGTGCTGCAGGAAAGAGGAGAAGTGTTTCCTTGCAAGTGCTTTAAAGCTGCTATTGAATTTCTGTAAGTCCAGAGAAATCTAGTACCTCCAGCCTGTAAAACAAGCTTCTCTATTTGGCCTCATTAATGTTTAGTCTGTTTTTTCTTGGCAAAATTACTTCAGTGACGGTCTCCACCAGATTGACACTAAAGTGTTCTCTTTACTTGCCATCTGTCTGGACTGATTGGAAAAAGTATTGTGGGGCTTGTTTAGAAAAATATATAAGCAGTTCATTTGGCACAGAAGTTTGTTATAGATGTATGAAAAGCAACTAGGTCCAGCTCAGGAGGTTAAAAAAAAGTTTTATTGCAGAGAGATGACGTTTCATGTACAAGTTCATGCACTAGAATAGAGCCGAAAGCTTTATAAACACTTTTTTCCATCTTAATTCAGCAAATTACTTAAATACATCAAAGATCTGACAGACTTGAAGCTTTCTGGCTGGTGTTTTTTTTTTTTTTCCCTTTTTCTTTTTTTCTTTTTTCCTTTCTTTAATATTTAGAAAATTTGGCTAAAAATGGCTTAGAACAGTAATGATATCCTGTTCACATGAATGCTTTCTCTAAAGATGTTGGTATGTGTGCCTATAAGTACATGTACATGGAGAGAGCATGAACATGGCCACATGATGCTGTTTTCTCCAGCTGTGTGCATTGCTTAGCTTCACCCTTATTAGTATTCAAAATCCATTATGGTTAGAGGTCAGAATCAGTCTTTAAATGTGCTGTGTTTGGCCCTGCTTTTTTTCTCCTCTTCCTTTGAGCCGTCTATAGTTGTCTTTTGCTGTGTTCTTACTATGAGACTTACTCTCTGCATTTATTGACTGAGCCTCTGCCATGCTGAATGTAAAGCTGAGCAAAAGCCATTTTTAATGGTTTCTGAGAAAGAGAGGAAGGCTGAATTCTAATAGCAGAAAAAATAGGAAATAAAAAATTCCTTCTACTTTCTGAGGATCATTAATCCCTGGTGAGAATTGTCTGCTGTGTATATTCTGCTTCTGCTTGATCGCAACTCTCTCATTATTGTTTCATGTAGAAATTAATCAGTTTTAGGAAAGTAAATATTTTTCAGGCTCTCAGGTAGGAGGGGTCAGATTTCAGTCCTCTATATTTCTGTTTGTGGAGACTGTGTCTTTGTTATCTGTAATTTAGAGTACATAGTCATCACAGCAGATTTACCAAAATGAGAATTTATTTCCCTCGGGTTAAAATTCTAGTGTAGCATCAGTGCTAAAGGCTAGTCTAATTTCTGATTCCAGAAACAAGAGAAACTGAGTTATGTCCTGCTGAACTACAATTTTGCTTTCTCTGTATTTCATAATCATAGACAACTATAGGTTATAGATAACTATAACCATCTGAATGTGTTTTTGAATTTCAGACCCTCTGAAATTACGTATTTATATATACACTTGTTAATATTTTTAACTGAAATGGGAATATTTCAGTTCATGCTTTTCTCTTCTGAGATTCAATATTTGGAGGCATTACTCATGTTGAGTGGTAATTCCTGACTTAAAAATGTACTACTCAGGCCTCCTGGATTAGGTCTCATCTAGTACTGGACAAGAATTTTCCCTTCCTTGTGCATGTTTAACATTGCTAAACTCTTCTAACACATGGAGATTGAAGACTGACTGTGGTCTAGGCAGCTAACTTTGGTTTTCTTAATTAGGAAGTACAGAATGGTAAGGTGAAGTTCATCATTCCTCTTCTGAAATGAAGATTGGCAGCAAATTACGTGTGTGGAAATTATTTATGAATAGGTGAATATTTTCATTCATGAACTCAGATACTCAACTGTGTTAGACACTATCAGTCAGCAAGCTAGAGATATCTGTATAGGAATTACTGGCATAGGTTGTACCTGCATTTCCTCTGTGGCTGGACTTGCAGGTGGGGGTTTTGCAAATTCTGTTGTTCAAAACCAGATGCAGCTGTTTTAATACTTGCCAAAACATTGATTCTCCCCCCCCCTTGAGACTTTGATTAACATATAACTATTTTTGCCATTGTGTTTGTTTTGCAGCATCTGTTCTTCATGACATGTTTACTTTGTCTCATCTTGTCTCTGTGGCGTGTTCCCACTCAGTATTTTTCAAATATTTTCTGCTGGGTTGGATGATTCATGTCTTTTCTGGACTCTATTGGCTCAATTTACTGCTTTCACTGCTGTTTGTTTTCAGTTCTAATGTAAAGGTTTGTTCCTCCTTTCTTCATTAAAATTATTACTTTCAGTACAAAATGTCTTTACAGATGAGTCAGTTATCTTGTCTAGATGGAGAGGCTAATTTTCATTGAAATTTCATGTGTCCATATGGCACTTGATTTGTGTTTGTTATACTTGTTTTCTGCTGTCATAGTTCTACTAATGGTAGTAGAAATATGTTTATATAAAATTTATATAAGAGTCTTTTAGTACTGATGGCACATATTAAGATACTACAGCATCTTTTATGCATATAATTGGACAGGAAGGTGCATACAGAAAACTGATGGTCTGTTCTGTGTGCCAGGAACCCCCATTCTGTGAACTGGAATAATTTCAGAAAACTTACTCTGACTTACCAGCTCAAAAGATCTTACCACTGTACTTTCATGTTTGTAAATCTAACTAGTTTCATAGAGGAATTTGTAGAAATTCATTCACTCAGTGTTACCGGTCACTGAGCACTAATAACAGTGCTGCCTCTTTACACAAGCTATTGATTGATACCAGTATTTTTTGTGCATTGATGAACTAGTTTTGACTACACATAGGAGTCTGAATTCTTTATAATGAAAAGAATATCAGGCAAACACAAACCATACCAAACTAGATAAATACAACGGACATGATTGATTAGACTGGTAATCATGTGTGCTTTCATTTCGGAGCAGAGACAAATGAGTTTCTTCCTACACATAACTTTGAAGAAAGAATTCAGTCTCCCATTGTAAATCTACTGAAAGGTAGGGACATTCTTAATGTTTTTCCTACTTTTGGTATAAATAATTTGGTATAAACAGAAAGTTATGGGATAATAATATTTTTGACAGATGTAGGTGGGCAGAGGTGTTACAACTGTTCTTCATACTGGGCTGCTGTTGCGTTTCAGGCTGGTCAACAACGTTGAATTAACCTTTAAAGTCCTCTTGGTAGAGAAGGCAATTTTTGCTAAGTTTTCACGTGATAGCTTATAAACTGAACAGAGAAAGACTAGTATGAAAGCAAGAGATTTTGTCCAGTTCATCCTTATAATGGTGTACTTCTGCAAAATTAAGCCTAGTCTCTTACGGGATGCAGTAAAAAAGGTAGTAAAATAAGACAGGATTAGGAGTCATTGCCATGTGCTTAAGGAGACTATAGAGCACATGACTGCAACTTAGCTCTCATCATATGGCATTAGATGATTCCGCAGTGATAGGAAACACCCTGTAAGGAACTCAGATTACATGCACTCTGCTGTTTTAACTCACACAAAGGCTGTGTGAGGAGATGAGGTATGGATTTGCTAGGTTTCCTTATATTGCCCTAATCAAACAATTGTGGGCTTAGAACTGACCCAAAACTATTTGAGAGCTGATGCAGTCAAGGAAAATTCCCTTTTCGGAAATACTTTCTCAAGCAAGGACCATCTCCTTTGGGCAGTAAATTTGCCATACTTGGTTCTGGCATAGAGTTCCTGGTTCTTGAAAAACATTTTGGCACCTACATTCAGGTATGAAAGACCCAGGAGCAGGAGCTCAAGAAACAGATTGGACGCAGTGGATGGTATGGCCCTGTGCTTTTATCTCATAAGGTTCATCTCGGTCAAAACTAGTTTCTATTCTAGTTTTTTTAGCCCTAGAAAATAGAGTGGAGAAATCTCCTTTGGCTTACAGAAAGTTCTGGTTTTGTTCCCATGTAGCTTTGAAAATCCAGCTGCAATTTCTTGCAGTTCATCCAGATCTCACTGTGTAATTTGTCGTGACAAAACCCCTGCAGCTGGTTTTGTGTAGTGATGCTGGCCGAGATGGTTGGTAGACATCCTGTCTGTAGGGAGTGATGAATGAGCAGGGATGGGTGCTGCAAACTCAGTACAAAATTTACCCTGGGCTTTTGGTTCTGGTGAGGGTTGTGGTTGCTTGAGGTGTTTAGTCATTAGGGAAACTAATTACTGCCTCTCATCTCCACTAAACCAGTCTGTTGGTGTCCTACCAACCTAGCACAGTGGTGCTGAAATTTGCACCAGGAGTAATTCCACACTACTCACACCCCAGCTGCCACTTACATCAGCGCTTGTGTGCTGGATGGAGAGAAAGGAAACCATTCATTGCCTCATTTGCCAGGTTTTCAGTCTCCTGTTTACTTCCCATTCAACACTGGAATGTTAGCACCATCCTACAGACTTTTGATAGACCTTCCTCCATGAGTTTGGGAAGTGTTTTCTTCTTCCTCATCAAGTGAGCATGAAGACGTTTTTGATTCCTTCAGTATTTGAACTGTATATGTGATGCATGAGCTGATGCTTTTAGGACTCAAGGCATTTTAAACTTTCTGGTATCCTTTTCCCCCCAGATTTTTGCTTGTCCCATGGTTGAAATCTGAGACCCATAAGAAATACTGAGGGGAAAAAAGAAGCCAAATTCCCATAAGTGCATTTGATAGGGAACCAAAGGCACAGGAGACCACACAGTAGTTTGATGTCCAAGCCAGGAGAAGCTTCAGATGATCCAACTCGTGCTTTAGTTTTGAGAAAACACTATCTTCCTCCTCCATTCCTAAGCTGGTTAAAACTCCTTCTCTGTCCTAGAGTGAGATTTCCACATACAGAGCTTCTGAGAATCACCACTCTGGGGATTGCTGTTAAGTCCAAAATGTGTTATTTGCACACTGAAGTACTTAACTAAGGAGCTTGTCTTTTTCCAGTTGCAGTCACTGGAGGCTTGATGGTAATAGAGCTGTCTTCTGCTCTCTGCCAAGTTTATTTTCCAAAAGAAATATCTGAATGAGGAAACAATGACTAAAGAGGATATGTGAACTGTCTAGCATACTGCAAAGGTCCAGATATGGAGAAGAGTGAGGACTTTGGATGGCTGAATGATGCATTATTGTGAATAAATTTACCCTTTGTGAAATTGAGAAAAAAAAATTGGCTATCAGGAAACATTTTGAGAAGAGATTTGGTGAAAGTCTCATGACCTATATGGTTCCAAAGGGCAGAAAGCTTGTGGGAACAACTCTCCACTGATGTGGGATGCACTTTATAACCAAAGAGGTATTTTCCATCTCCCCACTTCTTTTTTAACTGATCCTGTGTTCAGCATCAAATTGATGTGTTAGTATCAGGCTTAGAACAATGCCTACAAAACCGGGCAGAATCGCAAGGCTGTTTGAAAAAAGAGGTGAAAAATGTTTTATTTTTAAAACTAGGGGTGGTGGGAAGCTCTGAGGACAGAGCTGAAGGTGGGGCTCAACCCGTGTTTCACACCTGTGTTTTCAAGTCCCCGTAACACTTTGCAGAGGGCAGGGCCTGAGAGCCTTGATTGCCCCGATGAGCTGCACCTGGGGCCTCCCACAGCTGCCCTGGGCTCAGGAGCCCGATTTTAATCCAACCCAGGGGCTCTTTCCTTTCCCACACAGCATCTCTGCAGTGCCTTGCCTGGTCCATCCTTGTACTGATACCTGCTGCTGGGGCAGGAAACAACAACTTTTTTGTGAGGAGAACATTAATGGTGAGTCAGCTTTAGTACTGTTTTCATATCATACTTTTAATTTGAAACTATTTGTTTGTTTTTTGTAGTTTATCTTATCAAATCAGTTCATGTCCATACAAAAGAAGTGATCTTTAGGCCAAATTATTCAATGCTCAGGAAGAAAATGGGATACCTCACAGAGGAGTGAAAGAAACTTGTTATTTGCCAAGTTTCAGGCTCAGATGGAGAGTTAAAATGTCAGCCAACTGGGCCAAACCACAATCTGTGATAAGCTCTGGTCTTTCATAGAGACTTTGCTCTGTTTCGCTTAGCTTGGTATGAAATCACCTCGCAGTACTTTGGAATTAAGCTCTTGTATCTTCTCACTTTCCTCTGTGTAATGTTTATTACACCTTGAGACTTGGAAGTTTTTGTTCTGATTGAACAATATACAGAGTGAAAAATAGCACTGTAAAGAGAATGTATGAATATGCTTCCTTGTTTCTTCAAGAGCCTTTTCCCAGTCGTTAGTACTTTTAACAGCCATCTCTGGGGCTGGTGGCAGTGTTTGAAACCCACACAGGTTGTAATGTTTTACATAATTTTGTTATAGTGCCTCAAGCTCCACCTGTGTTTTAATTCGGGGATTGGAAAGCAGCTGTGAGAAATGGGCAGGTGTGCTGCAACCCAGGGGGCTGGAGGAGCATGGCTCTGAAAGCTTTTGTGGAAAAGAGATGATTTCAAAACTGTGCTGGAACTTGGGCATTGCTTTACAAGGCAGTAGTTTTTCCTGTGTCAAATTACACTAAACACATATTGTACTGTACATAAATACACACTTTTTCTAACAGCAGTGGCAAAGGTGTTGAACCATTTGTTGGGATTTTGGTTTATTATTCACAGATGTGACTTGGTTAATTTAATAGCCTTTGCAAGTTGTCAAAGTCAGTTGGAGGACTCTCAGATTTCCATGAGATTTTCTGTCAATAAAGGTACCAGAACCTGGTCTTTGACTATTATTTTACAAGGATAAGAGCAGTAAAAATGAAAGGAATCCTATTAATCTGCCTAAACAGTTATTGCAGATTTTTGAGTCATGGGGAATAGAGGTGGATTTATTTGTTAGTTGTTTTCGAGAGAGAAATATTTGAGAAAAGGCACTTTTGTGTTTTATGCAGCTTGTTGCAAATCTTGATTATATAATAATTCTACAATACACCAATAACAAAATGTTGATAGAATACACTGACATTTTCCAGTGGAAAGTTTACTGGCACAAGGGGGGTAGGAATGACTATTATAACGCATAAGATGAAGACTGAGAAATGGAATAAACTAGTGAAAACATGGCCTGGTAACTTTCTGGGGGGAGAGGCAGTGGGCTAAGTGCATCATGCAGAAGGGACCACATGCATCTGCAAGCCTCAGGAAATTAATGGAGTCTTACCAGGTCAAGACCCACCTAGTACAAATGCATTTGAAGTCTTTGAGCACACAAGGGTTTTTTTTTGCCATCTTAACTATTTCTTCTGTTAGTATCAGCATAACTGGAATTCCTCATACTATTTGTTCAGTGCTCATTTCATCCTTTAATAAAAGGATCTGTCTTTCCAAAGATAAGCTTATTTTTCCACCCCAAAGAGAAAAGCAAGAATGCTTGACAGCTCCTTTCTTTCTTTCCTCTACTCACTGTGCAGCAAATAATCAATCTTGGCTGAATGACATTTTAGAGAAATTAGTCGTAAATGTGTCAGTACTTAAGAAAAGTGTAAAGTGCCCCTTGCATTTGCATGGGTGGGAAATCAGAATTTAGGTAAATATACATGTGGCTGAAGAAAGCATAGAAATAAAAATGATCTTGTAAAAAGAAATTACAAGGCAGCTTTTTGAAGGAAATTGCGTGAATGGTCATCACTGTGAAGACTTAAATGGGTGGCTCCCAAATAAATTCTTGAGAAGAGTGAGGGTGCCTAATTCTGGGTGGTGCTGAGTGCCCTTGGCATTAGACCCCTTCTTAGAAAAGGTTCTCCTTGTGCTCTCTTCGACTTCTGCTACAAGATCAGACCTCACGTACCAAATATAATTCTTCTTTTGCGGGTTGGTCTGCAGCTGTTTTTCTCTTCCTTTCCCCGATTACTTTTTTACCATGTATTTACCATTATTTCAATAATAATGTAACAACAAGCATTGATGCTTTAAACATATACAGTTTAATGCTTTATCCCCGTGGCACCTCGGCAGGCTTTGCAAACAGTGATCAATCAATAACCTTCACAAAGCCCTCTACATCCCTCTCTTAGTTACACAGTTAGGGGACTGAAGGATAACGGTGTTGAAAGACTTGGCCAAGGGCACACAGGGAGTTGGTAGCTGACTTTTTTAAAATCCCAGACTCCTATTTCAGACTTCAGACCACACGTCCTCCACATAATCATGTTTATATTTTGGGCAGGGTATAGGGAACAGTCTTGCCACAGTGATTTTCCAGGTCAGTTACTCTTCCTTTATAAATTCTAAGCTTTCCAAAGCCAAATGTCTGAAAAGGACAAATATGAGGGATATTTCATGAGTGAGAAAGCTGATGTAGCAAGGATGTAGATTTCTCACCAAGGGAAACCACTGATGTGTTCCAACATAATTTGGTTTGCCACCAACCAACAAGCTGGTGACGGTGACACTGACTTGCAGTCAGCCTGTGTGAGCTGTTGGTTAATGTTGCTGTAACAGATATTCATTAAAAACTACAGTTACCCACAGTTTACTCTGTTTATGCAACCATTTAGTGGTTATTTATTAAAAATAAAATTTATGTATGGTTATTGAATGTGTATTTTGGCAGGGAAGTGACCTTGGCAGAAACATGTCTGGATCAACACTCAGCTAGCAGTCACTCTTTATGTTGTCATATAAAACCTTGTTAAATAATATTTTGTTTCTATCTTCAATTGCTGTTATATAAGACCAGTAATGAAAGTCTCCCAAAGGACTGGTAAATGGAGTGAGTTTTTCTGTACATTTTCTCTATAAAATAAAGAGGTAAGCCAATGAGTGTCAACATTATTGCCCAGTTGAAGTGCTTGCTATAAACTTTGATAGTAAATTGTTTACTTTTATATTTTTGCAGGTTTAAAAGTTCTCTGCATTTAAATACCATTTGAATGGCTTTTGGAGAACTAAGGCTAATTCACATTCAGAAAGCATTTAACTTTCATTTCAGTGAGACTACTCACATGCTTAGAGTTAAGTGGTTGGTTGAATTGTTTAATGCTCAGAAAAGACACTAAAAATAAAGCCAGGGAGAAACTGTGTCTTCAGACAGAGAACCAGTGCCAAAACTGATTGTAGCTGTGATATTTTAAAAAGACAGCTTAATGTCAATGTACAATGTCATTGTGTTTTACTAATTTTCATTTACTTGATGTCATTTCAGTGCAGCTTCAATTTCACCATGTTTTTCCTTGGTTTTTGAGATTTATTTTTGTGATTTATTTTTGTTTTTGAAACAAAACCTTTGCATGAAAATCAGTGGATGGAAACCTGCTATAAAGCTAAGAAGGAATGTTGATTCCTGCATGGATTATATTTAAATTTACTGATACAAGTTATTGGTGGCTTAAAGAATTTAAAGGAAGGCTAAATGTGAAGTCAGTTCGTCTTCTTCAACATTATCAATAAGGTCTGAGGGGTGCGTTTGTGCCTCTAGAGGCAGAGACAGAAAGAAATGGCTCATCAGTTTATGGACTGCTGAAAGTAGGGGTGGAGGAGAGCCTTCCTGTTCTTTGTGGCTGTTGGCTGTGATCACAGGACAGGGACAGCAGAGCTGCAGCCATGGAGCTGCACTGGCTGGCTGCAAGGACTCTCTGGGGAGCACCTAGGAAAGTTACTCATGTACCCAAGGGTTTGGACAGTTGATAAGATGAAGAACAGACAAGAAGGGGTCCTCTACCACTGCTAGCTACTCTGACAAATGAGGGTAAATTCTATCCTCAAATGTTTTCCAAAACTAGTGGATATCTCCCTCTTGGGCACACCTGAAGCTGTCTCTCTTCACTGAAGTAAATAAGTAGTTTGTTTTTTGAGTCAGGAAAACCTGCCATGGAGCTTTGGTTGTCAGGGGAATGCAAAATAAACCTGCCCTTGGCTTCCAGAACAAAAGGAGTGCAGTCCCTAGTTGTCAGGGGAAAACAAATAAATAAAAAAACCCCTTAGGTTCTTGCTTTGGGGTAAAAATAAACAAAGAAGCTCTCATTGCTCTGGGCTGGCTGTGGTAGTCGCCATTTGAAAAAGTTAGACTTCACCCACACTTACTACATGGCAAGAATTATTTTCCCTGTGCTCACAGGGATATCTCTGTCTGCCAGGTGGGAAAAGTGGCTGCATGGTGACTTCTGAATTGTGACCAACACTGCTGTGTGTGCCTCAGCCCAGCACAAGCTGTGGCTCTTTCTGATTGTTCAGTGGTAGGAGGCAAGGGCAGATTCAGTTTCTCCCTCCTAGGGGAGAAAAATTAGAAAAGGAGAATGCAAGGCTGTTTTAATGAGGTTTCTTTCTTTTGAGAGAGTCTATGACCTGCTTTTGCAGGACTCTGTGTAGTTTTTAGAGTACAGACTTCACTTTCCTTAGTGGCCTAGTAAGACCAGTTTTCATTATTAATTTGCTCTATCTCGTCTTTGAGCTAAGATCTTCTTTCTCACTGCAGAACTGGTCTCATCTGGCAATTAGAACAGTTTATGTAGTCCTAATAGAGTGATTGTTTTCAAAAATGAGTTTTGCCTCCTGGCCCCTGAGCAGTCACCAAGATGTGCTGCCTCTGAGTCTTTGCTCAGGGCTCTCCCCATGACACTGCTGATTTGTCACTGTGTAAGGAGGCTCTGGCTGCCTGGCCTCAAGATGTAGTACCTGGCTGTGTGTGTGCTGAAAGCCAGCACTGTTAAGTGTGGCATTTAATCCTCCCACAGTGGCAGCACATCTACTCCTACCCCATCTTTTCTCTGTGTAATGGAGAAGGATCTTTGTCCCTCAGAGCAACTGTATGGGAGGTGTTGAGCTGTTCAATGTGTGAGAAGGACTCCAGATAACTTCTGTTGCTCTTGTTATCACAGCATTTTTTGTAAGAATCCGTAGTACTTCCAGTCACTCTATAAGAGTCTCTTGGGAAAATCTTGCAGCATTGCAACGCAAAAGATTAATCAATACAGATAAAGGATATAATGCAGTGAGAAGAATGTCTTTGGTAACTTTGAGAGCTGGAATTTGAAGCCTTTCAGAAAGCTCTCACAAAATTGTGATTACTTTTGTGTTTCTAGCTGGGGGTTTTTTTGGTGATGCGTTCTCTCGTACCTCATATAATGTTGTACAGGATGTTTCTTATGTTTAAGGAGAGAACTACATGTCATGCTATGAGTAGAGCGGTGGCCATCAGGAGCCATCATGTGAGCGCTGCTCTTCACAGCAAAACAAGGCATGCAGTTAGGAGTTAGAATCCAGAGCCACACTTCTCATTTGCTCAGCTTCAAGGGAGCCTAAAGATCTAATACGGGAGAAGATTAGGGACGGGGGGGAAAGATATGACAATAAAGGGGTCACTTCATATGGCTACAGACATTGTTTCTACTATACACACATGGCTCTATTTTTGGTGTCTGGGTGTTTATCTACCAGAGCCTAAATATGCACTTCTCCCACCCTTTCATAGCTTTTTCTTCTCTACTGTGGAACAACTTAGGAGCTGAGTAAGCTGTATCCTGGAAAAACACTGCAGGAAATGGTATTTACCCTTTGATCTTTAGATCCTTCCTCTGCCTCGATATACAGTAACTTGTTTTGTCTTTGCTCAGTGAACAGGCTTTCTTCATTTAGATTTATGGCAATGGTTCATTGCTGTTAGAGAAGGCTTTACTGCCTTTCATAAAATAAGGGAAGAAAGGCCATGTTTTCCACTTATCTTACAACTTTCCATACTGTCTGGAGACTAAGGAATTTGGAGTTATATATTTGTTTGATTGCAAGGTATTCATTGCACTGGATTGGCTGCTACTGTCCTGACTTTGAAGTGCAACTCCATGCGCAGCCCCATTAAACTCAAAAGAAGTCTTTGTAGAGTAAGTTGGCTAAATCAAAGTAAAAGTTTGCAGCACTTATCCCAGAATAGGCTATTTATATACCCAGTTAAATGCTTGGAGAGCAATGTAGTAACCACTGCACTGAGGCTGTATATTCACCTCCAGATGCATTACACGGAATTATTTGTATTGACAGAGCCAGGGATGCTATTCAGTATCAGCAACGGGATCAGAATCTGGACTGCATGTATTATTGCATGATGATAAAGGGGAAAAGCTGAAATCCGTGTGGGGAGCTGATACATGCCTCTAGCGCGTGCTTGAAGCCTTTCTATTTAACTGTACCAAAAAGAGAACCACTTCCCGTTCCTCTGTGTTCATTTCATTGAATCCTTCTGGGGTGCTGCCAGAATAGCATTTGCTTTCTCTGCCTTTGCAGTGTGTTTCTTTAACTCCACCTGCCTTTTGTTATGTTGGCGGCATGCACTGATTGACTTAACAACCTCAGTCTCCTCCTGGCAGGGTCCAACTTTTATCCCAAACTGTCTCTGTTGTCTTGAAAATGCCAGGTCAGTATGCTGGGGTACTTGTTAGTCGCATGTGGCCTTATGGACACCAAAACTGTCTCATTGTAGTATATATCTTATAGGTTAGTGTTTGAAACATGTATGTATGAGCACCTCCCAGGCACCCAAGGAAGAAGGAACTTCAACACTAATGTGGGAATTGATAGGGGAAGCATAATTTGCTCTCAGTCCTTTTTCAACCCTTTCTAACAACTTCCCTCAAAGTTAACAGAAAGGTAAAATTCCAGGGTGTAAAGCTGCAGAAGGAGAAATCCAAAGATTTTGAGTGAAGTTGGTGGGAAAGTTCTATCGCTTTCGTGTGTATACAGTTACAAGCCTTTGTATTTGTTACATTTAAGGACTTTTATATACTTTTAGCATAGTACCATTTTTGGCATATAAAGGATATAATGAAAAGAAGAGTGACAAGATGTAGAGTTAAAAATGTAGCGGCAGATTTTTCTCCCAAATTGACTTTGCTATAAAAGCTGTAGGCAAGCATATGTTTGAGAATTTCCTACTGGTTTACTATTTTATAATGACACTTAAAAATACAATGGATAAAATTTTATTTCTGATCCAGAATTATATTCATATGTAAATATAACTTTTAAACAGAAAGAAACAAGGAACAAATCAGTAAAAATGTCTCTTTCCATAAATTTTACTTGTTTTGATTGCTTTATGTGCTAGCCCTGATGATCTTTAATCCAAGACCTACAGTCATGCAACTGCTTTCTTTTTTAATAGCTTACACTTGAATTTTTCTAAGGAAAAAAGGCTCTTTATGCCGTTTTATGCTTTCATGAGGAATTAATGACTTGATAAACATTAGACTGTTATTGTTTATGCAAATACAGTCAGCTCCCTGAAAAGAAGGCCAGGTTGCATAGTGTGTGCATGATTTAGTGCAAGAAGGGGAATTCTTTTTTTTTTCAGGAAAACAAAGAGTAGGATCCACAGCATAAACACCAGTAATTTCATACATGGAAAAAGTCTCCTCTGTTTGAGAACTGCCTGCTCCCCAATCACGGTTCTCTTTTCTTTTGGCAAAGAATGGCAAAGAACCAAGTCCAAGTAGTTGAGTGCAGTTTTCTGTAGCTGTTCATGGGTCTCTAATTAATTAACAAATTGTCTATTAAAAGATACTGAAATAACAGTAAAGGCTAATAGAAGTGGTAATGCCTTGGCTACTGAGGTTACTTTTATTTTCAAAGACTATGCCTGATAGTCACCATTTATTTTGTGTGGGGATCTTGAGAAGGCAAGGAAGAAGTGTTTAGCCATAAGGCAGTAAAGCACTTAATGTGCAGCAATTTTGTTGATTGCCTTTGGAAGAACAGATAATAGAGCCTTTTTTTCCTTAGGGTTCAGGAGATGATTCTGAAATTCACATTTTCAGGAATGTCTTTAGGAGGAGTTATGATAGAAACAAAATGACAGCCAAGGATTGCAAATGTATTTCTTAAAGTTGTTTGTGAAAGCTTCTACCAGGCCCCCAATTTTTGGTATAGGTTTTATTTATGTGGGCTGCTGTTTGGGGACATGATGTGCAGTGTTCTGTACCCTACAAATTAGTACGTGCCAAGTTTCAAATGTTGCCATTTTAGCTCTAAGTGCTGGAGCCTTTGGGTAACACAGACGTACATTTTAGCATTTTGCACCCAGTAGTTAACATACATCTAGGAAAGGGCTGACTCCAGGCTGCTGAAGCTTGTACAGGGTGTATTGCCCTGAGAATGGAATTTTGTCTAAGGGTCAAAATCTGTTGGCTCTGTCTGATCCTGTGGCCTCACCTGCGGGGGCAGGTGAAGCAGTGGGAATATAGGAGTAGGTGCCTTTGGAATCCCTCAACCTGGTTTACTGCTGCAAAATCACCCAGGGCAGCAGCAGGAGGGTGGAGAAGGAAGCAGACACAAAGCGATAACTTCAGCAGCAACTTTGCTTATCACACAGGGATATTTTCTGTTGTTATTGTGACTTTGCCAGCCCCAGGAAGCCACTGTCTACTTTGTGGCTACAGCTGACCACAGCTGGTGCTAGGAGATGCTGCCATCTCAGTCTGGGAGTTAGTTTTTATAGAGCCAGCATTGGTTTTATTCCAGAATGGGTTGAGTTGGAAGGGACCACAGCAGGTAAACTGGTCCAACCACCCTGCTCAAGCAGGGTTATCCTAGAGCACATGGCACAGGATTGTATCCAGACAGTTCTGGAATATCTCCAGTGAGGGAGACTCCACACCCTCTCTGGGCAATCTGTTCCAGTGCTTGGTCCTCTGTTCCTCTTAATGCAAACCTTGCAATAGTAATTATCGTATAATAAGCTGAGTTACTAAATGATTGTAACATCAGTTATTGTAGTAATTAATGGGCCTAACTGTAGTGGATAATTCAGTTATATTTTATAGAAATGGAATATGTTGGTCTGCAGTCTTGCACCAGCAAAACTATTTTAAGTTTGACCTCAAACAGGTTGTCAGGAGTTGACTCTCAAATGTAGCATAAAGCTCACACCAACGGAAAGTTTGCTGATGACTTCCGTGGTCAGTGGGTCTTGCCAAAAGGATCCATATCTTCTTCCAGTGTTGCCAATGACAGATTTTCCATTGTGTGGGAGAAAGCTAGACTAGTCCTCCAGCACAAATAATGCTTAAGCAATAAGGACATTTACAGTCATGTTTTTGGTTTTGTTTTTTTTTTTTTTTTGCTGTATGGGAGTACAACTTCCTCTTCAGACAATTCCAATTGTTGTCATCTTCTGCTTTGAAAATAAGCGACATAAGAAACAGCCTGAAGTATCAAATAGACATAGAAATGATGTTTCCCAAGAAAGCAGCCTACAGTCTTGATTATGGACATGTTTGAGCAGCAATATGTTTGAAAAGAAAAGTCATACTTACAATTTTGAGAGGGGAGGTGTCTCAGGGCATGTGATTTTCCTTTGGGTTTTTTTTTTTGGTCATAGGTATGGTTGGCAATGTTGATAACTGGCATAGATCTATGTTCTTTTGCATGCCAGAATGCAGGATCAAGCTCCATACAATGATGCAGAATGCTAAACTTTTGACTAATCTGAATACTAATAAATATATTAATGGATAGGAATTGATGTGCAGGAATATAGAGTTTTATATACGGCCATGGCTATTTTGATTTAAAAGGTCATAGAGTAGAGCAGCTTGCACTAGACAGTTACAGGGAAATTGTTGAGTATTTTCTGCTTGTCATATTGAATTACATGTAGTGTTTTATAGTGCAGTCCCTGTTTAGGCCTCCTTACCCAGAATAATATTTTACTGAAATTAAATATTCTGTAGTAGATGTGTGTCTAACAATAAATAATCAGCAGCAGCCTGAAGTATTTGCTGAGGTATAGCTGTGAAATGTCAACAAGATGTTGTAAGCGCATTTGCCAGAAATTATGCATGGGAAGTGTCTTAAATCCTGACTTTGAAGATGGGATCTGATTTAAAAAAAAAAAAGCAAGCAAAAAAGTCCTACCTCTCATGTCATTTGTTTTCTATGCACTTTTGCAAATGTTCCATAAATATTAGGCTGTGCTTCCGTTGTATCAAAGCTGGACACCTAAAATGCTTCCTACTGACCCACATTTCATAAACTCAGCATATTTATGGCTGGATTCCACCAATTTTAGCTGAGGTGCCAGAAAATTTCCAGTCACAGCAGGACTGAGTTTAGCACTGGCGAAATTTTCCTGGCCTCCTGGCCACTCATTAATTTACTCTGGGCATGAACTCTGTGCTAAAGCCCACACTGATGTATTTCTGCAGCTCTCCTTGATCATGCACAGTAAAATATTACAATAATAGCTTGCACTACAATGATGCCATTGTGAGGACATAAACATAAGCATAGTTATCCAGTTGCAGACTAAAGGTTCACTTTGCCTACTTTCTGTCTGCAGCAGTGACTAGAAGTGGATGCCTAAAGAATTTACAAATAGGGTAAGTACATGGGAATACTTTGTCTAAACATTCTTGATAGCTTTTCAATAGCTGGCAGCTCGGAGATTGTCCAAGCTAAGATGGCCTCTACTATTATTTACCTTTTGGGGTTTCTCTTTCATTAGGTTGTGCAGTCTCCCCTTAAACTTTGGTATCTGCTGCCTCCTTTGTCAGGGTCCTCACATTTTGGGCCCTCACAAGTCTAACACGTGACTCATGTTTCTTTAGATGGAAAAAACTAGGTATGGAGTCAATTTATGCTTAGTATTGCTTCATACATTTTTGGGGTCTTCAAGTATGATTTATTTGCATATTAATTGTAGGTGTTATCGGTGAATGATGTTCAAATGCATTTGATATGTTCAGAAATGTGTGCTGTGTTTTTTCTCCCTGTTCAAGTACATCCTATTGGCCAATGGCAGCAACTGGAAAGAAATTAAATAGAAAACAAATGCAACTTAATTTGCCTAGGCAGTATTTAGTCTCTTGATTCACAGTGGCCAGAGCCTTTTCACTTTTCTGTTTAGGAGGGAAATTATGGTTAATATTGAAATGACAGTTCAAAAAAGTGAAAGACTTATAATTGTTGAATCAAAGCATCTGAAGTTCTGTCTGGTGGTAGTTGGAATGATGTAATGGGAGAAAGAAGAGTTTGTGGCTAAGTACAGCTCAAACAAGCTTGAGCAAACTGATTCCCCCTCCCCCCCGAAACTGAGTGAGACTGTTATTCTGGTTGTAAATCATGGGAGAAAGCCAAGAAAACCTATTGCTGCTGTCAAAACCAATTGTGTGTGTTATTGTGGCCACTGTATTGGCAAAGTAAATATATTTGCACATAAAATGGAGAATATGATTGTGAATCAGCATCAGGAGAACTATGTTATGAATTTCTCAGCACAACTTCTTATTCAGTGCTTTTGTGTTGGTGTTTGTGTCAGTTTCTCATTAGCCTGCTTCCATTTTACTTTTTGCATGCCAACCATTATGAATCTAGCTGTAATCAGCATATCCAAAATATCCAATAATCAATAACCAAATAGCAGTTCTGTACTTCTAATGAAGAAAGCTGTGATCAAAATGTCCACAGGCCTGTCTCTTTTTTGCATTCAAAGTTTAATCCTGATTATATCCCTCAAAGCTGTTGAAGTATCAGAGCACAGAATTCCACCTGCACAGATGAAGCTGTCCTGAAGAATAATTACTTGCAAATCTGATGAAAATAGATGGGTTGTGTCCCATATCAATTATTCTTTTTAATTTTTAATTCCAGAATGAAGGTGTCAGTGTAAAAACAATTAAAGTAGAAGAATGTTCCCTTAGTTGTATGTTGGAACTATTACTTCATACCTGGCTAAGCACTGGAGCATAGAATCATGGAATGGTTTGTGTTGGAAGGAGCCTCAAAGATCATCTGGCTTCAATCCCCCAGTCATGGACAGGGACCCAGATTGCTCAAAGCCCCATTCAACCCGGCCTTAGATATGTATCAATAATGAGGTAGTATAAAAGGATTTCTTGGATCTATTTGAATTTCTCACTCCAGATATATTTTCTATGAGCAATTCATCCATGATTATTCTTTAGATTCTTCTAGAACTCCACGAGTATTTCTATATGCTGATTAACTCAAAATTACTGCTCTGATGGGAGGGTCTGGGTTGTTTTTCTGCTACTGGATGCCTTTTGTATCCTATTCCCTGACGAGTTGCTTCATGTTGAGCTGTGGAGAAGGGTTGCAGAAAATTCTGGGATGCAAAGTGTAGTGAAATGGAAGATATTTTTGCAGTGGCTCCATGACACGTTTGACTGTGTGCTCTTCTCAAAGCTTGGCTGGCTCTGTGGGCTTAAGTGATGAACTCCATGAGAAGTGAAAGCTGGGGGGGAATTAAAAATCATCAAAAGTGTTGTATATTGGGTGAAGAACAATGGGTTACTAGCTTATGTGTCATATCCCAGCACTGAATATTTTGAATGCCATTTGAATTACTCTTAGAGAGTACTGAGCATTACAAAATTGGAAGGTGTTTTTTTTCTGCAATATCAGAAGTACAAAGGTCAGCTTGAGTACACATCAACTTGAATGCGTAGTGAGTGGCATAACATGAGCTAAACACTTAAATATGCAAATTGCTAAGGATGAGCTCAGTTTGATGTGGGCTGTTTTCCAGGTTGACAGTTCAGGTTGACAGGATGTCTCCTTGGGTAATGTGAGATCGTGGTTCAGATCTTCCACTTTATTCCCCTTAGGCTTGGGAAAGGGCATGGGACATCAAGGAAGGGGCCACAGATACCTAAAGTCTGATTAGGGAAGGATTTTTCTAGTACCAGCAGTGTGAAATGCCTGTTTAAGCATTCATAGGACAACTTCATAGGAGACATTGGAGCATTCACCTGAAAGATGTAGATTCAAATCTATTCAGGCAGTAGAGGTTGTTCCACAGATGGGTTCAAGACTCTGACTAATGTGCAACCTCATGAGAAACATGGGGGAAGTAACATTATCATAGCAATATGGCCAGGTTTTCCAAAAAGTTGCTGAAAAATAAATTCTCAAAAGTCTGTCCCTATATAAATATAGATGATGTCTCTAAGACTAATTTCTATTTTAGCTGAGTATTGAATTTAGTTAGCACCACTCAAATACCCTATTAAGTAAATGTATAAAAATCAAATCTTAAAAAAATGTTGAAATTCCCACTATTCTCTTTCCTCTGCTATGTTTTGGTTGAACTGTGTCAAAGGTGGTCTCTGTTTGAAAGGTGAAGACCAATCAGGGAGCAGCACAAGTATTATCTTCCTTTTCTGCTTTGTTTAAGTGCTGGAAGGAATTGCCTTCCAAACTGCAGCATATAAATATGGTAGAGATGACTGTTCCTCAGGGGTTCAATATAAAGCAGAATATATGTAAACAGGTAACACATAGCACACTGTGGATGGGCTGGTTTTGCACTGGTGGACTTCATGCCTTGCTAAAAGATGGAAGGTGTGCTCAGACTGCTGTGGTATTCACACAAGGTGCTTTTCCAAATTGGCTGCTTCACTGGACTGGCAGGCAGAGACTAACAAGGATTTTTTTTTTTTTTTAATATAGTGAGAACATCTATAATTGAAACTTTTCTCCCATCCCTATGCAGCCATTATATCATAGTAGCCTCTATGTGGGTCATTAAAAAAAGAAGTTGTATATACAAATGTTGTTTAATAAAAATCTTTGTTGGCTCAAAGACATGGTGCCAAAACAGTTGCAGCAGATGTATTAGGTGACTGAAGCTGTAGTTCATTTACAGTATTATGTCCCATCACTTCTCTGTGAGGCCTTGGAAAGGAGCCCACTCCATTTCAAGGGGTGCCCTTCGTAAATTCTTCTCTTATTCTGTTTCTGCGTATTCACTCAGATCTCTTATGAGAGGGAATTGAAAGTAGTGTAGACATTTAAGAGATGAAACATAACATGGAATTTACTGATTAGGCCCCTGTAATTACAGTTTATGCAGGAAGAAGCACTCCCAGGAGATTCCTGCAGATAAGCAGCAGGAATGATGGTGCCTTTCTACTGCACTGCTGAAATGTGGCGTTTTCCAGATGCTTCTAGGTTTCAGATAAAGAATCTGGAGGCTGCTTGTACCTCCTGCACTGGCAGGGCAGCTGCAAGGGGCTCCTATCATTTCTCCTGTTTATTAGCAATTCTTTCCATTGCTGCAGTTCCCCAAGCTCCCCACCTTAGGAAGGGGCCCAGTTCTCATGATGGGTAGCAGGCAGCACTTTGACATT
Source organism: Dasyornis broadbenti (assembly GCA_013397935.1). NCBI lineage: Eukaryota > Metazoa > Chordata > Aves > Passeriformes > Dasyornithidae > Dasyornis > Dasyornis broadbenti. The sequence goes on along the minus strand of VZRN01007445.1, from coordinate 560,950 downwards.
TTGCAAGGGACTATTTGGTCCCGTGGCTTTATGTGTGTTCCCTTTCTACCTGAGTTGTAAGTTTTCACTTTCCTGCTAAAAAGTTAACTCAGACTATTTTTATTTGTAAGCTAATGGTTTGTCATCCAGGCCTTTTGGTTTTCTGTGAAAGGCTGTGTCTGGGATACCAGCAGGCATGTACTGTATAACTTCACGTTGTGGGTTAATTTAAGAGCCTCAATGAGTAGAGGTATTTCTGTAAGCAGCAGATAAAAATGCCCCTGAATTACCTTTGAGTCACTCAGTCTGTGTCACTAGAGAAGGATTTCCTTTCTCTGTTTATTGTGACTCGATTACTGCCTTGGGAGCCTTAGTTCAGTGCACAGCACCTCTCTAGAGACCTTCCGAGGTGGTAAAATGTGGAGTCATGGTGGAGGTCATCTGCCAGAGCAGACAGTGAATTGGAAAGCCTAGCAAAGAAGCATTGAGAAGGGGGTGTGATGTCCATGCTAGGAAACCTGTTAGGACTAGAAAAAAAAGGGATTTTTCTGCTGGGAAATGCAACATTTATCAGGTATATGAAAGACAAGGGTATTTTTGGTGGGTGAACAACTAGAATTCAGATGATAGATGCTATGCCATAGGGAATGGTGTTTTATCTTGAGTCTTAGAGTAAAAAATATAAGCTATTTACTACCAACAATAACTAAGGAAAGGGATAATGTTTAGGCTTGTTCTGAATTTTCAAAAAGCAAGTTTGGTGAACTGTGCCTCCCAGAGACTCCTTAGTCAAGAGTCTGGAATCTGTTTGCAATCCTTCCCCTCTGTCTTACACTCCAGCCATGGAAAGGAGGTACTTAATTATACATGGAATTTTTAAAAATCTGGCACTGAATGGCTTTGAAATGTTACCTATAATGACATTCCTAAATAATATTCTTACTGCTTCAGAGAGAATAAGTACTGGAGTGCCAGCAGACACCTTTTCATTTCTCTGTGACTGGCAGAAGCTATTTTAAATAGGTAGAATGTAGTCAGAAATCAGTGTGCTATATCTAAAATGCCTTTTTTGACCTGAATAGCATTCTGTTGGTAAACAACAAAACATTGCCTGTATCTGGAGTTGCTTGTGGCACTTCAAGTAGCTGTAATCTTGCTTCTGTTGGTATCTGTTGTGCATCCCCTGGGTCCTGGGAGTGCCCTTCTGTTTGGGGGTGGTGGTACAGTAGCACTGGCATAGTAATTCTTTTGTCTTTTTAGTGTGTAGCTCTCTAGGCACAGAGGAGCAGGTGCAAACAGATTTTGGTACCAAGTATAGAGGGAAAGGGTTTTGTGTGAGCAAGTTTCTTGAATGCTCCCCTGTTCAGTTGCACCATCATGGCTGGTATGGTCTACTGTATCTTAAAACCTCTTATCCATAGAAGAAATCCTCTGTTATTCCACTAGTGTTGTTTCTGAAGTTGTGCCCATCAGTTTAATAGAATTGAATTTCATGAAATAAAATTGAAAATAGAAGAATGAAATAAAATGAAATAGAATTCATTTCATACTGGTTTTTCTTTTTCTTAATGTGTTTATTAGAAAAGTCAGTGTTGGCTCACGTGAAATTATCCTTAGACTGTTCTAATCCAGGAAGTAGTTTCAGTTGAAGAAAAGTGTGTCAGAACTGGAGTGCTGATTAGAGAGCCAGCCCAGATACTGTGAGATACTGCTAATGCATCCTTCCTTCCTTGTGAATTGTAGACTCCTGGATGCAATACTGGAATATGCCGTAGGATACCTGGGCTTAGTTTGTTCTATGCTTGCTTGAGCATGGGAATGTGAACTTGGATTTTCTGTGACAACTGTGATGGTTCCAACCAGTGGCAAATTGGTTTTTGGAGAATTTAGTTCTTTAGCTTTTATTAAAAATCCCCTGACTGCTGTAACTTCCATCCCTCCCTCCCCGCAATCCAACAAAAACCACTAATCCCAAACCAAACAAATTTATATGTAGGAAAAGGGGTAGGGGTCTCTTGAGCTGAAACAAATGTTTTCATCTTGCATGACATTTAGGATAAATTAAGTTTTGGGACTGATGTGAAATACTTCTGGTTCTTCATCCGGTGAGCCATGACATCAATTATTCACACAGGGTTTTTTATTTGTGCTGTGTGAGGAAGGCAGGCATTTTATGGGGAGTTTTATGCTAACTTTTGGCTTCTGAGGACTGTGGACAACAGTGGAGTCTACCTGATCTCTCTGGCAGAGACCGGGAGTAATTTATTCACACTAAAATGACATAGGAGAGGTTAGTGCCTCTCTTTCCCAACCTGTCTCTGCTGTGCCTGCCTGTCTATCAGTAGATGTTGGTATGGATTGACAGAGCTTTGGGTGGGAAAGAGGGTCTTTGTTTTGTGTTTGTGCACAAGAGAGCAGAGTCCTGTACTGAGCTGGCACTTCGGGCAATATGAATGGTCCCTAGGAATGGTAGCTGTTCATCCATCAAGTTCCCAGGGTATAAGTAGGAAAGCAGGAGGAAACACTTGAAAAACTTGGCAGTTGCAGCAGTCAGAGGGCAGCTGAGCTTTATTCCTTGAAGTGTATTTAAATTGCATCCAGGAAGTCCTTCCCTCACCCTGGTAGCCTTGCATACCTGGAGAAAAATTTGCTCATGTTTTAAACGATTTCCAGCTCCCTTTTGTGTCCTTAGAAAGCTGATGTATGGTTTCAAAACAACTAAAAAAAAAAAGGAATCAATACTTTCTTTAATGTGTATGTTGGATTAATTATGTCAATTTCAGATTTTTCTCCAAATCTGAATATAACAATTTTCCAGAACTCAGTCTGCTCAAGTAGGAAGTCCTATTGCTCATGCAGTTTTCCTTGCTGAATCCCATGATATACTATCCTATGTACTATCATATGTACAAAGCAGGCAGGACCTCTGCCTTGTGTTTTTATAAACCTTTCTTGTTCAGCTCCTAAGGCTACCTAGGAAAGTGCCTGTTCGTATGGTGATCTGATTCCCATGCCTCCTTACCTCAGTACATTTCCAGCAGCTCTGCAGCAAGCAGGAAACTTTAGCTGTGTACAGCCTTCCTGTCAAGGGGCCACCAAGGGGGGATGCCAAAGACATTTTCTCTGCTTTCCATGTGAGTGCGGGGTCTCTCACGGAATTCCACAGCAGTCTCATGTGTTATTCTCCATGAAATCGCTGAATTACAGGTCTGTCAAGACAGACTTCCATCTGTGATTCTGTGTTGAGAAGCTGGATGACGTACTGGGTACTGTAACCCAGGAAATATTCACATAAATGGGATTACTGATATGGTGAGAACATAGCAAACACTGCCTTTTTTTTTTTATGTTTGACACTCAACTTTGCCATTCTAGATGCAGGTTTTTATCTAATCCACAGAAGTTTGCTGAAAGACATTAAGTTGAATGTTTGTGATAGTTTTCTCAGTGATCAGCCTTGCTGAATTTTCCATGATACATATGATGGATTTTTATGCAATTCCCATTAAAAAATTTCCAGTTAGCATGTATTGCTGTTGTGTTTATCTACGTGTTTGGAAAGTTACGCATAATTTATAATTGTTATACTAAGTGAAATAAGCTTAGTAGGCTTTGAAAAAGGGTTAAGCATTTACAAGTGTAATAAGATAACCTAGAGTTAAGTTATAAAGGATTAAAAACATGAGATATAAATCCCTATGCCTCAGGGTATAATTGATGGAGTTTAAAAAGGAATTTCCCTGATGGGTAAATTAGTCTATAATTGCCCCCACAGGGACTCCCTCCTTAAACATCTGATACTGGCGTCAGTCAATACCATGCTTGATGGACCTTCAAACTAATTCAGGATGGCAACTCTCATAGTAACTAACACAGTACTGTGGTGTATATCATGTTCCTTTCTGGCAGTGTAAACCAGTATTTACTGTTTAGCAATAGTGTATTACAGTAATGCATTACATCTTATGTGATATATCACAGTATGTAATAAATAGTAAATGTAATTGCTGGTACTATGTAATGGCTCTTTGATTTCCACTTTACAAGAAGGGACGGTTTCTCTTACAGGGGAATTGACTTATTTCAGACTAAAACTCTTCCTATTTTAGAGTTTTAAGGAGTAATAAAAGGGCTCTGAGTCCTAACCACCGGTGGAGACCATGAAAAGACAAACTAAGGACAGAATTCCCCTTCCCACTCTGATTCACATGAAGCTTCCATGGGTTTTGTGACAGAAAGGGCCTCGGGCAGAAAAGCAAGTTAAATATGTAGGTAGGCAGGGACTGAATGCCTCACTCACCTCTGAGGCGTTTTGGATGTGTTGGAGAAGGGGGATCATAGGTCTGAGGCTCCATGGATTAGACCCGAGCCACTTCTCAGGAGACTTGTGTAACTCTAGCAGAGTGACAGTGGCAGCTGAGTAAAATATTTAGAGAACAGAAGATGTTTTTTGCTTTGTGTTCAGTGATCTAACAAGTCATCTGCTAGGAGCTCCTCATGCTGCTTTTGAGAAATGACTGCCAGTGTGGAAAAACTGTTCCCTTTTGAATATGTGGTATTCTCTCTTAGTGAGAATTATGGTACTGCATTGTAGCTACTCATAAGTAATAAATCCTCAGATCTGATGTGCATTAATGTCAAACCAACCAAACACACGAACCACCAAAAAAAACCCAAAAAACAAAAAAAAAACAAACAAAAAACCCAAAAAACCCGAAAAACCATTAAAACCTTCACTGCCTGCAGATTCAGTTCCCCATACAATCCATGGAGTTGTCTTCTTGCTGGAGTTTTGACTAATTCTCATGCAAATTGTGTATTGCTCACTCGGGAGTCAGATTCTCTCTGTGGGCACAGAACCCTGTTAAATATGAACCTGCAGGGGCTGTGTGCGAGCCCCCTGCTTCACAGCCTCTGCTGTTTAGAGGCGCTAGAGATCACGCTTTAGAACATTCACCCTCTTTTGTAAATGATGTCAAGTCTATACCTTATGAAGGTTTTTTTTAAACTTTAAATTTAGCTACGTCTAATATTTTTAAGGAATGGACTTAGTTAATTCCCATGTATGTGATCACTGTAAACTTGTCAGTCAACTAGGACTGTGTTCTGCTACCTTTAATTACAGGCTAGATGGTATTTTGGGCTGCTGGACTAAATATTCATGCTCAGATTCAGTAATGACACAAAAATTGTCAGTAGAAGACTCACCCTAGTAAAAGTCTGGGTTGAGACAAGTAAGTACAAACACTGTTCCTAAGAATGTTCTAATCTCACACTAAATAGTTCCCTTCTTTGCTCTGAGGGAGTAATTCAAGAGAGCTTTGGATTCACTCCTCAGAATAAATTAATTATATTAAAAAACACTACACTGGAATGAAAAAATACTTCCGGACAAGCACTAGCCATTGCTTGAACTGTAGCAGCGTGTGGTGACAGGGCACACACCTCTGTTGCCCTGCTGAGCTAATACCAGATGGGGCAAATAGGAGAATGTCACTGCCTTGGCAGATGGAGCCCCAGCAAGGTGGTGCAAGAAGCTTGAAGGTAAGAAGAGATAAAGGGAGTGAGGAATAGGCATCTGGGGACAGGTGAGGAGCTTGGCTGGAGGTTGAAAGAGCCCTGAAGAGAGCAATAGCTCAGAACATAATCATAACAAAATATGTATGTTCCAAAACCAGTGGCTTTTGTATTCTCTTATTTTCAGTATTTATGGTTCCTGTTTCATTAAGTATTTACATAATAATGTTTGCTTTTGCATTCACTTAGTAAAGGATTGTCCTATGGGAATTTTCTGGATGAATTTTCTCTTTCCAATTAACAAACTGCACAATAGATTTGTTCCTGAAGATTTTAGATGAAAATATGATAAAACAATCTCTGAATGTTCTCACAAGCGCATTTTCTCATTCACACATGAATTCACAGAAGTGTGAAATGTGTGTCACTGAGTTTTTGCTACAGACATGAGATACAAAAGCCAGGTTTGGATGGTCTGCAAGGGTTCAGGAACTTTGTTTATACTGTGAGTTGCCTTGGTCATCCAACAAGTCTGCACAGGGACAATCATCAAGTCAGGTGTTGCTGAATGCTGGTTGTACCTGGCCCAGAGCATAGGATCTGCTGAGTGCCATGGGGAAACCCAGGGATGGTGTCAGATGAGTTTTGTCTCTGGACATGATTTCTTCCAAACATAGAATTATAAGCAGCAGAAAAAGCAGTCTTTTTTTTTTTTTTTTTGCTTAAAATTGTGGGTCTGACAGCTGGAAGATAATGCAGAGTCTGCTGAAATGAAGAGAATGGTTGCATCTGCAGCTAGTTTGGTACCTTCTGCTTTTGCTGTGTCCTCCATTTTACTGCTTCCGTGAATCGTGACTAAGGTTTTATACAGGAGAAGTTGTTGAAGATGAACTTGAGAATTAATACACCTAGGCTGCCCATACTAATAAGCATTTGGTATTAGATGAGGAAGAACATGAAGCTGCACAGCAAACTGGATTTCTGCAACTCCTCTGTGAAGCCACAGTCATCTGGTAGCAATGCCAGAGTTATGGGCTGCAACCAGCTCTAGTTTCCGCTTTCCCTGTCCTGTGTAGAATTGACATTGCCCAAGGAAAATGATAAAATCAATGTAACATCTAAAATTTGGGTAATGGTGGTAAAAGATGAGGTGTTTTTCAGGTAATGTGGGGAAAGAATGAAGCCTCCTCTCAAATACTCACTGTCCATCTGGCCTGAAGGTCTAGCAAAGGAGAGTGGGTCTCTTTACACAACTACTCTTGCCCCAGTAAATAATTCAGTGCATTAGAATGCAACAAGGATATAAACATCTGCTGACAGATAAAAGGAAAATCACTTTCTACAGGGAAAGCCAAGAAACTTGGAGCAACTGTCTTTAGGCAAGTTTTCTTGGAAAAAATGCATTTGTGTTACCCTTCCCCTTTGCCCCCATGCATTAAAAAATAATAGAATATGAAAGGTGTTAAGGGTTATTGAGCACTGTGGGTTTTAGCCATTTACCACAGGTGCTGCTGTAATTGTGATTCATGGGGAGAAGTCAGACTGTGCAATGACCATCAGGCTCTGGCTTTGTGGAGTGAGGGTCTTGTACTACTGCTCTGGGTCACAGCATAAATCGTATTGGTTGACTTAGGTATGTTGTATTTTTCTCTTATATGTGCTCTGGGCTCACTTTTGATTTTTGAATGTAGTTGTACCTTCCCAGTTTTGCTTTGCAGAGACTTGTGCTTTCACACTGGGCAATTACTAAATGACTGCACTGCAGAAACTGTGGGGAGGTCTGATGCAGTTTGTCACTGCCTGGGAGGGCTGGAGCACCTACAGGAGCCAATGGCTTGGGAGGAGTGGTGGTGGGGGAAAGGATGTGTGGACTTGCGTGTTCTGTCTGTCTGCCGTGGGATGTGAGGATTATTTTGATTAAAACTAGCAGAATGGATCTGCATTAGATTTGAGTTCTGTTGGTTTCTCAGGTTGTTGTGCTTATCAACTTGTCAGCCTGACCAACTCTGTCATCTGCTAGATCTACTGAATTCTCCTGGACTTGCTCTTCTCTTCAAATGTCTGTACCTATACAAGACCCCTTGGACTGGTCTAGTTGTCTTGAAATAAGCAAAATTTCACTCTGATTCCATTGGTAAAACAGGATCAAACTTTATTTTTGTAACTCTTGACTGAAGTGTTAATTTTATGTCTTTAAAAAAAGTAAAGATAAGTAGCCCTACTGGCATGTTTGGGGCAACAAAAAGTTGAAAATAGGCTCAGTTATTTAGTGTGCCTGGTAGCTTTCACACCTGGCACCTAAACAGTTCCTTTGGCTGCAGTCATATTTTTAGTAGATATGAAAAGTGTATCTGACTTATTCAGTGATTTTAAGCAGATTATTTAGGGCTTGACGTGGTAACAGTGATGTCAGGCAGAACTTTAATCTTATTTCTGATATGAAAATCCCCCAGTGGCCTCTGTAGTGAGTACTGATGAAAAGGCTATCATTTTCTTCTGCTTCAGTGTTATCTTAAATACTTTCACTGTGATCATCTGATGACCTTGCTAAGTATTTGAGGAGAATTCATACTTTTAATATTTCATTGGAGGGAAAAAAAACCTCTATACCAACACCAAATCAACTTCCATTAGCTGATATGCTTTTAGCAGGTAGCTTCTCAAAACCTTGTGCCCCTCAGTGTAGCAGGTTAGCCTGTGTGTTTTCTGTGTTCTTTGGACAGAATATCCATCTTTTGAGATATCTTTGTACTTTTTAGTTAAGATTGGTTTAACTCTTTACCCAACTGATTGTAATCCTCTTAAAAAGATCTTTGTACAGGTTATTTATTCTGAATCCTATATTGTTCTATGATAGGTAATCAGGAGATTGTCTTTCTAATTGGTACAGGAACACCTTTAAGTTCTCTGTAGGAGCACCAGTTTAATACTATAGTAATTAAATAATAATTAATAAATAAATTAATAACCTATGCCACCTGTAGCCTCTAGAGATTGGTCAGCCTTTTACCAATTTACATTTTCCTTTTAATTTCCTTACAACAACCTTCACTACTTTTTAGGCTATTATCTTTTTGATTTGATGAGTGTTTTATAGGATGGCATGTTGGATGTGTGTAGAGATGTATATTGCTTGTTGAGTGAGATTCACTTCTTTCTTCAGCGCCCTGACACTCCTACAACTCTCCATGTGTTTGAATGCCCCTCTCCTCTCAATTATAAATGAAATCCTGTTGGTAATGTGAAGTTTTCCTGAAATAATGGCCAGCTACTGCTCTGTGCCCAATTTACCCTTTCCAGGCTTGCTTTATAACTTTTACGTTCACCACCTCATTGAAATTTTTTTTTACTAATAAAATAATGTTTTCTCTAGTATCTCTTGTGTTTTTTGCATACGCGTTTACTGGTCATTTTTTGAAGCTGAACTTGTTGCTTGTCATTTGTTTGGAATCTTTCATTTTCTATAGTTGTTTATCCCCTTTTGTCATCTATCATGAATAATTCCAGAGCCCCCAGGAAACAGCCTTCCCCAGGTCTGTGCGTTCCCTTATCTGGGGCATTACATGAGCACAAGTGAAGGGTGAATTTGGCACCTGAAATGGGTGAGTTGTACTTGAACTCACCAAGCATCTAGGTGGGAATTTATGCAACATCAAACGAGCTGTGCTCGTGATTAAGTAAATCAAAGAGTTTTCTGGTTGGGACAGTCTGGCCAAGAGCCTTATAAAGAAAGCTATGAGAAGGTTCAAGTATTTACTTTTCACAGGGTAAATTTGTATTTTTCAAAGTGGGATACTTTACCAATATAATAAAGGAAACTCAAACACAGGCTGCTAGGTCTTGATGAGAATGTAAATTGACTTGTTCTGCTTGGTGGAAAAGCCCCCTGACCCAAAACATGTCATTCCATCTGTCAGCATGTAGGCACCAGAGGAAAAGAAAAATTAATGCTGTGGCTTTAGAGGAGCTGCTTTTGGAATTGTTTATGTAGCACCTAATCTGTACCCTGGTTTAAAAGATAAACAATTTTTTACTTTACATCAGAGGTGAATCATTCCTTACGTCAAAAGTAGGTAAATAAAATAAAATGTTATGGAAAACTGTACCTTGACTCTATTTTTACTTCTATTCTGTTAATCATCAAAGAAAGGCAGAATAACAAAACGCTTTTACACTTTGATTCATCATACACCATTGTCTTGCTTGTGGGCATCTTTTGATGGAACTAATAGGGACCAGCTTTGCGCTGCTCTTTCCAGTGTCTTGCTGATGGTGTTCTGTGTTGGTCATTTACTTGATGTATCCCACTGTTTGTTCCAGGGATTTTATTTCCTTTTAAATAAAGGCATAGAATTAATCAGAAAAATACCTTGAATATATTCTACTGCTCTTAGGAAAAACCTTTAACAAACATATGGGTAAAATATTGCCTCTCATTACATCATGAAGAATTTATTTTTACAGAAATGAGAGTATTTTAATTTATTATTTCTAAAATGTATAAATAACATTTTTCTTGGTTTTTTTTGTGACAAACTTCCACAAAAGAGTGAAATGTGTTCAGTCCTGGTGCAGTTTCTCAAAACAGCTGAATCTCAATGTACATGATTTCCCCTATTAATTCCTGTTATTAAACAAAAATACCGTCATCCAATGTGGTTTTACTTAACCACTTTGTACAAACATTTATCTTGGTGAGATTTTGTCCTGTAGGTTATGTAATATCATAGGCATTCATGGTGGTTTACAGGACCAACATGGTGTGATTCTATCCTTGGAGGCTAAACCCCAATATTTACATGAACTGTGCTGGAATATTGAACATAGGTATAGCTCATTTTTGAGGAGAAGAGCATCATAGTTTCAGCAGGCTTGGTGGTGATTGGTACATTGAGAATTAGATGTGGCATCACATGGACTTCTTTGCCTGATGAGAAGAAACTTATATAAAGTTATATACACACACTTGCTTATTTTGTATTTATTTGCTTCTAAGAGAGCTTTGAAAATGATTTCTAATTGTAAAAATGTATGCCAGTGATAGTGTCATGAAAATGACCAAGCAATTTGAGACAGCAAATACCTTTTTCCTTTCCACCAGATAAACGCAAACCTTGGGTCATTTTCTACAGAAGGCTCCCTCACCATCTCAATCAATCATAATTGGTTTGTCTGTAAAAGAGTTTGTGCCACTCTGGAATGAAAAAGTGCAAAGCTGCTAAAATCCTCTTGTTCTTTTCTGTCTCTGGTCCGACCAGAAAAGTTTCTTTTCACATTTTTTCCAGCCATGTGTGTGAGAGGTGAATAATTGGCAAGTAGATTTTTGTGTACAACTCTGTTGCTCTGTTGCTTACAACTCTGAGGGGAATTGGACATTAAATTGCTGTTAGGACTCCGGACCTTACAGCTTAATCCTGCCATCTTCTTACAATTGAACTCTAGTTTGAAACAAAGTTTATCTTTTATGTGCTCATTTGGAAGGAGATTGAGGCTTGCCTTATGCTGCAAGCCTAGCAGTGTATGTTAGTGAGTAGATTGTGGAGGTTCTTTTAGCATGTGTTCAGCACTAGGCTAACATACTCAAATAGTCATTTTACAGCCTAGGCAGAGCTTTTGTTCTGGCCTGCCTGCAACTACCTAGAACTCTGGAAAATTTTATCTTACAAGATCTTACAGGATGTGTCTTTAGACATGCTTCAGAGTAGCACTTCAATTTGGAGGTTTTGTTTAAAAACTTCATTCCATTCTGACAGCTGGTTAGTGGCTTCCAATAGAAGCACTGGTGCTTCCTTACACTTTTTCTGACTCAGTATCACAGTTATAGCATCACCTGGCACATAGATATTATGAAAACAGCATTCAAGGGAGGAAGTGTAACTGCTGGTTTAACAGGTGGTTCTAAGTGGAAAAACATGTAGCACTGTAATCTGTGTTCACATGAGCTGTGCGAAAAGGACACGTTATTGGAGTTGGATGGATAGATTTTACTGTTGTCTGTAAAGGGATCTAAACAAAACTTTTATTCCAGAGTTTTTTAAACAGTTATAGGAGGATCTGTTACTTGCTGTACCTCTTTCAAAGACTTAATGCATCTCATCTTATTCCAAGGAATAGTATACCCACTCACCAACATCTCATTACAGAATGAGCAAAAGGCTTACTGGACATTTGTGGAAAATGTTACTGTTAACAGGGCTTCATGCTCAGCTCTAATATCCCTCTAGTTCCTCTCTAATGTATCAAGGCTGCAACATTTCTCTGAAATACAATCACCTGCTTTTCTGAAGAATGTTCTTGACTGTTTCTAACGCCTGATTGCATTTAAGTATGTGCATGTGAATATATGAGCAGGCATTGAAAATTTTATACCCTCGTATTGCTAAGACTCCTTTCCTCCAATGAATTAACATCAGAATTTGCCTGGATAACTTTACACGTTATATCCAGGGAACTTTGATTTAAAATGTTAGACTTAGTTAGGAGTTTGAAAGTAATCTGTGCAGTAGCAATGCTTCTCTTGCTGCACGCTTACATTTACCTTTTCTATCACTTGTGATGGTCTATTGCTATGCAGTGAAGCATGTTGAGCATGCTAAAGGTTAACCCCAAGAAAAAATGTGTTGCTGAATAAGGGAGATGATCTGAACTGTAGCCAGAACTTTGTAATTTGCTAATCCACCCTTTACCTGTGGTACTGATTTTATCATATGATAGAACTAAAAATATCTCCCTCAGAAGGGAATATCCACTCTTTCATCTACTCTAATGTAATTGCTTCAAGAATAAGTACTACTTTCTGCAAGTTGATGACCATCCAGCAGGTAATGAATTGATCAAGACTTCAATCCCTACTGGGCACCTAAGGCTTCCACACAAGTACCACAGAATATTCTAATGGGCACCCAGAGGGCACTATTCACTGGGCACTAAAAAGAAACTCAAATGGTGTGATCCTTTCTCGCTGTTTTTAGGCAGCTTGTGATGATTGTGCTTCTGCTATGGACATACTGCATTTCTTGTCATAGGAGTTTGGAATTTAAACCTATTATTAAAAGGATAGAAAAGAAAATATGACTTCTAAGATCGTAGTTATTCCTTGTCTATCACAGCAAACTTATTAGCATATTTTTATCCCCTTTGGAATGTGCTGTTAAGGTGTTTTTTTTTTTTCCTTGTGAAATAATTATTTTCATGAATATGGAAGGTTTGGTCTGTAACTCCTGAGGCCGTGTTACAAAGTTCAGATACCTTTTCACTCTAAATATCCATTTTGCTTATCAGCATCTTGTATGCAGTTTGTCAGTTCATATTATTCATCAACCGAATTTGCATACGGTATTAGTTTAAAAAGCCCACAACAACTAGTCTCCTAGGATTCTCACATGAATGTTAAAGCAAATGTGATGCATCTGAGAAGATGTATTTTGAAGTGGTAAAGTCTAATTTTAATTACAGTGAGAGTGTATCCTGATATTTTTCACCACCTGGACTTTATGTATTTATAAAGTGTGAAATAAAGGTTTAAATTAGGCACGTAGATTTCCACTTTCACAAAATAAGGTTATATGTATTATTCTTCCATGTGTGCAGACAGCTCTATGAAATAGGAATTTTCTTCCTTGTGCTCTGAAATTGTCTTAAATTATTTCTGATATGTGTTGGGAGTTCTTTTCTGAAAGATGGAACAAGACCAGATCTTCTGCCTTGGTGACCCAGCAACATTTTGAGCAAGACAATGGGAAGAGCCTATCCTAGACTCCCTACAGGCAGCAGTCTTTGTTTCTTGAAGTTGTTTTCTGTGTGAGTAGTGAGACTAAAGGTTGTTTGTTTCCTGGTCTTCATGGAAGGTCACAGTCTGTGGCTGGCAATATCAATGTCAAACAGGCTCAAACTGAAGCTCAAAAGACAAGATGGAACCCTATCTGTAATGTTTTCTGGTTTAGGCAGAAGAGGAAGAAGCTAAAAACTTTTGCTTCTCTTATTCTCTGCGTAGGAAACCTGGAGTACAAACTCATTAGGAGGTTACCTTTTCTTTTGTCACAAACAGCAGAAACAAAAGACTAAATCTCTTTCTGACCTCTGCATAGCTAGTGAGCTCAAGGTTTATTTTACGTGGTTATCATAGATTCATGGTGAATTCTGTTCTGTCCATGCCAGGTATATCTTTCTAGAGCTGTCTTTGTGATACTGGGCTTGTTTGGTCTAGAATCCTTACTAACAAAGGAATAATGTAATAAATACTTTGAATTTTTGTCCCTGCTGTTTACTAGATTAGTTTTTCTATTGAGTCTCCAGATACATCTATGTCTAGCTCTGCAAAAGTGTGCAGTGTTTATAGTAAGGCTGCAATTCTCATATTTTTGTGGCTTCTGTTTTGCAAATAGGGTGACATCAGTAGCTCAGGGCTGCTTCTGAGGGCTGCTTCTGCACTTTTCAAGTAATAAGGTTACTCTGTGTGCATTCCAGCAAGTCTGGCCAAGTGTATTTCCTCTGTGAGATCGCAGACTACCATGCACAGCCTTCACTTCCTCATTCACATTGCTTTTATTTCTTTGTCTCTCCTATTTTTTTAAAAACTACTTTGTGAACTGTATTTAGTTTCTTAATTACTGATGATCACCACTGTTTTTTCATACATGTACTGTCCTTGCAGACAAAACTAAATATTAATTACTGCAGATGTTGTTTCCTTCTGGAACGACTTTGAGTAGTAGTTACCTCTTTAGTGCCCTGGATGTATGGGCCAAAAGCTGCCNGGTGGGGAAGGCGGGGAGGAATAAAAATGTTCTACCATTATCAAATTTTAAAGCAAAAGTGTTCGGTCAACATCCTATTTTGTTGATCAGGGAAATTTCCATAATATTTTAGTTCTGGTGGTTTTTGACAAAAAATATTTGACTTCTATTTTTTGATAATCAGATACTTTTTTCCCCCTCTTGTTTATTTCACTTAAGTGGTGTGTTTTGGGAGGGAAACAGTGGCATATTGAGAATTCCTAATATGTCAAGCTTTCAATTTTGAGAAAAAAATTTCACTTTGCATGTTTTTCTCTGAAAGCCTGTTTGCTCTATGTATGAAAGCATTGTAATATATTGTTGTTGTGTGTGAAGTTAACAAAGAAATTATTTTCACCGATATTGAAAAATACCATGGTTTATGCAAGAGCTCAGAAGGTGTATAATCTAATGTTTAAGAAGTAGCTAAGATTCGAGATACTGTGGATCAATTTGCCACTCGAGTGTGGATTTCCTGTTTGGATGAGGGCTGCTTCTGCTTCATTTCCTTACTGCAATGTGTTTACAGTTACACAGGGTGCTGTGATTAATGTTTGCCAGGTGCTCTAATACTGCTGTGAAGGGAGACATCTAAATGTTAGCAATATCCAACAGAGTACCAGTGTGTTCTGAGACGTAGAGAATCTGATTGTAGAAATGTCCAGTGACTCTGAACAAGTGTGTACAACAATGTGCCTGCAGAAGAAATATGTTCATGCTTGATAAACTTATACCCCTCAAAAATGAGATTTCATCATATTTAGAAGGATAATGGCAACTGTGTTTATCTACATATCTCTGTCTTTATAATTCCCAATAATCTCCTTGTCTGAGGTGCCCCCAGGTTAACCTGCATATGGCAAAAGATAGATAGACCTCAATTCAGGTGAACACTGGCCATGAAACTTGAGCAGAAGGAACCTAAATCCTTCACTCGTTTATGCCCTTCTCACGTCTCCTGTTCTGCTGTGTAGCCTCACACCAGGCCAAGTGCCCAGCTGTAGGTAGGGCCTGGTGATATTGGCCTCAGGTGAGTGATGAAAGTCAAGGTCACTCACCTGCTCCTGTCTCAGAATCCTGTATGTACAGATACAGTAGAGAATAGGAGACCCTTTTTCCAGCCTAGAACATGACATTGCTCTAGAACACAGATTTGCTTAGGTTTGTTACATGTTGTAGAAATTATCAGAGTGCATTTCTAAGTAGAAGAATGCAACTTTTCTATGTAAAGGCTACCTTCTGGACCAGAAAATCATTAAAACTTGGCTTTTGAGGAAGAAAAATGGACTCCTAGTATGTGTTTAAAAAACCCCTAAAGACAGATTGATAGCTCTGCCAATACCTGGATCTCAGTAATTAACTTGAAAATATTCCTGTGAATATTAGCTGTAGCAGAGACTTGCTAGATTAAATCTGAATTGTTAAAATGTTCTGGAAAATTGAGGGGAGAAAATTCTGTTGTCTTAACATGCTCTTGGATGTATTTAACAGCTTCTACTATTGTGAATTGCTTCTAGAAGGCCAGATGACATGCCCAGGTATTTCCTTAAGAACTTTTTCAGCTTCCTGAGTCTGGCGTTTTGCAGTAGCATTGCTCCAAGCATTTAATTGGTCTCCCCATAAGTTCAAAATTTTGTTTGCATTACCTCCTGCTTTCAGTAACAGGAGATGTATACTTGCATATACTTTTAATTTTTAATTTTGTTTTTGTTTTTACTCCATTCTTGCATGTTACACTACTTGTGAAACTCCAAAGCTAGTCAGGCCATTTTTACATCCTGGTGCTAGCTAATCTCGTGCTCTTTGGCTGTGAAAATTTCATGTTTGGGCAGAATAACTTGGCAGAGTTGTCAAACATTTTGACTCTGCTTATATTCAACTGTGGAAGTAATCTCACACCGGGAGCATGTTTTCATGTCTTCTCTGGGACCTGGACCCATCAGCACCTGTTTATACCTATGGAAAAACTTGTTAAAGTCTGCACTGTTCTTCGTGAGCTCAGTGTTAAATCCTGCAGGAGCAATGCCCAAAGCTGCAACTTTGAACACGACCTCTCTGAAAATGCTTCTCAGATTGGTTCTTAATTAATGTCTTCAGAGTTTGAGTTTGTCACTTTCTCAGTGAGCTCATTTTGCTTATGAATCTGCTGCTTAACTCAGTAACATTAAACACCACTGTCAAAAGTTGATTGATTGCTGCTTTCCATGAAGCTGGATACAGGCCACCCAGTGGGTGATACTTTTGCATTTGGTGCAATTTTCCCCGTTGCTCTATTTCCGGCTCCTTGATGATAATTTCTTGCTTTCTTGTCTGCTTCTCTAGTTCTGTGCAGAGCTACTGGAGCTAAATAGATTAAACCCTCATTAGATTACCTCCCATATATTCCTCTCCTCTGAATCTTTCTAAACTTTTTTGTACTCTGCATTCTTAAAGGTTTATTTTTTTCTCCTTTTCATTTTAACCACAGCATTTTGCAAAATTATACAACAGGAAAAAAAAATGCTGCCAAGTGGAATGCAATGCTCTCTGAATGGCCCAGAGAACATGGGAGCTGGGGGCCTCGTGCCTTTCTGCAAAACAGCAACAGCAGCAAGCAGAGATGTCCTGCAGCTTCTTCCAGCTTCTCTGGAGATGGTCTATGAGCTTTTCATCTCAAAGGCTTCTTTCCAAGGATTCGACCTTTTCTGTTACAGTTGTCTCTTAAACAACATGCCTGTATGATAAAAGGGAGGATGAGTCACCTTTATTTCTCCTGGAGCTGTTTATAAAGGAACAACTTTCTGCCTGTAGGGCAAAAGTACCATCAGGAGGGTGGGAGTAGCTGGAGATTCTTTTGCATGCTAGAAATCACTTTCACTGACTAAATTATTGTCCATCTTTATACTCCAGCAAGAGTATTTCCAAGGAGATTTCCAAAGGTCCTATCTCTGTGTGTGAACAAGCTGGATGCCATGTGGATGTTGCTTTAAAAATATCTGCAAAGACTTCAAACGAAAACTTAGATTCTTTACCCTGAGTTCCAAAGGCCATGTCTTTTATTAGAAGGCCCAGAGGAGGCTTCTGTCACTAGAGGCAGTAAATTTACCAAATTTATTCAGACATTCACAGGAACAAAACAGCACCAGAAAGCTATAAATTCATCAATTTAGAGAACTCACTACAATGAGGGTAGAAGTGATCATAGTAAACTACACCTGAATGCAGTATTCTGTTCCTACTCCTTTAAATTAACTTGGCAAAGATATGTGATATTCACTATTAGGATAAAATTATGTGAAGCAGCTGCACTGACAGAAGATTAATTATCCTTTACACTGCTGACATTAACCCTACCTGTCATCAGGGCGATGGGAAGAGTTGCCCCTTCATCATGTCATTTTGTGAACACATTTACTTACCACTATGTTATTTTAAATTATCATAAAACATCAGTGGAAATGGAGACTGTCACCTGTGGTTTTCTATCAACACTTTATGATGATCAAATCTCTTAGATTTCTAAAACACAGAGGGAAAATGTTAGTAGTCATCAGTTAGACTTTGGAGTTCCCACAGGGCATGTACACCTTTGATACCCTTGTAAGTGACTTACTGTGGTGAATCTGAGATTGTGTCATAAAAAAAATCCCCAAGACCAGAAAGCTTTCGATAAGAATAGAAAGAAATAACTAGTGGGCCTTAAGAGAGAGTAGAATGTCTCACTGGTTTCATTGAAAAGGCTATTCTAGCTTCATTTTTCTTTCTATTTATCTGTTCCAGTAATTATGATGAGGTAAATACTTAGCCCCAGGGTTCGGCTGCACTAACAGAAACCAGGATCTGACCCATGGTGAAATGCAGAGCTGGCCTGTGGGTCTGCTGTAATGCACTCAGGTGAGATGAGTGTCTGTCACTCCCTGGCTGTGCTGTGTGGCTCCAGACCTCTGAGAAACATGTGTGGGTGGGGGGAGCTCTGCTAGTGAAAGGTGTCATGCTGGCAGCCTGGGGGTGGAAAGTCCTGGGCCTCTGCCAGCCTGGTGATATAATATATTGAGGAATGTTACTCTGATTCTTCCTGTGCTGTGGAGAGAGTCTCCAGGGCATATCTCCAGATACAGGGAGTGGGGAGGCCAAAAAGGGCTCCCTAGGCTTTGTTGAGACCTCTATTGCAAGACATGGTGTCTTTGCTTCTAAGGATTGAACACAAATTTCTAGAGGTCAACACACTTGAGGGGTGGGATTCCATTCAGAGGGATTTAGGCTTGAGTGGTGGGTCTGTGCAAACCCCCTGAAGTTCAACAAGGCCCAGGGCAAGGTCTGGCACCTGGGCTGGGGCAGTCCCAAGTTCAAAGAGAGGCTGGGTAGAGCATGGACTGAGAGCAGCCCTGCGGGGAAGAACTAGAGGGTGTTGATTGATGAGAAAGTCAAGATGACCTGGCAATGTGCACTTGCAGCCCAGAAAGCCAACAGCATCCTGGGCCTCATCAAAAGCAGTGTGACCAGCAGATCAAGGGAGGTAATTCTGCTACCATTCTCTTGTGAGCCCCAACCTGAAGTGCTGCGTCCGGCTCTGTGGGGGGAGAAGATGGGTAAAAGGATGGGGACCTGTTAGAGTGGGTCCAGAGCAAAATAGAAAGATGCTCAGAGGGCTGGAGAACCTCTCCTATAAAGGCAGGTTGGGAAAGTTGAAGATGTTCAGCCTGGAGATGATGAGACTCTGGGGAGAACTTCCAGAACCTTCCAGTATCTAAAGGGCCTTCCAGGAGAGCTGGAGAGGGACTTTTCATATGGCCATGTAGTGACAGGACAAGGTCTAATGGGCTTAAGCTGACAGAGGGTAGATTGAGGTTAGATATTAGCAAGAAATCCTTTACTGTGAAGGTGGAGGCACTGGCACAAGTTGCCCAGAGAAGCTGTGGATGCCCCATCCCTGGAAGTGTTCAAGGCCAGGTTGGATGGGGCTTTGAACAAACTTGTCTAGTGAAAGGTGTCCCTTCCCCATTCAGGAAGGGGTTTGGAACTAGTTGATCTTTGAGTTCCCTTCTAACTCAAACCATTCTATAATTCTATGAGCTTTTTGTAATCCCATAGAATTCCCAGCAGGCAGTGTGAAAACACCAGGGTTTAATATGACCTTAATACATAGCTCTCTCTATAAAAGTAATGCTAAACTTCCATCTCCTCTGTCGTACAAAGGTCAATTTTAACATGAGTTTGGGGCATTTTTCACTGTTAAATCTTCATGTGGAATGTTACAAAAGTCACGGGCTTTCAAATGTGTGCATTGAAACTCCTCCCTGTAAAGAGAAGAAAAATGTTAATATTTGTAGAGAAATAACATTTGTAACTCCTAACAGGCTGGATGGAGTAGCCCATCTCCTAGTTTGCAACAGTAAGCTAATTAGAATATGGAAACCATGAAGAAATATAAAGTGTTAACTTGATTAAATTGGAAATGGGGCTGCCCACCTGTTCATCTAAATATAAGTGACTCTGCAACATGACCCGAGAGTCGTCAGAGGTGGGTAAAGCGAGCACAAGCTTCCACTGAGCCCTGGCTTGGGCTGGCCTCTCTGTCCGTGAATGAGGGTAGGCCAAGGAAGGGAGAAGCCTGCAAGAAAGTCTTGGCGCTGCTTCCTGGCTCCCACAGTGACCTTAGATACATATCACTTTATGTAATATTTTTTTCAAATGTCTATAGTCAGCTCTAACAGCTTGTTGAGCCCAGCTAAGCTCTTTGGCTTGGCTCTGCTGTCCAGTGTTTTTGTTTGCCTGGGTCTAGTAAGTTGTGTGGCTTGAAGCTACAGGCACTTCCTAAATATTATGGAAATAAACTCAAAAGCTGTATTATGATTGCTTGTTGAAACAGCTCTGGCTTAGTGCATCAAGGTTCCCTGATGCTGAGAAGCTAAATGACTTGGTGTAAAACCTTGCCAAGCAAACCTGCCTCCAGATCTTATCCACAGTGTGGAGAAGGTGTCCTGCAGAAGTTCCTTTAAACAACTTCACACCATCCTTCTCAGTAGAATTTACTCTGCATAATCCACATGAGTCTTTTGACTTGGACGTTGAATCTCAATGCATCACTTCTTCGTGGGTGACAGTCACCATCCCAGTACTACTAATTAGCTCTTTGTTTAAATATCTTGACAATAAACTTCTGTAACCATGGATGGCATATCTGCCAATTGCATCTCAAAGCTAAGCTTTGAAGTGGTCTTGTTAATTCCATACATTCCTCTTAGCCACATTTACTGCTGTCCTGCCAGTATCTTCTTCTGCTCTGCTGCTTGTTCCCTAAAATACGGGCTTATTTCTTCTTCTGCCTAATTTTTTGTAGGGCTACCAAGTGTTAAATACCTGTTTTGGTGAAGTAATGTTATGTTTCTGCATCTGTTGTAACTCTGCCTCAATGCAATGATTCTCCCTTGGTTGATCTTAAGCCTGTTAGGGTATACTGGCCAGCAGCTTCTTTTTTTGAATGTGTTATTTCCTTTCCCAGGAGTACTAATTTGAAGAAGCAGCCCACCTTCTAATGATAATATAGAGCTTGACTGTTACTTGCAATTTAATGGTGTGTTGACATTGAAAATCTGTCTTCACTCCAGTTTTATACATTTTATTTATATGCATCATATATTGCATTTGTTGCAGAATTAAAAACTGTATTCCTAATGACTTGCATGGCAATTTCAAAATAGCTGTCTATATTGCATAAATAACAAGCTTTTCAGCTCAGAAGTGATTTACATCTTCCCAAGTTGCATGATTTCTCTGTTAGGTTTATTATAAATTCTCAAAGGGCACTTTATTTTTACCTCCCTTCCTTTTCCCTGCCACTGTATCTGTAATTCAGTGCTCTCAGAAGCCACAGGGGAATGGCAACCCTTCACAAGGAGCCGGGCTGACAATAAGTAGTGCTGGCTCCAAGTCCTACCCCCATGCCTTTGCTACAATTACACCGTGCCTCTGCCCTGCAGTATCCTGCTTGTTTGTTCCTGGACCTCTTCTAAACAGGGATTAAGGGCATAAAAATGAGTTGTGCAAGAATGCTCCTCTATAGTGATTTTATGCTGCGGAGAATTCCATTAGAGATTAGCTTTTTGGGCCATAAAACTTCTTTCAAATCTCTTTTAAGCTGGATGTGAATTCCAGTGTCCTGAGGTAAATAAATACAACTTTCCAATCCTGTTCCATCCACCTGCCAAAATCAGGTCTATAAGGGCAGCCAAAATCTATTATTGGTTTACACTGCTGTGAATCTTCTGACGTTAAAGGTTGAATCTGTGTAAGTGAGAGTGGAATTTGGCTCATGGCCTTGGTATTCTACATGGCATGGGTGAAAGCATACAGTTCAGACCAGATATAACAAGGGGGGGCTGGTGGAGGGAAGGGATGGGATGAGGAAAAAAAGCTACTAAAAAAAGGCTGTATACATGCATGTGAGCATGTGTTTGTGTAAATGATCTAAATGCTTATTTCCCCTTTGTTTCTTAATAAACCTGCATAAACTCCTTATTTTAAATAAAACATACAAATACACATTTATTTTGAGTTATCACTTCCTTCCAGAAGAATAACAACATTTTTTTAGAAGTCTTTGATATTATGTGCATGAAAGCTGGTATCCTAGTATTTTTCTGTAACATGGTGAATGTTTAGGTGTCAGCTTTGCCGGTTTGTGCAGCATGTAATCCCTACTCGGCAGTGGTTAGAACTAAGGTTCTATTATAATAGAGAATTGTGAGAAGTAACTGCTATTTTTTTTATTTCTTTCTGACTTTTGTTTCTATATTCCCTCTTTCCCTTTTTACTTTGACATCTTTAGATGCTGTTATCACCTTTTCAGTAGAATGCTTCTGTATTCCACCAAGAAAATCCAGTAGCTTTTTATTTTTTTTAAGTAATTTTAGATAATGTTAGAAGCTATGAATTTGAAAAACTCAATTAAGCAAAAATTATAATAATGGTTTCTTAGAGAAAAATATTTTTTTGCTATGGAAAAAACCACTTATGTATAGAAACAATTAAAATAATACTGCTTTATTAAGAAGAAAATAGAGAATAATAAGAATGACCACTTAATGATAATTCTAGAGCAATAAACTCTGTTTTTGCTTGCATTGTTTTAAGTCTGAAGCAACTTCATTGAACTGAAAGGAATTAAGATTTGTATGCTGATAGTCTCTTTGCTATTGCCTTTCTTTGCACGAGTTTACTGGCCATTTTGTCACAAAGCTCAGAATTTTAAATAATGGGAAGAGAGGGCTCTTCTAAACTTTGAGAATATAAAAGAGGGCATCCAGGGCCAAAGTGGTTATCTGTGTGTGTTAAGCACTGCTTGTCAGAGCACCAAAGTTCATGATAGGCAAGGGAGTGATACCTAATACAGTAACTGGAGCAGGTTCTTGGCCCGGTGGAGAAAGGGTTGCATTGTGCACGTGGAAGTCACTTGAAATCTAGGGAGTCTTTCACAAGTGCAACTGAAAAGAATTTTTCTCTCTCCCTTTCTGTCCAGCACTGAGCTTAGAGTCAGTCTCAAGGTGTTAAAAACATGAATTCAGATTTCACATAGTGTCTTGATGTGCTTAAATCTCAGTGGATCAACTCATGCTTTTGTTTGGGCCTTGAATTTTTGTTGTTTGGTGTATGAAAATGAATTGCTTTCATTAAGGATTTTTTTTGAATCTTGTGCTAGTACAAAAATCTTTCTTTAAGTCTGAAATTAATTTCCTCACAAATGTTATTAGGGTGTTTCTGGATCTGTAGGCGTTTAGCTCTTATTCTTAATAAATTTGCCTTAGAGGCTCTTTTACATTCTTCTGGGACTTCAGAATTTGGGATTGTTATTAGATATTTCCTGTCTGTCTCTGAAAGAGGGAAGGAAGCTGAAAACAGAAGGGTACTTCTTGAGGGAACAGCTGTCCTGATGGTCCCATGGGATTTCCTCTGAAAACCTGGCTGTCTGGACTCCAAGATGGATGAACATCTTCTGTCATCTGAGCCTGCCTAACAAATATGCTGAATTGTGTCAGGTGACAGCAAAAGCTGGATAGTTCTGCTAGAAATGAGGAGGAAAAAGAAAAAGGCCGGGTCAGAGCACCAAAGCTGGCTTCAGCTCTGCTTTTCAGTGGCTACTGTGCAAAGACTTTCTAAAATTCTGCCTCCAGTCCCTGGTATGTTACAGGAAATGTGTGAGAAGAGTGGCTTTTTCTGTTAGGGTGTTTTTTTTTTTTTTCCCCCCTGAAGTTCTCTGCAAATTTTATTCAGTGCTGTAATCCTGTGCTTTGTGAGGATAAAGTTCATATTTCAATGGTGACAAAACTACTGGATAGGGAAGGACCTGAGTGCATTAAAGATTAAACTATGGGAACCTTGATTTTATTTCTCCATAAACATAAAAAAACCCCCAAACCAATCCAAGAGTGGCTTCTGCATGCATTATCCCTCTCCTTATCTGTGAAGCTGATATCAGCATCTAACCATTCTGTAGTGTTGCATAGCATACTTGGACATTTTTCTCCTGGTTTTTTTTTTTTTTTTTCATCTGCATGAGCTTTGTCGTAGATGAGTAGCGAGGGTATAAAATAAGGAGATACAAGGAATGATGTGCATTTGATCAGTACATGGCAAGTAACTCGATTCTGGCTTATGCTGTGGAGCAGGGTGACAAAATGGCCCTAAGTGGCGTGAGAAATCCTATCCTGGGGAAAGCTGATGTCTCTGCTCAAAGCTCCAGCCCAGGGAAGGTGTGGGGTGATGGCCAGCAGAGTGAGAAGAGGGTGTGGGCAGGTGCTGGTCCCCAGGCTGTCCTGGGGCTGGTGTGTACCACAGCAGCAACTTGATCTCTGGGGGTGTGGGGCTTGTTTGATAGCTGACACTAGTGAAAACTTACACGCTACTTTAGCTAGAAAAATATGACATCAAGACACTCATATAGCAATGATTACTAGAAAAACTTTACATTCACCCACTTACCAGTTTATGTAGAAAATTTGGTGTTCTGACAAACCTGTTGTTTCTGGAGAGATGGTCAGTGTATAGATCAAAAAGAGAAGACCTGGGACATCGTTTCAAAAATCCACTGCATGATCATCATCCTATAACTTACTGTGGGAGCTTCAAAACCTATGTTTATGGAGGAGGTGAAGAGCAGCAGAGGTAGTATGAAGTGTTGCGATCTTTTGAATTGTCTATCTAGTAAAGATTTTTAGTTTTATATTCTTACATAATGATTTCTTTGTTATTAAGGCTCAATTTAAATATGGTGAACTGTTTACCAAGTCATTTAAGAAAATCAGGAGATTTATATAACCTCTTAATTTGTGTAGGAAACAGTGCACATAAAGAAGTACGACTGATACACTCTGAAGATACTGGTGTGTATTAAACAATGTGTAGGACAACATGGGAATCAGGAGAATGAACTCCAAGCAGCCTGTGATCTTAATGGAAAAATGGAGGCAACACTACTCACAGGTTTCCTTTGCCATGCTTTCTATTGTAATGGATACCTGGCATCCAGGGAAAACTGGTTTCTGCAGCCTCTTGGGGATCAACTCCCAGCAAACACATGGGCCCCTGAATTTTGCTTCTGTGGGGTTTGATTCTTTTTTTTTTCCCTTCCTGCTCTCTGTTCTCTCCTTCTATTTTCCCTTTTTTCTCCTCAGCTGTTGAGATAAACAAGATCATGAAGTATGCAGACAGAGTATACCAAGGCAAATTAAACTTCTGCAAAAATTGTTCACAGGGTCAAGCTCTGCTTTCATGTCTATGTACAACTCATACTCAGGTATGAAATGCTAAATGACTTTGTCTAAGAATCCTACTGTTGCTAAAACCAGGGAAAACTTTGCCATGTCTGCTTTGGTTATTAAATTGTCTTGTCTTCCTTTTCAACTTTCTGGGAAGTTCAATAAAGTGTTCACCAGGTAACACAGCTGCAGGGAAAGCTCTCCTAAATTTGTGAAGTTGATAATTTGTCTTTTAGAAAAGTATTATTACAACTGATAAGGTAAGCTCCATGTCACTGCTTGCAAAATTTGAATTGCTGCAAGCAAGGCATCCAACAGAGCTGCTGAATAGGATGGTGTAAGAGTAGGCACTGCTGGTTTTTGCAGGTTTTGCCAGGCTGTTTCGTGACTTTTCTTCCTATCAGGATTTCGTGTTTTGCAACCGTGTTAGAAATAAATAGGAAACTAAGTAGTGAGCAAAGTTGTTTTAGCTGCCTTTAGGCTGCTGAGCCACTAAGCAACAAAAAGATCTTCTGATGTAGTCCTTCTTTAAAACAATCTCAAATATTATAACTCCTTTGTCGTCTTGTTTTAGATTTAGGGATGAGGCACAGAGGAAGAGAGAGAGACAGAATCTAAGTCTCTTCTCACAACCATATAATCCGCATTTGTTAGTTACTTTCTTTTAAAATAAGGGGACTGTGACACTACCTTGGACAAAATGTCGAAGTACCTGGGTGGGTAAGGTATAGATGAGACTAGTATTTCATTTAATTCGTTATATAGAAGCATTGCAAAGTAGTGTAACCCATGAGGGTAGTTCTGGCATTTTGCTTATATCTCTTGTGCCAAACCAGTGACCTTTTGAACAGGTATTTCTTCTGTACGTTGTCATGATACAATTAAGCAATAAATCATGAACATTTTTAATTTAGTTGAAAAGTTTACTGTTGAAAAAGGGAATAAGAATTTTTTCCTAATGGGAAAAGTTTTTTGGATGCATTTTACAGTTGAGATTGAATTTGCTAGTTGAGATAAAAAACTTCTAGTGTCAAATTGAGATTTAAATATCCAGAAGTTAAAAATAAAAAATGAATTATTATTAAACAGATACAGTTTAATTTTTCCATAAACTTTTCAGCATGAATGTAATTGCACATAAATGAATTTGTACATTCAGTACAATTTGCCATTCAGTATCAAAGATTATGCTGCTGGCAAGGTAATTTTTCCCTGCAGCTGGAATACAATAAGGGTTTTTATTTGTTTGTGACAAGAATTTTGACTGATTCCAGGGCCCCAGTTTAATGACTGAATTCTGAACCTCTTGGTACGGTAAAGAGTCTAATCTGTAATGGCCCCTATGAAGCAAAACTAAGGTTAAGAATAGGAAGCTTTCTAACTCTTTTCTCTTTTAGGTCAGTATCCTAAATATCCAGTTGGCTCAGGGAATTGTTTGCAAGTTGCTTTCATCTGCAAGTGACCAGTGTGAATATTACTGAGCTTGACAGCATCTAAAAACTATTTGTTGGCATGTGTGGAGTAAGTTTGGAAATCTCAGCTTTTAGTGGGCAGATAAGTGTGGTGCAGGAGCTCTGTTCACAACTGGCAGTTCTGTTGCCATTTGTGATGCACAGGGTAGATAAAAATAAGCATCCTGCTGGCCTCTGGATGTTGTTCGTTGAGTCAGGTCTTAAATACTTCAGTGAGGGAGTTGTGTGAGCTCCCCCTATTTTGTACCCGTTTGGGAATCTCCACCTCTAAGGCCCTGGTTAGCCATATGTCACACGATACCTAAGACAGGGATTCCCTTTCCCTGATGGAATATTCCAGCAAGGGAGTCATACGGATTCAGGAGGTCAAATACTTAAAGCAAATGCAGAGCTTTTGGCAGGTTTGGGGTTTTTTTGTAAAGGTTGCTGATTTTGTTTTGTTGCTGGTACGTATGGTTGGCTGGCACCGCTCTTCTCTGAGAACAGTAACATGGAGTAGAGATTCCTGTGCACTTAGATCCAGTGTCCATCAAAGACAGTAGCACCAGCAATTAAGGCACTTTCTGTTTGTCAGCCTGCTAGTATTTTTAGGAAGCTGATGGAATTTGGCTTGTCATCTAATGCGTTGATCCTTTGCCAGATGTCAGGTCCCCTGACCAGCCGCCCAAGTCACTCTACCAACTGTCACCCTGCCTTGCAGAAGTGGAATGCCATGGAGTCGGCAACTCAATGAAGAATTAACAGCCTCTGCCAGCATGCTCTAATTAAACAGCTATATAGACAACAGCTGGGAGAAATCCATCAATCACAGAATGTTTATTATTGGAATTAAAACACCTCATAACTAATGCATAGATTTGCATTGATTACCATCTCCTGGAAGGAACAAGTGGTGCCAGCTCCTTGTGTCTGGGCGTTTTGAATGTTTGTATCACTTGCACTGTCACCCATCTGCCTCTGGTTTGTTAACCATAGTTAAAGGGTCGATCAGCTGCTTTGCAGCTAGTCAGGGTCAACATCTGTAGAACTGTGATGCTGAACACTACAAGGAATTAGAAATTCACTTTGTCATGTGGTCCATGGTGTATTTGTGTATGTCAGTCTTCCAGGCACGTGGATGGAACTCTAGATTTATTCACACTGGAGCAAATCACTAGCAATGCATCGAATACTAGATTAGTTTCATAAGCTTGCAACCATGGTTAGTTCATAAGCAAGCTCAGGGTGAGTTGCTTAGTTTGTTTCTCTCAGTATTATGCTGTCTAATCTGGCAGTAGTGCAATTGTGTGTGCCCTTTTGTAATACAAGGTGGATATGTTGCAGTCAAACCACTAGAAAACTTAATATATGAAACACTTCCTAAGTTTTTGAAGATGTTCATATAAAAATATTCTCATGTGCACGTACATTTGTATATATTCAATGCCATGTATTTTTCTTGGTTAGAGCAACATTTTGGCCTGATTCAGAAGCAAACTTTTCTATTTCTGTCAATATTTTCAAGGATTTCTGCAGTATGAGTACAGATGCAGTTCTGAAGCGCTTGATCCATGTGTTCATGGGCAGTACAAGGCCTGAGGTCTCACTTAAGCCCTCCAAACTTATGGTATTCTTCCTAGAATCATTATATCCAAACTGAATGGAACAAACTTTAATGTTTGAGCTCTAATACAACATCGCTTTCCAAGGCATGAAACTGAAGAGGCAGAAAAAGAGCAAGCAAGAAATTAGCTCCAAGGTTCTGAACCTCATGGTCTTCAGTGCTCATGAAAGAGTACTTACAGAATCATGTGCTTGGCAAGCTGATAATAATAGCTTTTCCTCATTAAAAAAAAAAGGTTGACAATATCAAGTGGCACTGATAGAGTTTGAAAAACATATTGGTAGGTAGGCTGAAAAAAAAATCAGATTACTTGTGAATGAGAAAAAATGTATTGCTTTAATTAAATTAAAGAAAATGGTATCCAATCCTGAAATGTTATGATACAGTAAGCACTGGCATTTGTTTGTCTGTAGTAGGATCTCATTCTGCCGTTTAGCACAGCAGAAATGTGGTTAGCATGGAGGAGGTCTACTGGATCTCTTTTTAAATCATAAAATTAAAACCAAGTATAAGATGTTGCAGGGATCTAAACTTTAGATTCCTGGAAGATTATCAGCCAAAACTTCATGGCTGTAGTAGAAACTGTTTTGGTTGGTATTTTAAATTAATTTTCAGGTCAAACCTTGAGTATTGCCCAAGGTGTGCAGACATTTGATGAGGCATTAGAACAAATTCTTACTACTACATAATTGAGATAACAGTTTTAATGAATAACTGTGGCCTCTCATGTCAAGAGATGAAGACAATAAGTGTGTCTATAGAAGACCAAAGCAGAATTTGTTCTTTATCTCATCTAATGACTTAGTTGGCATTCATGAGAGCTGAGGGAATTCAGGAAGTTGAGGAACCCTTCCTCTAATGGGCATGGTGAAGAGACTTCATTCATCATGTTGTTCTCTTTCTTTTGACAGGCCCTTTGCTACACGTTGAGCACAGCCCAGACCTTTAAAATTACTTCATTTACTAGGATGAGGAAAAAGAATTATTCCAGTGGGTCTTTCAGAGATTCTGCTGTCAGATGCTTTTCTGCTTTCACACAGCTGACAAGACTGTTAACTTCAGAAAAGGTAAGATGATTTACTTGTTGCTGTATTGTTTTTTTTTTCTCATGAGAACAAACTGGGTGCGTCTTTAGATTTGCCACAAAGTACTACTGGGATTGGCAGCAGCAAGGCAAGCTAAAAAAATCCACAAAACAGTGAAATGTTTTTTGATGCACGACGCGAATGCTGTAGGTTGTGACAGCTGGTGGAGATTGTAGGCATAGCCAAGCTGAATTTCCACATCCATGGACAGATGTGCTGGGACAATGTGCTGTGGTATTCAGGTAAATTGGCTTCCTAGCCTTGGACCAGGAGGGAGTTGCTTGACTGTGGGTGAGGCAGATCTACTAATGGCTCTACTTAGATTTTGTGCTCGAAATATGGTAACCTATTTCTGATATTTCCTCCTCAAACTGCTCCATCACGTGTTCATGCATGTTGGAAGGTGTCAGTATTGAATGTGTAGCTCCAAAAGCTCCATGTGTTTTAGAGGACGAGAGAGGTTTTAAAGCATGTCAGCCTTTACTGCACGGAAGGGTTTGGCTTTAATGCCATACTTGCAGTATTTCTTCTAATTAAGAAGAGTGAGGAATACTACTAATTCCGCAGTAATGTTAATTAGCACAGGCTATAAATGTTTATTTGTTTTTTAATAGCAACAAATGCATTATAAATGACTTCTGTGTTCATCTATTGTAAAATCCTGCTGTTAGAGTAATTTGTAACATAGCTTTTCCTTACGATAGCTGTTGGCATTGCAAAAGCATGGATATGAGTTTGGTGTTCATTGTGGAATAACCATGTGAAGTCTTATAAACCTGCTAAATTTTTAACTAGGACTTGCCATGTGAAAAATTTTTTAAAAATTATGTGTATATTGGTGGATATTGAACTGGTTAGTATAATCTTTATTGACAATCTGAAACCGGCTTTTGCAGGCATTTCAAATCTGAAATAGTGTTTTTCCTAAATACAAATTTAGTACACCTAAACTCTAAGATCATTATGATAATTCTTGGCTTTTGAAATAAAAGTGCTGAAGAGGAACTTCTGATTCTGTCTGTTAGATTGACTGGAATTTCACAGATGCTTATGAAAACTTGATAGTGAAATTTAATTTTTAAATACCTTGTAGACTTTATAGTATTTTTGGTAGCAATACTGTTTTTATAGCATTGTAGATGTCCCTAATAGAGTTTCAAAGTGAATATTTGTCAACATTTGAACTAAAATATTGAAATATTTTAATTTACCCCTTTATGCCGTTCTGTGTGTACATTCTTCCTTTCTGAAATAGCACAATCATGGATTGAAAAGCTGCCTTGTAGTCCTGCTTCATTCAGGACAAACACTTTGTGCTGAACTTAATCCCATATTATGAAATGAGGGAAGATGAAGAGATTTGGGTTTAAGGCATATGTAATGAAGAGGGAAAATAATAAGGTGCAATTTCTGCTGTGAGGTGATTTCCTTAGAGAAGTACCTTTTAGAGAAAGATTGAGAACTGAGAGTCAGTTTGGATTTCTAGAATGAGAACCTTCAGCAGGTGTGGAGGGCAAAATATTTTGGAAATGACAAAAAGAAGGCTGGTTCTTGGGAATGGAGGTGTTATGGGCAGACAGGTTATGCATGTCTAATTCAGCCAACACTAGGAAACAGAAATTGCTGTCTCATACTGTCTTTTTTTTCCTCTTTTGTTTTAAGTAAACTTTGCCCTTGGGTGTTATGAGAGAGATGTCTTGACTCTTAATACCTTAATCAACGCTATCATGTTTTCTGCAACTCCAGTCTTTTCATAGTCTTTTCAGTCTTGACTGCTGGTCAAACTTTATTAACCCACTTAAATTGATTAAGGTTTTTCCAATTTTGCAACATCATCTCTAATGCCATGGATCCAGTGAACTAACCATCATCTCAGTGTTATTTCTGACTTAAGTTTGGAAGATTATCCAGCTGTTGATATGCTGGCTTCTGTAGTGGTGATATTCCCATGGAAAAGCAAATAGTGTATGGAAAACACTGAACTCTTTCTTTTTTTGGAAACAAGAGCAACAAACACCTTACATGCACGCTTAGATATTCTCTTGGAGACACTGAAATGTCACCATTAAGGCTGAGTATGATTTACTTGCACAGCAAAGTCCACTACTGGGAAGTTGTTACTTTGGTATGAAAATCAGAGCATCCAGTGCGTGTTTTTCAGGATATCCTCTGCATAAAGCATGCATTTTCTGAGCATTTCTGAGTAAATATGTTATTTCTTTAGTAAGCATGTTTCTACATAAACACATGCCGTGTGATTATTTTTGAACTTTAATTTTGACTTCTGAAAGCAGTATCTGTGACTTTGGTTTCTGCAAAAGTTCCCAGAAGGCAGTTACTTGATTGCTGAGGAAAAAGTGTCTTAGTGTGAAACAGTCTCCTTTATTAGCCATTGCTTGTTTTATACTTTTCACAAAGATATTTGCAAATGTCTAATTAAAACAACAGATCCAAAAGAGTGTAAATGTGGGGTCTGATCTAACCCTCAGTGAAAAAAACCTGGACTGTACAAACTCATTATGAATTAATTCCAACTGGTATAAAATAACCTGTAAAGCTATGGGCTGTGTTTTCTTATATTTAGAAGACTAGATGTGTATCTGACAAAGGCAAAGTTACTTCATGTTTTCTTGGATGTTAAAAAAGGGAAAAAAAAATGCCTGGAGTTTGAGCTGCATTTAGTTTGAGTATTGCTATTGGACTGGTGAAGAGGGTTAGGGGAAGAGGAGCAGAACACAGTGATGTGCAATTTTATCCTGGCTTTCAGACCCTTACCAAAGGCTGGTTTTCTTTTCTCCAGCCTTAAGTGAATATCTGGATCCTTGGGAAAAGAGCTTAATTTTGTGAAAAAGAATAACTGCTCACTGATTTTAAAAGCTGGTGTATGTTACTGAGGAAAGCTTGGGGACAGTATGTAGGGATGGAATGGACTTTTAAAATCATTACATTAAGCTGGCAAGGGCCTATGATCTTGCTTTTCTCTTCATGTGGTTATATCTGCATTTAGGTCCTGTTTGCAACCACTTGAAGTTTTTACTAATCAATGTATTGATGGCAAAGTCAGTTTTATTTCGATGTCCTGGACTATTTATGGTGTTGGTGGGCCCTAAAACAATTCTTGCAGGAATGTTGATTCTGGTTGTTGCTCTTTCTTGTCTTTCATGGGGAATACTTGGTCTCATGTCTGCTCGCCATTCATAGAATTAGAATGGTGGCTAATGATAATCTTATGACACCTCAGGCACAAAATGTGTGGGTCCAGATATTTCTGTCCTAAAGCTCTGTTAGGTTCTGTCTGCTTTAGCTGTGTTGCCTTGGAACAAATTGGTCATCAAAACTTATTCAATCTCTTGTGAATTTTCTTGAAAAGTTCCATTCTAAAATTTGAGTTTTACAGATTGAAAAGGTTGAATTATTTGTAACGCAAACTGGAAATACTCGGTTTTAATAATAGCAAAATGCCATTAATCAGTGTGTTATTACCTGCATTTAAGCTTAGAAAAGCAGATATTTGGCACAGGTGAGAATAATCATAAACCTATTGTTATTACAATGCCGTAATACATTTTCAGAGGGGATTTCCATACACGCGTAGGTGTGGTTGTACTTTTCAAAGTTTGATAAAGATAGCTGAGAATGATAAAGAAAGCTGAAGTATTTTTAGCACTCTTATAAAGGGGAGTATATTAGGAAAACTTTGAGTGCGTGTGTGTACTGCTTTTTCAGGGAATCTTCCAGAACAAGTGAAACTACTCCTGAGTTTACTTCCTTTGAAAAACAGGTGGTGCTCTTCTGGTCTCTCTGGGCTTATATCCACTTCTGCAGGTTTTCTGATTTGCTTGTGATGGAGGGCTATGATGTTCTCCCGTTTTCCATGCAGATGGCACGTGTGTTCTTACCCAGCCCCTCGTGGCTCACACATCACACTCAGAGCCTCAGTGCAGCCGGACTAATACTCATTCTTTGGCTGTATTTAAGGTCAGCACTGCTGTGAGGTAAAATGAAGGAATAACATACGGCTCAGGCTGTAAATTCCAGAGACTGGAGATTTTCACCTATGCAAAGTTTTAATGTTTATATTTTATTTCTGTGTTTTAATTCTAAATGAAGAAAAAGATATTGCTCAAAAAATTGAGAACTGAATTCGTGAAGCCCTGCTGAGTATGTGATGGTTGAACTCCTGTATGGAAAATGAAAGGGAAAGTACTATCTACCTTCAGTGGTAAAAAGTTTTATCTCCTGTTTGAAAACTCTGTAGACACATCCATCAAGTGGTCTGACAGGGAAGTTAAATTGGGTTACAGCACTGCAAGAAGTCCAGATTATGTTCCTGCTGAGCAGTAACAAATTGTGGTGAACTTTATAAAAAGTTTATTTCTGTTTATTCACAAAATAATGCAGTGTAGAGGTAGTCAGTGGTCCCAAGAGACATTGGGGAGACTTTGGAAAAGCTTGCTATTCTTTAATAGGGAAAAGAAATGAAATTATAGATGTGGCTTTCTTTTCCTGTAGAACCACATGGGTTCTCTGCTCCTTTATAAGCACACTAAATCCACCTAAGGTGAAATTTACTTTATTTGCTGCAAAATGAAAAAAAGTCAAACTACTCTGCTGAGCATGAGATAATGTACTTGGGCCCCAATTGTATATAAGTCACCATTAACTTCCACTGAACATGGTAAGAGATGTGGCTATTCTGCTGGGACCCACTATGAAAGCCTAATTTTCCTCCAGTAATAAACCAGAGTATTTTAATTCCACTCACCTCGTGTATGCATGCATTTGAACTAGACTGAGAGTTCAGTAGGCTTTATCTTTGATTTAGTTAAAAAAGAGCTCTTATACACAGTTAGGATCCAAGTGCTTTTGAACGCAGCTATATTCAGATCTAGAACCACAATGTGTTGTTGGCTTTCTCTTTTATTCCATCCTGGATCTTGAATATCCTTCAACTCAAAGAAACTTCAGACCCATCTCTAATGGCAGTGTGAAACTATGAATGTTTGAGAATGGGTCCAGAGTTGTTTTCAATCTTTGTGAACTTCAGTCAGCCATTCCATTAAGGTGTCATTTTCTTTAACCAAATCTGAAACAGAGAAAGATTTCTGGTGTCAGGTTTCTTTGCATCCTTCTGAAAACTTTTGCATTCATATGGAAAATTAACATAATTTCTATCTTAGCATGTATCTTGGTATAGACAATTAAATAAAACCTTTAGCATGTGAGATCCTAGATGTTTTAACAAACAAGAATTAATCTCTTCTGCTAATTTTTTGTCTCTTTGAAATGAGTTGCATTTAACTGTATAGCCTGGACTATTGAAAAATACCCATGCATTCTTAGACTCCAAAGAAAAATCAAAAAGGGATAGAAATTTCTTTCCAGCTGGATGTTCCTCTTACGGTGTGAGCATTAAGAGCCATTGGTTACCTAGTATCTTGTTTGTATGGAAGCTAAACTACCTTTTAAAAATAGATACAAATGAATGCAATAGAAAAATAAAGGAGAAAGTTTATTAGACAAGGAAGGCTGATGTTATTTAATGAAGTGTGGCATTCTGATCTGTTTTTAAAAGCCTTGTTCCTTCTCAGTAAGCAAAGGGATAAAATGTTTTTCTTATGGGTTTCTGCTTTACACATTACAGGCTTGCCTTGACGGATTCGAAACCTAAATAAACCTTAACTCACAAAAGATATAAGTATGAGAAATCACATCCTTTTTCTGGAACGGCTTGGGGGCTGATTGTTTATTTAACAAGCTGGTGCCCTGATTTTGCCACTGACACACTTCGACAAAAATCCCCTCACAGGCATTTAAAGTTGAAAAAGGGAAGAAAGTTGAAAAGAAAGATGAGAGTCAATGCATGAAGCTTAGCTGTTTTCAATATTTAGTAACTATATTCAAAGTTGCAGAGCTAGAATAGTCTCAGAGAGAGAGAAATCAGTGATGTTCTGATTTAATCAAACCAAATGAGATCTTCCTATGAGTTGTTGGTTACTTGAGTTATGTACAGGAGCTCACTCGGGAAGAAGGAAATCACATCTCTGGAAAGACCTGGAAGAGTCCTTGCAAAAATCCTAACAGACTAAAGTGAAATTCAAATGGTACGCGGGCTTTGTGCCAGCTCATAAAAGGTGGATATCTTTTATCCTGAGATGTCAAGATTGTTGAGTGGCTGAATTTGGGAACTGGCTTTTGTTCTTTTCACTGAAGCAACTGGGAGTTGTTGCAAAAAGCAGGTGCAGATGCAAACGCAGCATCCCTACAATTAACACTTTCCGGAAGAGTGTGAAATGCCAAACCCAACTATAAGAGCCAAGGGCAAAAGTTGGTATTTAGTCAATGGATTTTGGTGGTGGTTGGTTTTCTTTTTTGGTATTTTCTTTATTTGAGGCTTTTTTGTTTTGTTTTTTGGGTTTGTGTTTTTTTTTTTTTGGGGTTTTTTTTTTTTTTTTTTTGTTTTTTTTTTTTTTTTTTTTTTTTTTTTTTTTTTTTTTGGGTAGGAAAAAGACTTTTGAATGTTTTGAAACACAGATACAAAGCAATTTTCATAGCTGCAAAATTCCCTTCCCAGTAACTGGAGTTTTTTGGATACAAAACTTTATTCCCTTTTAAAAACTTTTTCTAACTAAGATGAAATTCACCTGGCTATTTACCAGGGAAGATTTTTTTTTTTTTCACTTGTCTAGTTCTTTTTCTTATTTCCACTTTTTATAGCAAGATGCATGAAGAGGGTGTATGGAACGAACAGAGGAATGGGGAAATGGGTGGAAAAAACCCTATTTATATCATTTGGAACCAAATAAGGGAAGACTGGAAATAGTAGGTTTCCCATTAATTTACATTACTGTACAGTTGGAAGGGAAGGGCAAAAAAGAAGGTAGAGATTTCCTTTCACATCATGGATTGTCTGATTTTTGTCATGAGAGTTTCTGGAGCTGTTTTCTACAGGACTAAACTGTCTTTAGTCTACAGGACTAAACGAGGAGATTTCCTGTGGTTGCTTCATTTCAAGTGACAATACGCTCTTCAGCGATCACTTTTTGAGTTCCTGTTTTTGACAATATAAAACTTGGATTCTGCTATAAATATATGAAGATGCAAAACAAAAGTCTTCAAATAAGCAAAATTTTCAGTTTCTTTTCACCTACCTAGGGTGCTTATGGGTTTTAGGAAGCACTATTTCAATGTGATTTCACCTTGTGACCAGATAAATTATTGCAGCTTGTCAGTGACAGGGTTAGAAAACCTTCTGATCAAAAGGGAATTGGAGCACGATTCTTAAATGTGCAAGCAGATTATATTAGTAATTGGTATGCATCTCATCTTAAATAATTCACTCAACCCTTTTAACATTTTTTTAAAGAAATTCTTTATTCATGGAAATACACATTTAAAATATAGTTGAATAGCTAAGACTCATCAAAAAAGTGACATACAGGTATATCCTAAGTTGCAGTAAAACCCAACACCTCAAATTCTTCTCCATTAAAAATTTTATCCATCCTTACTTACTCTACATGTAGAGAAGAATGGACTTGAACTGGTTCTAGAAACTTGATTAAAACAATTTGACTTTTGGTTTTTTTAGAACAAATAGTAGCATCTTCTCTTTCCATTCAAGTCATTTTGACTGGAAAATAACATAGTTTGTGTAATTTCAAGTGGTATAATTTTCCCTAGATAACTTTTTATGAATAGTTTTTTCTCTAGTGTTTTTCCAGTTTTCTGAGGGGACCTGGGAGGAAGTCAAGCAGGAGAACAGGGCAGGCACCTGTTTTAATGAAAGCTTTCCAACCAGTTCTACTCTGTATTTAGTCTTTTCTAGATTTGATTTTTTTTTTCTCACTGAATAAAGGATTCTCCTTTATTATCTACATTTGTAATTTCATTGTGTTTGACCTATTAAACAGTGCATACAGCAAATCTTTAATTTTCAGTACTAGGTGGCTAAAGATGAAAATGGGTCTCATGGAGTAACTGCAAAATGAGCTTTTAAATCTAATTAAAAATCATCTTATCAACACTACATTTCACATTGTATAGTTATGGGTCTGATATTTTCTGAATTGGTTACACCAGATTAGTTTATAGTACATTGTGATTGAGAGGGAGCATGACTTTTTTGAACAATTTCTTTTGCATAGCAGGGTGACTTAAATTAGTGTGATTGACATCCTCCTAATATGCTTACGAATCTTTTGAACAATTGATTTGAAACTTGAGCATTTTCATTGTTCTGGGTGGATTGCAGCACAGGGAAAGGAGTTGGATGTGCTGGATATGCCAGCAAATTCATATAGCAGTTTCTCTTAAATGCCAATCCAAGGTATATCTAAGCATATGTGTAAACTGAGTTTATGAATATTGCTAAAGTGGAAAAACTCAGGCACAGAAGAAACTGTCATACCTCATAGGAACAAAAATGAAGCCAGGCCTTTTCCAATGAGTAAATTCACAAAATGCAGGTGCTTAAATGTTTGAGAGAATTATATATAAAAGAGGTGAGGAGAAAAATACTGCTATGTTTGAAATTTGAAGAAGCAGTTTTCCCTAGACACTCAGAAGGTACAATTGTGTGTGGAATGCTTGAAGGAAGATACACTATTGTAGCTGAAATATTTTCTGGTGATAATATGAGTTTCTTTGCAGAAGTAATGCTGAGTCTTGCACCTGACTTACCTGGTTAGGAATGCTTTTGCATTGACCCTCATGATATCAATATGGCAGTGCTAAGGAAAGGTACAGTCTTTTCCCCTAAATTTACTTGTCCTACCTGTTTCTCCCGTGACACAAATGCTGTCTAGCTGGAACTAATGTGAATTGAAGGGGAAGTCATGTTAGCGAAGGTTTGTGAGTTGACTGAGCATGTGCCTGTCCTTTGGTACCCCCACAATCTGTTGTGGGGTTGTTCGGTCAGCTGAGAACTGAGGTCTGGAGTTCAGCTGGTATTTAGCACAAATGATGTCATCACACCCACAGGGTGCACTTACAGGGCAGAGCTCAAGAGCTGATGCTGATCACATATTGATCTGTAGTTTGTTATGCCATGCATTAAGCCCGTATGTTGTTACTGGCAGGCTTGCTGAGGATGCAATTTGCATCAGTAGCTATACTGCATTTTGGTTTAAAATATTTACAGTTATCTAAGGTGATGAGTTTCTGAAAGATGGGTATATGAATGCAGTTTTTGTGACATTCTTCCCTGAGATTCTCATCTGCTAATTCTCCATTTGTACAAAACTACAGAACTCTTCTTCAGGTGCTGGGAAGGTGCTGCCTGTCCTCCTCTAAGTGCTGACAAGTTGGGCAGGAGGGTGCAATAACTGCTATTCTATAATGACAGTCAGTAGTGATATCAACATCACTGTCATGTGGCACCCCCTCACACTGAGGCATTAAACCAGAACAGCCAAAGACCATCTCTTGCAACAAGCATATTCACACGACTCCAAACACTTAGCTCGTTGCTTTGCTTTTTCCGTCAGTTTCTGTGTTTATGGCCTCTTTCATTTTTCATATGCTCCCAAAACAACAATAACCAGAAGGTAAGGTAGATCTGCCAAACCCCAGTTTCTAGAAAGCATGGTACACAAAGGCCTGACCCAGCCCTGAAATCCAAGGAAGGGAAAAATTGCAGTGCATGGGTTTATACTGGAAGCAGTTGAAAAGCATACCCAAATGTGACCTTGGAGTCAATTACCACTTAAAAGGCCACAAATGTGCCATCTTAAAACTGGATCCCAGAAACAGCTACAAACCTGCAGCTCCTCTGAACTTGACCTTGTGGGACTGTGGCATGTTTGTGGTATCTAAACATCCCTGGCAGTGGCTAGAGAGCAGGTGTGCACCTGTTTTCTAGGTGTTGGGGATTTGTTTCTTTCTGGTCTGCATATGATTGGTAGCTGTGTCTTTTTCTCCAGTACTCCTTACTTATTTGGGACCAATCTTTTGAGAGTTAAGTGGTAAAAGTTCCTGTTCCATTTATGGCTAGCCTGTAGCATTTAGGGTTATTGCAGAGAGTGAGGTTTTTTGGGCTAGTTCCTATATAGAAACTGTGCTGCCAGGCTTGACATGTCAATCTACCATACTGACCCCTGAAATCCTGTTCAGTTTTCATCTAGTCCTGGAGCCACTGCTTTTCATACCAGCTGCACATTATATACTTGCGCGGTGTGGGGCTCAAGGGATGGATTTTGCCTCTTTCAACAGGTGTTTCTGCAGCACACCTTGTGGGTACAGACAGCCTAGTGGTTCTCTCTTACCAAGCAGCTGGAGCTTTAGTGCGTGTTCCTACTATGTTAGATGTCTTATTTCACAAAAGCTACAGCAGCCTAGCTGGCCACTAAAGAAAAACCAATCCAACCTTTCCAGTTAAAAAACCCAAAAAATCTCTTGAAGTATAAAAAATTTGACATCTAATGAAATAATGCTGAATCATGTGAATACGTTGCAGTCTGTGATGGATCGGAAGTGGGATGCTGACAGCTCTGAAGCTGTTTTTAAAAGTTGGTAACAGTTCAAATCTCATCAGCTTCTGAGATTTCATCTGTTTCTTTGGGAGGG
Organism: Dasyornis broadbenti; assembly: GCA_013397935.1. Lineage (NCBI taxonomy): Eukaryota > Metazoa > Chordata > Aves > Passeriformes > Dasyornithidae > Dasyornis > Dasyornis broadbenti. The sequence continues at coordinate 521,221 of VZRN01007445.1, read as the reverse complement.
TGAGATAAATGCCTCTGGACACAGTGCCAAGACTGTATCTTTAGGAAGACTTGGATGAAAACTCCTTTCTTCTTCTGACCTGATCTCTTCTCACTCATTGTGATATTATACAAATTGAATTTCAGTGCTAGTGAGCTAGGGATTCTGCAGTGGTCGGCAGAAGTGTCTTTCCATCTGATTACCCTTGAGGTCAGAAGCCTGTAATATATTCAGGGGGGTTTCTAATCGAACGAAACTCAGAATATGTGAGGGTTGTAGACAGCAGCTGGCCCCAGCAGAGACTAACAGATTTGCGGAGAACCTGCAAAGATCTTGGCAGGATGTCAACAAAGATACTGCAGGGTTGCTAGATGCCAGGAAAAAGAGATCTTTGGTTTGCAGCAAGGAAAATGGTGTTTAGGGAGGATGGGATGTAATAAATTACAATAATAGCACTACAAACAAGTCTCATTCAAAAGTATCAGATTGACTATAGCTGGAAAGCTGTGTACTCATTTTCACTGGTGAAGAAGCTGAAGTGGATGCAGGTGAAAAGGTGCTTTCTTATAGTAGCAGTATTATTATTAGAGCCAGGGAAAAAAGTAACTGGATTCTATGTAGGAATTGTTTTTTAAATGTAGTGAAGGATGACGGGAACAAAATCAATGATGGAGAAAGGGACATAACTGATTTAGTACAATGGAAAGAGAAGAATGGAATCTGGGTGGATAAAGTGGAGACATTTGTGAAGAACAAGATCATAAAAGAATTTGCAAGGGCCTTACTGTCTTTCTGGGATGATAAGAAGTTGAATCTCTACAGCATCAGGAGTTTCTAGCATGCAGTATCCAACTATAAGTTTGTCTACTCTGACCATGCATTTGCTTTGGCAAAACACGTAGGTATTTCTCTGAAAGCTTTGGGTGCTGTATTAGCTGGCTATTTACCTGATCAAGTGTAGCAGTGCATGGCACCCCCACACCTGACCCTTAGATGCTTTCAGAAGACTTTTAGATCAGTCTGCAGGAATTTTTTTGATCTGTTGTGTTAAGGTGTTCTCACTGCTCCGTCAGGAGAATTTTAGTGAAAAAGAAGCTCTCCAAAGAACCTGTCCAGAATTAGTATTTTACTTGAAGCAAAATTCTGGCTTTTTAAAGGCAGCTTCATGAGGAGAGAAAAGAAAACAGATTTTCATCTAATTGGCACGTTGAATGTGGCACAGAGAATGGCGCCTCTAGTGGGGAATGCCTACATGGAAAATTTCTGCCCTACAGTATAGGTTTTTCCCAGTGATTCATAAATTTGATTTATATTATTTCAGGGTTTTTTTCTATTCATTTACCTGGTAAAGCAATCCATATTACTTATTATTGTTCTTAGCGCTTGATTTAGTGATTACCTTATCAGGTTAAAGTCTATTACTGACCATTCCATCTTAACTAGCTGGCTTTGTTTTCCTGGCAGGATGCCAGCGGGGGAGGAAGCAGCTGTTCTTTGAGACGGGAACAATAAAAAAATGCCAACTGCTAAAATCTTCCTGACTTTTGCTGAACTGAAAAAGGCCATTAACAGCTCTTGGAATTCCTTGTTTTCTTGCATCCCTGAGTTCCAAGAGAAATAATGTGGCAGGCAGGATACCACTGAAAATGTAGTGCAATGGATACCGGACTGAGGTGTGTACATTGGAAATGCCAGATGGTGGGGCCTCAGGAGAAATGCAAAATGCAGGCTATTAGTAAAATACACAGATGAAAAACAATTCTTTACCTGTATATGGGTCTATTTTGAAGTAGGAGACAATGTGGGCTGGTTTTAAAACTACTGAATGGGTCAAATCCAACTTCCTAGCATGCTATCAGCATGCTCAGAAAATAGTGGCTTCAAATAGCAGTATAAAACACATTAGTTTGGTGATACAAGCCTTACAGAAACTTTCAGCTACTTGTGCTTTGTTCTTTTAGCATGAGTATTAAACAGGTGATAGAGCAGATGATGTGTTTCTGTTGGCAGTCTCCATGTGAGCAGTCTGACGTAGAAAAGAGAAAACCCTGAAAAATCTCTGAGCCTTTGGGATAAACTTCTGTTTTTCAAGATCCTGCTATGGCAAGGAGGCCGTGGTAGCAGACTGGTCAGTGTGGCTTCGAAAGCTGTGGGGAGCTTTCGACAGCAGCTGCTGTGTGTCAGAAGTCTATAAATTGACTTCCTGCCACAGGAGGCCTCCAGCTGATTCATCTGGAGAGTTACTGGGAGAAATCCTCGCCTTTCATCTTACCAACAGAGCAAATCTATCCAGGGCTTTGCCCAGGGCTGGGAAGGGGTTTGAGCTGGTACAATCCTCGTGCCAGCCAGCATGATCTTGATCAATGCAACTGCTGTGGGTGGAGACCTCAGTGTTTTGTTGAGGGAGAGAAGGCACTCTCCTTTGAGTAGTGCATACACATGTCCATCATAGTATTTGTTTTTAAAAACTCCCAGATGAGAACACACTTCTTTCATCATGTCTCAGATAACATCAGACAATATATTTTCTTTTCCCCCACCTCTTTCTGTGTCTTCCAGGCAGTTATGTGCTATCCCTTCTCTTCAGGGTGGACACATGTTCCCTTTCCAAGATTAAATTCTCTTTACAATAATACTTATCTACCAGTTTTGGAACTGCCCTTCTCCAGCAGGATTTCATTTCCTTTAAAATTTGCACTCTCACTGAATCAATAATCCAACAAGAATCTCTGGCAAAAGATGAGTTTTGGTGTGGTAGGTGTCTCAAGAATTAGTAGCTAATATCATCTTTGCTGGACCTCATTACTTAATTGAAGTTTAACTCCTGAGCTGCTGCATTTAAGCTTCTTGCATTTCCTTCTTGTGCCTGAGGAATCAGCCAACATAGGTGTATAATCTCAACTATATAAGCTACTTCTGTACTGCTGAAAATTTTCTTTACTCATTCAGCATACTAGGTAGGTTTGAACTCATTTAGGTTAGAAACTGAACCAGAATATGCTGTTTCATACCAAGAAGAATCATTCTTTTGCATATCTATGGTTTTCAAATACAGTCATGGATACTGAAATGAGGAGGAAAAATCCACAATGAGATATTTTGAAAGTTTACCCTGGCCTATATCCATCCTTGATTCCTTTGCTGAGCAGGATAAGGTTATGTTTATAGTGAAATGTAAAACACAAAGAAAGCTAAAGGTTCAAAAGTCTGGAGATGTTCAGAGCCTTGTGGAAGCTGGTAAAGTGGAGGAAATGTTAACTTGATTTAGAAAAGCAAAGTGCAATGCTTAACTTCTCAAAAGTGTGTTAGGCTTAGATTGTTTCAGCATAATAGATTCTGGAAATTGCATTTAAATGCAGTTTAGAAAGCCTATTCAATAAAGCTTTCTGACCTTGTTGACTTTTGGGGTTGGAAGGGTGAGACATAAACAGTAGTGGGGGGGGAGACAAAGGAAACCAGGAGTTGTAGTAATTCTTAAACCATGCTCATTATTATTGTGATCAGTTTTGGTCACTGCAATATCAGAAAGACATTTAAGTTAATATCAGAAAGATTATTACGTTAAGCTTTTTTAGAGAGCATCCAAAGGAGGGCAATAAGGATGGTGAAGGGCCTTGAGGGGAAGCCACTTGAGGAGCAGCTGAGGGCACTTGGTCTGTTCAGCTTGGAAAAGAGGAGACTGAGGGGAGACCTCATTGCAGTTACAACTTCCTCATGATGGGAAAAGAAAGGGTCTCTGGTGCCCAGTGAGAGGACCTGAGGGAATGGCCTAAAGTTGTGTCAGGGGAGGTTTAGGTTGGAAATTAGAAAAATACCCAACCACCCAGAAGTTGGTTGGGAACTCAAACAGGCTCCCCAGGGCATTGGTCACAGCACCAGCCTGACAGAGTTCAAGAAGCACTTAGCCAATACTCTCAGGTACCTGGTAGGATTCTTGGAGTGTCCTGTGCAGTGCTGGGAGTTGGACTCGATGACCATTGAGGGTCCCTCCCAGCTCAGCATATTCTTTGATTCTGTAATTCAGGCGCCCCTGGCTCTAGCTGATAACTGGAACACTCTCTAAAGCACTGATAACTGCTTTTCCACTGAGTTAAAATCCCAGATTCAAATACCCCCAGTCACAGACACCAGATATGAATCTTACAGATTTTTTTCCTGTCTGTCTCAGTGTTTTACCACGTGTGGCTGTGTGGGCAATGAGCACTATTGCCATGATATGGGGTTGCACCCTGCAAAGGCAATTCACGTATCTGGGACTGGGGTTTGTTCTGGCCTTTTCTGCTTAAGACAGTGGGTCCAAACACAATCTCCCTCACTTGACAGCAAATCAGCCAGTGGTCAAAATAACAATGCTAAGGAAAAAAACCCCATGCAATTCTACACCCCTTCAATTAGTTTCATATCAGAGTAAGGCGGAAGATGGGCAGAGCTTAATTATAAAACTCCTGTGATGTGCTGTGGCAATTTGGTCTGTGAGACTTATTTGTCTGTCTGTGCATATTTTGGAGGGATAACTTTGGGGAAGGGCTCTGAAGCCATCAGGTAAACAGGCTGGGGTTCATACACAAGCTCTCTTAGAACTCCCTTGTGTCTTTCTATACAATTACCTGATACATACATTGAGTGGTTTGTGCATATGTAAATACAGAACACTCGTAGGATCTGTATGGATATCATTTAGAAAGCACTGTTGAATTTTTGGCTTATGTAGGCACATTCTGTGGCCTGACAGGATTATTCCCGTTGGAGTAATAACTAGAAGTTTTGCTTATTTAGGGCCTGTTCCTACTCCCTTTGAAGCCAATGGCATGATTCCCAGTAATGTTTAATGGTGCTGGGTCAAGTCTTTAAGGATGATAGAATTTGATGTTGGAGGCCTCAGCCAGCGCATACTGGAGTACACAGGGGTTTCCTCAGTTATTCCAGTGAGCAAATTGCTGTTATTTAATGAAGATAATTGTTTTAAAAACAACTTATGTAGAAATGGTGTTACTGTAAACTTCAAAAAGAAGAAAGTAAGTTAAGAGACTTTATTCTGGCTGATATAATGCACTTTTTACAACACTAAAACATTCAGTTCAAGTAAGTTCCCAGAAGTTGGACCAGCCGTATCCAAAAGTAATGAACTTGTTAAATTGAAAGGGACATGTTATGTTGCTGCCATATCTCTTGTGACTTCTGAATACATTTCACTACTCCTGTTGCAAGAATAGCCGTTCTCATGGTATCTCAGCCTTCATGCTTCTGGTCTCAGCTGCTCTGACACCATATCATCTGCAGGGAAAGGGAGACGATGAAGAGAAATGGTGCAGCTGCTTGAGAAAAATGCTGGCTCTTGCTAATAAAAAAGGCCATTACTATTGCAGGTATTTTAAAAAGATTAAAAATTCACTCCTCTTTCAGTGTGTTTTAAATACATAGATTTTGGTATTTCAGGCTTGCTAAGTTAGATCTTTGAACAGATAAAGTAAAAATACAGCAGACTGAGGAGAAGAGCAGAAAGTTACTAGAAGGTGTTGGCATTTTTTCTTTTTTTGGTCCAACCAATCTATTGACTTAGAGGGCATGCAGGAGGGTCCATCTGTTTTCCCACAGTTCTAAAAGGAAAGCAGAGAAGGACGTGAAATTAACTGTATTAATATTCTTATACTGCTGACCTACTGGGTTGCTTTAACTGAAGGACAGAAAACACTTTACCTGTCTTGTTTAGTTCTGCTTAGATCTGCTCATGTGCAGTTAACGATGGACCTAAGTGCATGGAGCAATCTAAATCATGTCACCACTTAGACTGCCACAGTGCTTGGCTGGAAGCTCTTGGGCCTTCTTAATGTACATGTAATCTCATCTGTGTGATTTAAGCTTCCTTAGCTTATCTACAGCTCTTTTTATCACCTGGAATATCTGCTAAGCTTTCACAGGAGTCAGGCCCAATAGGCCAGATGTCCTTCCCCTTTCAATGACAGCATCAACACTTCAAGACTTCCTGTATTTTAAATGCACATCCCAGAGCCCCAGCATTTGGTTTGGCGACCCTCTGTAGGGGAGGCACCAGGTTCCACTTCAGATAATATGAAAAACGCTGAGCTCTTGAAGTTAATGAACCAAATAAATGTTTCCCTATCTCTCTTTCATTACTGCCCTGAAGAGTCCTCTAGGCTTAGGACTGTAGGGTGCCCACCTTCTGGATATCCAGCATATTAAAGAAAATACAGCAATGTGAAACTGATATGGCTTTAAGCCTTGTCAGTGGAAATGGAGATTCTGGCTGTTTGTGTTACACTAAGGACCTGTGTTTATGATTTATGATACTTCCTGCTCTTTTCCTTGTGTTTAGTCTCTCATGCAATTGTAAATTTTACAGCTGTTTGAATGATTGTCTTGTCTACTACAGAAGATGGCTATAAATTTTAATGAGTAACTCTGCACCAATTCAACAAGACCCAGCTGAATATGTCTTTTTATACGATGTTTGCTGGAGTCCAGCTCAACAGCTTTTTGGTCGTGGTGTTCACAGACAGCATGTGTGAACACCAGGGAGTTCTAGGTAATCTGAATGCTTGGCTTTGGGAAGAGGTGAACCAGTGAGAGTTGTTGAGATCATCAGTATTGCTGGGTTGTTCTGGGACTGAACCAAGTGTCCAACCCAGCACCATCCTGCAGTGAGATGATGGATCTTCTGGGAAATCTGCAAACCACTCCTGCAGCTTCTTATCTCTGAGACAGTGCCATCTGAGTGTGACTTTCTGCTGTGGGGTTTGCAGAATAGTTAGGAAGCGTGGTTGCTATTTCAGACTCTGCTTAGAAAAAGATTAATTTCATTTTCATGTGTGTATTTGATCATAAATATGAAAGTGTATTAATAGTGCAAGTGTGTATATCCATAACAAGTGCTTGTTAGTATTTAAGTCTGTAGCAGAATCCCCAATGAGAAGTGGACGAAAGAGTATAGACTTTTCTACAAAAGTGGCTACAGAGCATGCATGGTGTGTAGTTATAAAAGGAAGTTCTTTGTCCAGGTGTCCCCCTGCACGCCTTAGGGAATGTTTCTGATTACTCTCTGAAATTGATATCATATATTTCATTTGAAGCGATATAAAACCCCCCAGGGCCAGGAAAATTAGCAAAGGCACTTAAACTGTACAACAGCATCACTTAACTGGTCTCATGGAATTATATTATAAATGAGCCATCACAGAAGCCTCTGGGGAGCTTCTGGTTGAACATGTCAATGTGAGAGAAAGCTGCTTTTCTTGGTTTTGTTTTTAAATTTATTTTTATATTTGCACTAAAGAAGAGAAGAAGCAAAAAACTAACGTCACAACACTAGTCACAGATATCTGCCCCAGTAGCACAGTAATACCTTCATCTGCACCAATATAGAATATTGAATTTTGGTATAACTCTGAAAAGTTCTTAGTGTTCATCAGAACTAATAGGGCTGCTTTTCTTTGTGTTTTTTTTGTTTATTTATTTATTTTGCTTATTTTTTGCCACCTTATACCTGTCAAATGTTCCTAAGGAACATAAATTCTAATTTGCTAAGGCTTTGCACTCCCACTTTGCACAGGCATGGATAGCTGTAAAGGGAAAGAAATGGCAAATCAAGCCAAAATGAAGACATGAAGTGTTCCACATCTCATAGGCATCAGATAAAAAAGGCAAAACATTTAAAATAAATGTTGTAACCTTGGATTTCAGCATGAATGAGTCTTTCTGCTACTGATGTTTGTTGATGGTCAGATTTGTGGGCAGGAACAAATCAGAGGAATGTTTTTACCTGCCTCTGACCTAGAGCTGCCCAAAGACATTGCGTGCAGGAGATGCCCTTGAATTAACTCAGGGTAGCTTGCAGGAAACAATTCCCTGAGCTCAAATAGTAGTGGCTGTTTCATAACTTTGTAAAATTTTTAGATTGTTCTTTGGATCCTCTTACAAACACTATGCTTGTCATACAGCAAAACAGCTGTGTTATCTGTAACAATTTAAAAACTTTTAAAATACTGTCTAGTAGAACGCCACAAGACCACTTCATATAGATTCACTCCTTATGTAATTACAAAAGCTGGAAAAAAATGTTATCAATTCTTATAGAGCACAGATGTAGAAGTCGAGTGGATCAAAAAATTCATTTTCCACTTTAATTTAATCTTACAATTGGTCTCTTCACAGCAGTGTTCAATTCAGGCATTGCTGGCACTAACTGAGATTGAGTTTTAGGACAGACCCAAACTGATGTGGAAGAGTATCTTCTTGGTGCAAAATGTTTCATGCAACAGGAGTGAAAAAACCAGGAAAGATGGAAGTTTGAAACAGTCATCCCATGACAGGTATTAGTAGTTCTGTGAGTTTTTCAATGGGCAAAAATGCACAAGAGATTCCTCAAGGAAGAAGTGAAATACGGATAAGTTGTTTTTTTTGATATTGCTCTTATTTGCATTGCTGTGGTGTCTGTCTCGTACTGATGCCTCTTTTGCAAAGTGGCCTGGCTTCAGCAGCTCTTCACAGGTGCATAATTAAATTTTTTTTTTGGTAGATACTGAGTTTCCTACTTCTTTTGCTTATTTTAATGAAAAATAGCTTCTCTCATCTGTTTCCGAAGAGAAGAGAGAACAGAATTTACACAGGAGAACAGCCTCAAACTTCTTATTGCAGAACTGTAACAGCAGCCATGCTTCAATCTGTGAGACTGTGTAAGAATTTATAAAGTTTTCCATAGGATAGCATTACAGAGACTATGGTTTTCCTTTTTCTCCAAAAGATAAGCTAATGTTATTGTCTTGAACACAGAATTGCATCAATTAGAGATAAAGATTGATTTATTATCATAGCCCACTATAAAATTTTATAGAGCAAAAAATGAATTACTCCAAGTAACCAATGGGAAGCTGATCCAATCTAAGCAAAAGGGAAAAATCAACTTCATAAAAGCAACCCACCACACTTTTAGTTGATTAATGTAATTCATAGCCTTTGACAGTTACCCAGGAAATGCTGCAGAAATTTGCATCAGGCAAGTGCTAATTTAAAAGGAATGATCACAAGCATCTAGTTGGTATGGATAGTAAAATCTCTACTATTTTCTCCATTCCTGCTACTCATTAGGAATCTGAGGTTAAGAACTCAGAACGAACTGAGGCCTCAGAATCTTGGTGTTACTTTGAGTTCTATCTGTCTTCTAAAATGTATATACATCTTGTTTTCTTTGTATGTATGTGGATCTTCTAGTAACAAAACATAGATGCAGGCACATTCACATGGTATGAAAATTTATATACAGGAGTTTTTGCCTTTCCAAAGGTAACTATAACTTACATTTTTCAAGTTTTTCAGAATATTGTTCTTCAAGTTTTGTGAGTGATGCATATGAATCGTATAGACAAATTACAAAGTTGGTGGCCATTTTTTACCTGTAAAGAAAATAGCTAAATCTTAGCCAATTTAAATTGGTTACAAAAGTTTATTGCATTTGTGCTGTTATTATTAATGCTACAATGTTAGTTATTCTACAGTGTTTATTAACAAATATATGTAAGGAAAAATGGAAAACATTGTTATTCAGAAAAGAATAGGCCCATTTATGAAAGCAGACTGTTGCAGTGGTGCTCCCAATGTGCCTAGACACTGTACAAGTCAAATGAATAGGCATCAGTATGCCTACTCATTTCTCATTTGCATACAATTTATATTTATAATCAGTAACATGATTATAAAAGTCTGCTGGAAAAAGTAATTTACTTTCTTCCTTATGATTTCTGTGTCTAAGGCTGAAGAACACCCCAGGGAGTGTAAATTTACTCATCGAACACTGTTTTTTTTTTTTTTTTTTTCCCCCCATGCACCCTTCTCCCATATTAACACCGATTCTAATAACTACAGCAGTTCTCAAGATCACAGTGGTGCGTTTTCCTTGCTATCGGGAGTAGTAGAAAAATCCAGCAAACCTCAGGTTTTGGCTCCCTTTTGAACACCACGGGCACAAACCAGGATTGAGAAACCTCTGTGGTGACATTGTTTCAGAGGCTTCTTATGTGAGCAGAATTCAGAAATTTAATTGGTTATGCAGCCTATTACTGCATCACTTCACGTTGAGTGGCACTAAGTAATTACACTGTAACTGCTGCACAACTGTTGTAATTTTTCATGCAGCTCTGTTACACGATAACACGATAACGCTGATGCTAATGCTAACGCTGGGCTAGGCAGCTAAAGAGGGGATTACAACCCAGAAGTGCTAATAGCATGTTGTTAGGAAACAGGATGCCAAGGAGTCATTGTAAATGAGAGTAAAAGAATAAAATGAAAACTACAGAGGGAAATCGGAAAGGATTTATTTAAGGCAAACTGCAGGCAGAGGGTGTTGTGCTGTTTTTAGTGTATTTAAATCCTTGTTAAAGGGTATAGACTAAGAGGTCAAAAAATCATGATGATGTGAAAAGCAGTGGGAAGTGATGGGCTTTAGAGTAGTCACCTCGTTTAATGACTGCAAGGTGTCTTCACATAATGCATCTGCTGGTTTTGTGGAGTGTTTCTTTGGCGTATTTCCATAGATATTTTTCTGAAAAAGAGTAAATTGATATTCCTAAAAATACCAGAGGGTCTCCTGAGTAACATGAGAAGAAGAAAAGGGCTCCAGATGGTGGTGACAGCGATGAGATAGCAGACTCTTGGCAGTTTTGTAACATCTCAGGCAAAGAAGGTCAAAAAGTGGTGTAGTTCTGCATGGACAAAGGGCCTCTGTACCCAGAGCACTGTGACCTCCCCTTGGTAATTAAATTGGCTTCCATGAAATGTTATACATATAAAAGCCAGCATGCAGAGATTGGGATTTTCACAAGTACATTCCGAATGTGATAAGTTTCCTGCCACACTATCATCACAGTGACATACACACAAGTGTCAGCAAGCTTGCTTTATTCTGCACCCATATGCGGCATTGGGAACAGCACACGGATCTCCGACGGGAGAGCACAGGCTGAGGGCTGTGGAGGCAGCAGGGGCTGCTCCCTGCAGAGCCCCTGGGCTGCGCCACACACACCCAGGGCAGATAAGGACATGAAAGTCTTGAGCGCCTGAGGCACTTGCAGAACAAGAAGCCCCTTGGAGAGCAGTGCTTGTGCACATGGGTGTGTGTGGCCAGAGATACTGCAGGGGAAGCATGAAGCCATACTTGCAGTCTAGCTCCTGTCTTGTACACTGTTGTCTGAACCACTGCTGCTTTTGCATGTCTTCCTCCATTCAGAATACAAAATATTTCTATATAAAATATCTAGATCTCTTCAATTAACTGTTACACTGATACTATTTGTTGACTTTGTTGTACCAACCACTTGCTTACATTTGAGGACTGAAAATGAGGATTTTAGTGTTAGCCACACATGCAAAGGAGTTTTGTGCACACCAGTGTATGGGATATTTGACTGTCTGGTCCTTACTAGGTTAAACTATAAGAAATGTAATAATAAGTAGTGCCACATTTATATGTAACAGCTTCTCAGTCCAAATTTCTGCTTATGGGCAGAAAAACTGAGCATTTGAGAAGGTTTTTCTTCACAAGTTATGATATGTAGGGGGCTTAAGTTAATTTTGGACTGACTATTGCACAGTAAATAGTAGGTGTTTCAAATACAGTTGCATGAATAGTTTTCTTAAGAACAAGCAAAACAAAAAGTCTCTGATTAGAAAATAATTTTTCAAACACAAAGGTGTACTGAATTTTTAGTTTTCTCAACTGGAAGGAGGAAAATAACATCTGGTTCCCATTTATGTTGTCTGAAAAGCATCAGGGATATTAAACCTGCACTTTGCTAGTGAGGGGTTAGGTCTTGTAACATGCCTGTTGTGATTTCTTGCACCTCAGCTAAATCTTTAATGAGAATGTTTTCTCTCTGAAATACTAATTAATTGTTTAAAATTAATTCTATGCTAATATAAGCATATCTGATTTCTTCCCAGCTTTTTCTTTTTTTTTGTGGTCATGCCTCAGGGGTTTTCACCTTTCCACTAATTTTTACAAGGTCCCCCTGCTCTTTCCATAACTAACATTTGAGCACAACCTCTCTATCTCCAGCAAACACTCAGCCATTTGTCAGACATAAAGAGGCAATGGACAAACCCAGTGGTTTTTTTTTTTTGAACCTGACCCTTTCCAAGCACTGAGGCCGTTATGACCGGTTGCTTAATACTGAATTCCACAATGAAAGATTATTTATTGGGCCTAAGGCCAGAAAACCCCTTCAGATTTGTTGCCCTCTTGATCAGTGTGTCTGCATCTTTCCATACTGTGCATCCAGGATACACTTTAGCTGTCACAGCATCATCACACTCCTGGCACTATTGGGCTGGACTAGAGCCTGGTACAGGAAATTGTGACTTGCTCAAAAAACATTGATTTTTTTGTAGGATCTGTTTCTTCTCTTTCTTGCATTTTGTAGTTTTCTTGTCAGTACACTCTCTTCTGCAGTATCTTTTTGTCAGACCTGATGGCAACAGTGGTACTTGGGATTGTTTAACACTCTTCATCATAGTTCTCCCTTACAAGTAGATTATTGTATTTGTTAGGGTAAAAATTTTCATGCTGATGTTTGCTATGCACTGAATACTGTCAGAAAATAACAGGGCATGAAATCTGATTTCTAGGCAAAACCATTCATAAAGTACATCCTATAATTCTTAATTCCAGGATGTGGAGAGCTTTGGGAACCTTGGAATAAGCTAGAAAGTTGTTCTTAAAACTGTTTCTCTAAGAGAAAATCTCTGACTTCTGCCATAAATGTATTCTTTGCAAGTTAATAATGTGTGTGTGAAGAGTGTCCCTTGTCTGTATCGCATTTCAGCTGAAATACCATCCTAATATTTACTCACTCCAGTAAAAGGAATTCTCCCACATATCTACTGATATGCTTTTGTGTTTTCAGGAGAACTACAAGTCAGAGGTGGTTCTGGGAGCAGGGATTGCTTTTGCTGTTCCTTCAAGAGCATTGACCTAGTACGAACTCAATCAAAGCCAAATATCAAAACATTTTGGTTCAGAAGTGCTCAGTAGAGGCAGATGACTTCACCTAAGGTTGAGTTCTGCCCTAAGCATCACCCCAGGGCATCCAGGTCCTCTGCATGTTCTCCTTGTGATCACCTCTGCTGGCTGTGCAGATGTGGGACAACATATCATCAACAGAAAATACATCTATTCTGGTGCAGAGATGATAAGAATTGAGGAGACCGGGTGAGACAACCAGGCTTTAAGGGCTGTGCAAGGCAGGAGAAAGCTGAGGCTGGATCAAGAGGCAAGTTTTCTTCTGGTGAGATGAGGTTGAGACTGCAAATGGGAACCAGTGAGTGTGGGGGGTAAACTGGAAGAAAAGGACATGGTGAGGAAGATTGTGAATGAGGGATAAGTGAGAAGAAGCAAGGTGTTGGAGAGCTGGGGTAGAAGTTTATAAGCTGAGTAGAGTGAGACAAGACTTTGGATAATGGAGTTGTACCTGGGTGAAGAAGAAGGCAGGAACTGTGACAAGATACTGGGAGTCATCATAGAGAAGTCATGCCCTGCAACGTGATATGCATTGTTTGTGAAAGTTAAATTTGTTCTGCCACAAAAATGTTGAGATCCATTGTCAAAGCACTTATGAGGTCTTGCCTCCAGTGGCTGGTGAATAAAGAAGACAGCCAATGCATGATTGCTGTGGCTGTGCTTTCCCTGCACTTAGTGCTCATGTGGTTCTATCCCCTGTCCTTTGGAACCTCATGATTGTTCCTGGTTTGTTTCTTTCAAGCAATAAACTTGCTTCCTGGGCAAACTTATTTCAGGCATTTTCTACCTTTTAGTTGGTTGAATTTGCAGATGTAACAATTTTAACATATCTGTAATAACTATTAGATTCATCCACTCTTCTGTAACAATGAGTGGTGACATTAGTTTAGCACTAAACAATATTTCTCCTGAAGTTGTATTTTGAACCATCACTATTTGCTAGGACTACTCTGCACAACAAACAGGCAGCTCACACCACTGAGGGTTGAGGATAAGTCTAAATTAATTGCTGAAAATGAGCCTGAGCTGACTCCATTTGCATGAATGTGGAAGTGGAGAAGGACAGAGTGATTCAAGTTCCAGGTCAGGCCATGCTGCTTCCAGCAGCAAAGGGCTCTTTAGCTGTAGGCATTGCTGAGGTTGCTGGGTCAGGCTAATCCCAACTGGATGGGATTGGACCAGCGCTGTTAAGTCTTCCTGACATGACAGGTTGTGTTATGTGGTGTGGGTTCACTTGTGGGAGTCCATGCAATTTCAGACAGCTTGGCACTATGTTCTCTTTCTGAGTATTAACATGTATTTAAGTATGCAGCCCAAACCCTGCTTTTAATGTCAGCTCAACTTTGAGCAAGTTAACTGAGTAAATAAAAGTAGCTTTTTTGGTAACTGTCTTAGAATTTGGTTTCATAATGCTAACACTGTTTTTCTCCAAAGTACTTATTATATTAGAAAACACTTTAAATATGTCAGGCAGCCCAAAGGCTGCAGCTGCAGTCTGATAATAAATACAAGCTAATGAACAGAATTTCACTATCTGGAGCGCATCTCTTTATTCCAATAGAACGTAAACACACATCAAATAGGGCATAGGATCTCTTTTTCTACAGCAAGTGCTCCAATTTATTGGTTTCCTGAGGAGCTAACAAAAATGCTTCAAGACCACAGGGAAACTTCTACTTTGGAAGCATCTTAGAAAACACTAATGTGAGTAGCAGAATACCACAAAAAAATTGATAAAATGGCTATATAAGTGAATAAGTAGCACCATAACATCCTTTAGGAGAAAAGGTTTTAGTCTTCAACAATGAAGGAGTGTTGATGGTCTTCGGGATGTTGCCCTTAATGGAGAAATGTGCATTTCACGTGTCATAACAGGACACTTCTGAACGCAAAAGCACCTTTAGTGGGTTTCTGAAAGTCACTTGTCAGAAACCAGAAAGTAAATAAATGTAGTTGCCAAGAGCTAGGCTTTGTGACCTTGAATGTTCCAGGTGTTAGAATAATTATATTTATAGTAATTGTTTTGGTCTTGGCTAATATTACTACATGGTTCACAAATACTTGCACGACATGTCAACAGATGATTCTTTCAGCAATAAAATAATATATTACAGTGAAGTAATTAAATCAGTTAAACTTGCTGAATAATATAATAAAAAATATCATATGGTATTCCACCATATAAAGGTCTGATTGTCACCTGAATTTTGAGTTCACAGTTTCAGATTGTGTATGTCATTTTCATTACCGCAACCATATGCCTGGCTTGATAATACCTTGACAATTCATGGCTTAAACTGTACACTCCCAGGGTACTTGAGCTGCTCTTATGTGTGTAAAATACTAAGGAGCAAAAATATTTCCTACACTACATTCTGCTCTTGGAAAAGTCTTCATGAAAGTTTTGCTATCCTCCCCCTTCAACCAAAGGCTCTGATGTGACACTGACACTGTGTTTGAGAGTGTGTTTCAAACAGGGATGACTGCTTACGTGTTGCCAAAAATGAGCTGCAACTGAGCCCAAAGCTGTTCTGACTGTGGCTCTGGGATGGACTTGTTGATTCGTGATAAGTAATTCTCTGAGGCTTTTGTGGTGCAGACAGCTATGTGTATTTCTCTGGAGAACGCTAGAAAATTTGCTTGTGTTTCCTATGGGATATCAGAGCCTCAGCTGCAGTCTAACTTCTGACACACTGACCTCGGCTTCACTGGCTGCACTTGCCTGGAGAAGGAGCCTGCGTTGACTCAGTGCGGCAGTGGCTGGGCTCTGTTTCTCCTTGTGCCAGACAGGTGAGCACAGAGTGGGCCAAAGAGCCTCTCAGCTTGCTGCTGCATCTCTGTCCCTGCTAAACCCTGGAGCTAGCAGCCTGCCATGCATCTGAATCAGCTGAAAAGTGAAAGTTGGACGGCTTCCAAAGATCAACAGAAACATCCTATTTCTGCTTCCCCTTTTTTATCCCCAAAGACTTTTCAGGTGTTATTTGAAGCAGAGGAGCTCATGAGCTCGTTGTCTCTCATTGCCTGCTCTTTGCCTCCTGCAGGTTGACTCTTAAAATTTCCCCCAGTGCTTAGGGGATCCCTGCAGTTTCCTCTTCTGAAAACAGGGTGTGTGTGACTGTTAAAGAATTGAACGGCAAACAGAAATTATAGCTAATGGCTCTTGTATTGGACAGGGCATAATCCTGTGAACTGCTCAGAGCCCTTGATCTGTTGATAAAAGCCAACAGACTCTCCATGTTTTTCAAAAGTCCCAAAAGATATGAGGCCAAGAATATATAACTCTTCCAGGAATGGATATCAATGAAGTGGAACAGAATTGTCCAGAGATGTCATGGTCATATCCCTCTCAGGATATCACTTTTGGGTGATGCTCACAGAGAGGATACTGCACCTCACGTGGCCACTGTCTTCACCTTAGTTTATGTGATCCAACAGCCCAGAAAACAAATAGCAGCTCTAAGTTCATTGCTAAAGAAATGCTACAGAGAGAACCATTCAAAACAGCTCACAGGAAAAGAAAATATGGCCACTGCATTCTTTAATCATATCTCTGGTCTTAACGAAATCTAGGCTGCTGGTACATACCAAAAAGAATTTGAGTCTCATTCATCACTTCCTATTTGTCTTAAAGTGGATGCTGTAGATGGGATCCGATTACCATGGCACAAAACCCTTTTGTGTTATTTTGCAATGACACAGTTTTGCACCAAGATTTTATGGATCCTGTTTTCCCAAGAGCAGCCTGTGGCAGCTGGGATTTCAAAAGCTTTAGGATACTTTCCAGCACAAATGGCATGTTCCTCAGCAGCCCTGCAACTCCCACAATCCAGGAAGCAGTGTTAGACCAGAGGCAGCTGTGGAAAAGCCCCTCCTCAGCTGAGGCAGCAGGACTTGCCCTGGTAGTGGGAAGAGGTGGCAGAGCTAATTCCTCCGTTCTGCATGCTCTTTTTACTAAGGTGGCTGAAGACATCTTAGTAGCATGTTTAGAAGATAGTTTTCACTATTTTTCTGTACATCCAAATTTTTGTAACATTGTTTAAGTGTTTACAGATCAATTTTGGGAAATAAGTTTCCAAATTGTTGCTTGCATTGGCATCTTTCCCTGTTCATTGTATATAGCGTATGGTTGGTCACGGAAATCATAGGCTGTAATTTGCTTGATAAACAAAACTGTTTTACAAGAAGAATAATGATAGAATGGTTTGGGTTAGAAAAGACCTTAAAGATCATCTCATTCCAACCCCCCCCTGCCGTGGGCAGAGACACCTTCTACTAGACCAGGTTACACAGTGCCCCATCCAGCCTGGCCTTGAACACTTCCAGGGATGGGACATCCACAGTTTCTCTGAGGCAACCTGTTCTAGTACCTCACCACCCTCACAGTAAAGAATCTAAACTAAACCTACCATTTTCAGTTTAAGGCCATTATTTCTTATCCTCTCCTTGTGAAAAATCCCACTCCAACTGTTCTGTAGGCCCCCTTTATGTACTTGAAGGTGCTATAAGGTCTCCCCAGAGCCTCATCTTCTCCAGGCTGAACAACTGCAACTCTTTCACCTTGTCTTCATAGGAGAGGAGCTCTAGCCCTCTGAGCATTTTCATGGCCTCTTCTGGACTTGCGTCAGCAGATCCACATTCCCCTTATTGATGGGGACCCCAGGGCTGGATGCAATACTCCAGGTGCGGTCACACTTTGAGGGTGACTGTCCAGTCAATTCCTTACCCATCAACTGATCCATCCACTAAATCCATGTCTCCAATTTAGAGATAAGGATATTGTGCAAAACAGCGTCAAATGCTTTACACAAGTCTAGGTGTACATGATGTCAGTTGCTCTTCCCTTACTCACCAACACCTAAAGGAACGCCAAGTAACAAACAATGAATAACCATAAACGCTCTTATTCATGCATGAATTGTCTTTCCAGCATTCTAATACAGGCATTTGTATGAAGGAGAGTAATTCCCACAATATTGTGAAACAAAACTTTTGAACAGATATTTGTATGTTGAATATGATGAGAATACTTAAACATCTGGTGTTTGACTGAATGTAAAGTAAAAGCACGCACTTGCTTTTATGATTTCCTCAGAGAGAGCTCAGGGGGTGATTTTCAAAGGCACTGAAGACAGAAGAACTAGCTGAGACTCAGAAGTTTTATGATGGGTGAATGATGCTGGAGAAGACATGAATTCCAGTATGTCTTTGTAGTGAATTGGAACAAAAAGTCACATTTCAAAATTTTCCACTCAAAGGAAAATGAGAAAACTTGAAGTTCAGGAAAATAAAAAACCATGGTTTGTTTTCCTAAGTGAAAGAGTCAACAGCTGTCATAACTTCTGATTCCTGGCTCTGCTGTGGTTCTTTGGGGCACCCAAAGGGAAGCTCCCAACCTGTTGGAAGCAGCTTGGAAAGCTCCCTAAAGTTCCAAGGGTTGCTCAGGTGGGGGCCATGGTGGCTGTCAGGCTCCAAAGCAAGTGGTAGGAAGTCAGGAAGCCCTGAATATGTCAGCTGTGATTTGAGGGCTTCCAAACACTATCCTGCTGGTTTGCTCTGGCAGTCATTGTAGCAAGGTTGCTGTCCCGTGCAGGATCTGGGATGGTGGGTTTGCAGTAGCGAATCAGTGGAAGGAAACACAGTTGTGTTTCCAACAGGAATCTGTCCATCTTGGGAAGATGTCACACATTTTCTGTGAGATATTAAGATATCACTATTCCTCATAAGCTGTTTCACCAAGAAATTCACAAGTACCTGTTTGAAAGGCAGTGAGGTTTGGACACCAAATTGTTATGTTGTTTTGGAAAATTTCACTCAAAGTTAAAAATGAATCCATTAAAAATCATTTCAGATAAACTGTTGTCCCCTCCCTGTCCCATCACCTGACAGGGAAGTGGAGCAATTTGGCTTGATTCGGTTTGTGGTTTTGGTCTGCAGATTATCTATGCTCACTCCTGTACTTAATATAACCATAAGCTTTAAGACATTATAGCTTTTGCTTGTGGAAACATTTGAAAAATTATTTTAAAAAGCTTACGCCAATTTGCTCCAATTTGGGGTCTGCTCATTAGAGATAAATACAGCCTTGTGAAGTGTTGGCAGTGTTAAGGGGCAGCTAAAAGATGCATGATAGACAAAATTTAGACAACCTGTAATCTAATTTTTTTTTTTTAAATGCATAGGGAAAAGCATTTTATGCCATTGTGTGACATTGGGAACCAATTTGTCTATTGGGTGATGGTATTAAAAGTAGCAAACCAGGCTTCTGTATTTGAAGAGGAAAAAAGTACCCTTTACAGAAAAAAACGAAGGGCATGTGAGGGTTAAGCTGAATGTACCAGTGCAGTTCAGTAGAAAAAGGAGTCCAGGAAGGCATGCGGGGAAAGCGATTACTGACATTTATTTGTTTCTTTCAAGTATTTTACCTTGAAAACTGGAGCTATTTTTCATTTTTATTTTCTCATAAAATAGGCCAAACATTCAATGGAGAAGGAGAATTGGTGGGCTTGTTGTTTTAATAATGAACATATGCCTGCATGTGTGTGATTTCTTTTTTATGCTTTATAATTGGCATAAACTCCTCATGTGACAAGTCTTCAACTTTAACTACTGAACTTGTGCAGACATCAAAAGTCATTGTGGAATTTCAGACCTTTGATGTTTTTTTAAACAGAAGAGCTGATGGCTGCTTAAGAGTAGCTACCAGGAACAAACAGATTTTCTAGGTCTCATCGCACACAATTTATTTTCTCCCCATTTCTGACATTTTTCAAAGTTGCCCAAATGTTCATGGTACCTAGTTGTATGTGTTTCTGATGTTCATAATGAGAATTTGGCCTAGGGAAAAAAAAATCTGATATCAAAACCAGCCAGCCCCCCCCAAGATTTCACAATATTGTGTAGTGACGTTTTTATAGACATTTAGTCTTGATCTTGCATGTCCTAATTTGCCTAAGTTGTATCTTTCTGACCCTGCAAGTTTTCATGGATGTGTATTCACTTGCTTTGGCTAAAATTAAACCAAACCCCTCCCTGCAAAAAACCCCAAAACCCCAGAAAACCAAAATAACCAAACCCAAACCAAAATCCAAACTGAACAAACAAACCATATTTATTATTTGAAATCTTGCAGACAGGTTTGGTCTCACTTCTTCTTCCCATTATATCTCAGTAATCCTGATTGCTATTTTAGTGCAAGTACAAGCAGGTTCTATCAGCCAAGAGCCTCCACTATACATGGCTCTAACTACAGACAGTTCTGTAGTGTAAATAAACTATTCTTGAAGTAGCAGTGCTAGGGGAGAGCAGTTAGAGATGGCAATGGAGGTGAAATTGCAAAAAGGAGGAAAAGAATAATGGGTAAAGAACGAGGATGAAAGATAAAAGGAGAAGAAAAGAGGCAAGAAAATAATTGGAGAGAAGAGAAGGAAACAGAGGTACATAGCTGCACTTCTTGTTCTTGCTTAGGCTGCTGTTTAAGTTGCTCTGGAAAACAGTGATGTGTTGGGTGGATCCAGCTGCTTTTGTGTAGTAGAGACTGCAAACAGAAATTCTGCTGGGTTCAGACAACCATTTGGAGAAACAAAACAAAAGAATAAAAGGAAACTTCCTCTTAGTCTAGAATCTACTTCAAAGGATGATCTCCTTCCACACTGTGGCTCTGGAGGGGGTTTGCCTGGAAAGGCCAGCTTAGCACTGCCCATGAGACCCCAGTACCCTGGGGAATCTGAAACCCGGGCCGTGTATGAGCCTCCCGAGGCATGTCCAGCCCTTCTGTCAGAAAGCAGGCAGGATGCCTGTGACCCTGTGCTGATCTGCTTTGTGCCTGCAGTCTGCTGACCCAAGCCATGAACTTTCCCTGCTCATGACTTCAGGCATGTCTGCTCAGTTCCCTTTCCCTTACCTTTGCATGGGCATGGATTGTTTCTGTCAAATACAGTGCTAAGCACCTTAGGAGATTTCTGTGCATGTGCGTATTTAAGTAAGAGGATTAAAAACAATAGTTCAGTCTCTGGGAGACTCCCAAAACAGTGTCCTTATTTAGCTTCTTGCAGAGGTGTGACTATTTTTTTGATGATGGAAAGTAATTTTCATCAGTGTTTCTAAGAGATTTTCAGGCTGAGACATGACTGTCAGACTTTTCTGAGTAAGGAATATGAGGACATGTTCCTGCAGCTTAATACATGGGCACCATGTGCACACTGCTTCATTTCTGCAGCAAGTAGCCATCACTGCACAGCATCTTGAAGGCTTTATTTTCCAAGGAGCATCCACAATCTTGGTTCACTTGACTGCTAGTATTTGTGTTTGGCTTTAACAGATCTATAAGTGCATGAACTGTCCTGTGTGTCCAGCAACTACTACTGATTATCATTCTGTCTGCAGAGACTACTGAGCAGCACTTAATTGAGCTGATGGAAATTTTCTGCTAGATAGAGCCCTGGCTTCATAGCTGTTACGGTGATGTGTCTGTATCAGCAGTGTGATGGTATGAAGATATTCCCCTGCAGCCAGCCCAAGTCATTTCATGAGGAATTAACAAATTCAGATACGTTGCCTTTCATGAGAGACACGGACATACATGAACAGGGTTCACTTCATCAACTGCAGATAAAATGGTTTATTCTTTGCTTATCTCAGCTCACCCACCTGAGTATCACAGACCCATGAAGCCTACTGTCTGAATCCAAATTATTCTCTGGAACAACAGGCAATATTTTCAACTGACTGTGCAATAAACTCAGCAATTCAGATGTTTCAGACAAAATGTAGCTCCCTAAGGATGAAACTTCACAAAAGGATTAAAAAAGGTCTGTAACCCCATGCGGGGGTTAGGAGCAGCTGCAAGTGGGGTTTTCCAGAGTTCAAAGAACCACCCTAGGACAGGTGGCCGATCACAGCTAACGCAACACAGAGCCATGATGGGTGGTCAGCTGTAATAACCATGTATCAACTGGGATTAGCCTTTCAGGTGAGCAAACCTTTAACAGAGATTGGAGCAAAGATTTTGGGACCACAACAACATATTTTGCCTCTCTGACACAGAACATGATGTCTCTAATTTAGTCTGAATGGTGGGTAGAAATGCCTGTGCAGCAGCTTCAGGAAAAGGTGGAAAAGACATAAAAACCAGTTATAGCCTCATGGTAAATATCCCTGCCTGCTGTGACAAAGAGATGAGTGTGAATTCTTTTTGGGATAAGATGCAAATTGGCTCAGGTAGAACAAATGTAGTGTAGCAGTTTGGTCACTTCTGGTTTGTTTGAGACTATTTCACAAACTCCAGGGCCTAAGTTTCCATTAGCAATGGCTTGAAGGGGATGCATCCCTTTGAACACAAATTTAAGTTCCTAAACCACAAACTGCAATTCTCAAAACTCTATTCTACTTCCAATGCATCAGGGAGATGCATCACTCTCTTTTCTGTCTGATGTTCAGAAGCATTTCTGACACTCACAGTTCTGCTACAGCATCACATTGAGCTTGGGTGCTGCCAGGTAGCAGAAATTTGCCTGGTGCTTGTGCTTTGGCAGAAATGAAACTTCTGGTGACGTGCAAGAGCCCAGCTCACCTGCCTGCTGAAAGTTCAGCAAACTGAAGGCTCTGCACAAACCACAGTGGATCTGTAAATCCTCCCCTGCAATCAGTTACCCCTGTAATTGCGATGGGAAAGATGCATTCTCAGTGACACATGTGAGGGGAAACAAACGGCACAGATACTGCAAACCTCCAGAGGCAAGAGAGGAAAGCGATAGTAAAGAGATCACCCATTTAGCTTTCCATGTAAATCTGTCCTGGCTAGAGTCCTTGCCCTGTGTTGTAAACTGTGAAATTGGATCCCAAGAGGGTTCAAAGTGTGTTGGCTCAGCTGCTCTGTCCAGCAGGCTTGAACCTATTTTGGTGAGGGCGGTTGAGGGTCAGCAGTCTCTTTCCTCTCCTCTTTTCAGAACTGCTTCATATTCCTAGGTCAGAGAGAAATCGTGACTCTTACTCTCCTCCAGATATTTTGTGTATTTATATAGGAAGAGGGAGATCTGTTGCTCCAGAATAAATTTGAGCATTTTTGCACAAAAATACAAAAATTATTTGCAGAATTCTAAAAATATCATTTAAACCATGAACTGAAATTTGGTGATTCCCTCTCTACCAAACTAGAGGCTGCTAACTCTAGTGTGCTCCTTCCTTCTCTTGAGCTGCAGGGAGACTGTGATACTGTGTTATTTCCTTTTCCAGGGATAATATGGTTTTGTGATCATCCACAATGGTGCAAGTACTACCCCAGCCAGCTAAGTCATTATTCATAAAATATACCTAAAGTAGACTTTCTTTTTTATTGGTTTTATAGGGCAAGATTTGAGCTTCTGAACTTTGTTTTAACTTTTCACAATGAGTAATTAATACTTTTACCTGCTGGTCAGTTCTTTTATGGACTAAATAAACAGCTGGTTTAAATCATCACTATTCTGTTAAGCCTGGCAGAATGATGCCAGTGTAAACCACTGAACAACTTGGCCCCATTTAACTTTTTCAAAAAAATTTTGTTACACTTACTGAAAAGTAAATTAACAAGAGACATAGTACGTATCCTTGAGGAGTCTACCCATAATAAATGAGGTTCATAAGCAAGTGAGATGGGGAGCAGAACAGAAAATTTGGCAGGAAACAGGTTTTACTCCAAGTTGACAATTGTTCATGTGGCAAACTGTAGAAAATACCATTACAAAAAATGTATGCCAGGTGAATGGATCCTTTAGCAAGCAGGAGACAGCACTGTTAACAGAATAATCTGAACATGCTCATCACAAAGCCCAGGAAATCAGTTAGATGTGCTAAGATCCTTTCTGCAGCAAAAAAAAAAAAAAAAAACCAAAAAAAATGTGCACATACAGAATGTTACTGCAGCAGGAATGAGAAATGCAAGAACATTTCAGTTGCTAAGGGCATTGCTTATGGCAGGGCATTCCTTTGCAGCCAGCCAACGACAGCGACAGC
Source organism: Dasyornis broadbenti (assembly GCA_013397935.1). Taxonomy (NCBI): domain Eukaryota; kingdom Metazoa; phylum Chordata; class Aves; order Passeriformes; family Dasyornithidae; genus Dasyornis; species Dasyornis broadbenti. Next base: position 497,226 of record VZRN01007445.1, on the reverse strand, counting down.
TGTACATGGCAAGAGGAAAGCTTGTACTGTGGGGTGCAATCTGCTTTAGTACCTGGGCCATGAATGTCCACGGTACCAGTCACTCCAGACCCATTGTACCACAATGTGCTTACTGTAAATGGCTTATTTATTAAACATTCACTCTAAGTAAAGACTAGACTTTGCTAAAACAGTGATTAAATGCTTTCCTGTTCCTGATCATTCCTATTTCACTTATTTTGAATCTCAAGAAAGCTTGCGCCTTCCTTTGTTGAAAATGTTTATTTACCTTTAGCACAGTGTAGAGTGAATCTGTATTCACTGCTGCAGTTAATGGATCATGACAGGAGGGGTTTACAGGGAGGTGGGGTGCAGCTAAGGATACCATAATCCTTTTCTTCTTGAGCGCTTAGGTTTCTGAGCCTTGAAGCTGTATTTGAGCATGCATAAGCAAATAGAGATGGAGAAGTTACACATCTTTAATTTTTACATCAGCAAATGGATGGGACTTAAAAGTTGCACACAACAGAGAGCATGTGACTGGTGTACTTAAAATAGCTAGAGAGCAATTTATAGTACTGAAACAATGCATATCTCAAGTATGACAGCCTTCATATTTATCACTCTCTCTCCATCCCTCCTTCCTACACGCAAGTAAGGAAAGCTGGCCTGCCAGTGATATTACTGATGATACTTTTCTTTACTAGACAAACAAAGACTTAAAGTCACTATGGAAATACACAAATCTCAAGTTCATGCATTTATCAAAGAGGGATCATCATCATCACATAATATTGATAGAGTGCACACTGTCTCCCTACATGCTTATCACAAGACTTTTAATGTCAAACAGAAAAATGAGGTGCACTATTTCATTGATGTCGTGTCCATTGATCAGTGCCTACATGACCAATTTCTCATTTTAATGGTGTTTAAGGTTAAAATCACCCTCCCCAAAACCCAAATATGCAGGTATTATTTCAGTGTGATTTAATTTTAGAAGTGTGGTGATGCTGAAAGCCCTGGCTTTCCTGAAAGCCAACTCATGACAGAATCAATCTCTGAGCATTTTATATTTTTCCATGTTTGTTTTTATTAATGAACATTTCCTTGAATGGAGTTTGATTTTATCCCACATCCTCCTCCCTCTGTATACACAGGAAAGGAGGCAGTAATTTGTTTTCTATGATAATTTGAGATATAGTAGCTCTTTGCACCAGCTGTTTTAGTGCTTGCTGTAGAACCTCCCAATACCTTTAGTCTTGCTGCTTTCTAACTTTGGATCCCCTTTGATCTATAGAGGCTTCTGGGGGGCAAATGGATAAGGTTAAACTATAAACTGGTTCCTACACTTTGTACATGTGAGTGCTTATGAACTAAAGGCCACCAAAGCTTTCTGTGTTCATGCAGCATGGATACAGACCTGTCATCATCCCTTGGTTTGGTTCCAGTTCTCAGATTTATTTCTGAATGGCTTTTGAATGAGCTTTTTAGTCACGTATTTCAGTTTCACAGATTACCAGCACCATTGGAGCAAATCATCTGAGCACTGAATGTGTAAGCAAAACTGAGATATCCAACATTTGTAAAAAGGCAAATGCAATTAAAAAAAAAAAAAAAAATCAAAATGAGCAAATCCCTAAGCAAAACTTTTGAGTTGATAGACTTGAAGAAAAAAAAAAGGCACAAATCTAAAATAGTTGTGAATTTGCAATGTAGGAATGGCATCAATCCAGAAATATATTGGGATATTTTGGTACAGGAGTTTTTAGTGCAATAATTTCAAATATTTACTTTGTTTCACAGTGCTATATTTTCACTGGCATTAATGAAACTCTGAAGCTTCTGAGTTTGTGATGTGATCGGAACCCCAAACCTCTGATTTTGAGGTGAATATTCCAGTTGCCTATGTTAGTAGGAATGAGTTGAGAAGTCTGACACATGAATGGAGTGAGAATTTCAGAAGCAGGCGAATCAAGATACTTCTTTGTCATCTGATTTCCTAAGGAAATAAGGCTTGCATGATTGTACTTCGTGGCTAATTTCAGCTTCACAGGGATGAGTTATCAGAAAGACATGAGTCTCCCAGAAGTGTGAGTAGTAAATGAGAGGGGTATATATAAAAGGCATCCCATAACTGTCCTGTACGTTTTCTAGCAATGCAGAAGTTCATACACTGAATTCATACATTGTTTGGCATTGGTGTGTACATGGAAGGAGTACTTTATAAATGCCCCAGACTCTGAAAAATCTTCTGCCAGAGTTTGCAGGAGCCTGATTTTACTATTTCTGATGTCATGGTACTGTTCACTTTTTCCGTTTGTCCATCACCTGCAGAGAAAAATTTCACTGAGTAGATGGTCAGTCTTAAAGTAGAGCCAGTCCAGCAAGAGAAACCATCATGGTATAACTTGTTTCATGTTAATCAGCTCAACAGGTGTGAGGCATGATAAATGGTACTTTGGCTAATAACAGCTGACCAAATTTCAGTCAGATACAGGTCTTTAACTACCACACTTCCCTGCAGCATGCTCTGGGGGTAGGAATTCTTAACACAATTTGTTGCCTCAGGTATAGGATTTTCATTCTTATTTTTAAAATGTTATTGATCCATAGTGTCTGTAACACTCAGTCACTGGGCCCATTGAAGAAGAGAGGGAATTGTCGAATTGTTTATGTTGGAAAAGACCTCTAAAACAGTAGAGCCTGACATGCACTATTTGTAGATTTAGTGTATATTTCTTTTGACAAGGACTTTTATCTTCTAAACCCTTTTTAGCCAAAGTGTGTTGTCTGTTGTTTTGCAGGCCAGTGGTTGGCTTAGATACTGGTTGGACAGACAGGTGATGATACAATAGCTTACAATTAAAAGACAAGATCTAATTTCATTGTGCAGCTTGGCTACTTGTTATTGCAATTGTCTTAATTAATTGTGTTTCAGGGTAGGTTCTCTGTAAACTAATCAGTCTATTGTCACATGCTTGTTAATTTTGTAATTAATTGTTATTGCGAGTGTTGAGTGAATAATTTCTAAAAGAATAACTTATTTGATGACTTTTACCTTTTTTTCTGTTCATTAATTCTGTACAAACATAATGATTTTCTGAAATTGGCTTGTTATTTCACTGTTATTCACTGAGTTATTCTTGATCAGTACCCAACACACAGTTCATCACAACCTTTAAAGACTGAAATAAGACGCATTTTGACCAGAATCAAAGAAGCATGTTACTTATCAATCCCTTTTTGTAACAGTATGGTACTTGCAGTTGTTTTGGTGGTGTTGTTTTTTCTTTTGTTTTTGTTTTGTTGGGGTTTTTTTATGGTTATAATCAGCAATCTGGCATTTACTTTGTATCAGCATTCTTCCAACATTTAATTATTGTTCTTTTTTTTTATTGGGAACATTCTTGCTGGCTAACTTGTTAACACATCAAAAGGTGTAAGGCAAATGAAGCAAGAAGCTGGAGAGGTTTCTTTTGGAAGGCTGTAAGATCTGCAGTTTTGCTGCTGGGTACCATTCCCTATTAAATATTTCGTGGAACCAAAAGGTGCAAATCCAGCTATGCTATATTCTGACATGAATGGCATATCTGCACCCACCCGTGTTTCATGATTTGAGGGCTATTTGTAGGCTGCCTTAGCCTGCAGGTAAGCCTTAGACTGCCATACCTCTGCTGTGGCAATAATGGTGTGTTGTGGACATGTCCTTTTGTTGAGCTGTGCTTTTCCACTGTCAGTTCATCCCTCTTGAATTGCTGCTCTGCTTTCTTGGCAGAGTAAAATAGCTGCTGAGCTGGGCCCCACTCAGGCCAGGTTTGCATTCTGTGTTTGACTTGGGGCTGAATCAATGTTTATGTCGCCATTTACCAACCATCCACACTGTTAAATAAACAGCGTTATTGACCTCAGCCTGGTCAGTGACACTGAGGTTTCTCTTCTGAGAAGCAAAGATCTAGCTTTCCTGGACTTGAGGTGTGCTCAGATGCTTTGATGCAATGTCAACACAGGAATTTGCATTACTAGCAGAAAGCAGCAGCTGAGAGATGGCACAGTCCAGCTCCTCGGTGCCTCTCAGCTCTTAGGCAATGGAAGGGAGAGCGTTCCCTCTGCCCTGCCATGGGCCACAGGGGTTTGGGCTACCTCATACTGACTGCTCTGGAGCAGAGGAGCACTCCTACGCTTGGGCTCCAAACCCAGCTGAGAAACTGGTTAAGAAGTTTCCCTTTTCTGCCTCTGGGCTCTCAGTTGCCTTCTCTCAGCAGGGAGGCATGCTGGTTGTGTGCTAATTTGGACTCTAGCAGCAATCTGTCAGGAGATTGGCCAGGCCAAAGCCCCTGAGCTTAGGCTTCAGGCCAAATACACAGAGTAGACATGTCCTAAGAGATGGGAGTGAAACTGTAAGCCTGAATTTCACTGGCAGAACCCACCGAGTGATTCCAGCCCCCTGTATGCAATAACTCATTTTGGATAAAGTTCCTTCTCTGTTGGCCTGTGTGTGTCCTCCAGCGTGACATTTCTGGTGAGCCCCCAGCTCAAGCCGTGGGCTCTGTTGCCATAGCTCCCTTTTGCTGCTGTTTGCCATTCTTAGCTAGATAACCTTCTGAGGTTCCTATTACTTCATACTCTCAGTGGGTGCCCAGAATCCAGTTTAATTGTTTCCCATCTTTTCTGGCACGTACTTCTGGCCCCCGAGCTCTCCTGCTTCCTTGTCAGATGACACTCCACCTCAGCAGCTCCCCCAAGGCTCTTCAGTTTCCAGGCTACCTATGGTATTTGTTTTTCTTGGTCTCCTCATTCCCAGGCAAGCATAGCTTTTATGGACATGACTTGTCTCACAGTAAGACCAAACCATTTGCATTTTGCTTTTCTTATCTGTAACGAGCTCTGCAGGGGTGAAATCAGATTACTATGTTAGGGCACAGATTTTATTACAAAGATTTTCAGCAATCATCCAATGGCACCAGATGTGTGCACTACAGCATTTTGCAGGAGAGAATTTATTTTGGAGAATGACATTTGTTTTCTGACAAAATGGCTGTTTTCAGCAAGGTGGGTCCATTACAACTGCTTTGGATGTAGCTAGGAAAGACATGAAATGAGGAGCCTCTACTACCTCCTGATGTGGAGCTAAGTATCACAGCAGTTTTGCATGAGCATTAGGGTAGGTTTGGATAAACATGACAGGGATCTGTCTGGAAGGAAGACTGCAAGTGAAACCCTTGCTTACCTTATTCCACTGTAGAGACAAACTGGAGTGGCAGCAATCCCATGCTCAGAGTTGAGTCAGAGGGAAGGATTCACTCTAACCTTGTGAAGTGGGTGGTGGATTTGAGAACACCCAGGCAGGATTTCACCTTCCCTGAATAATTTTGTAGTGGTTCTGAGGTGAAATTTTATTCACAGGTTTCTGTCTTTCAAGTCTACATTTTCTCCTGCCATGTATGATACCCTTGCAATATGCTCCCAGTGTTTCTTTACACTTTTTATAATTAAAGGTTTTTCTTTTCGATACTTTTTTAAAAAATGGGTGTTGCATGGGTCTGGAGTTCTTCTAACATCAACTTCACGCTAGTGTATGACAATTTATTACCTTGAAGTCCAAATTGCTCTTCCCTAGATAGCCCATCTATTTTCTAACAGCTCATTCTTCGCATTAAGCTCCTTCTTTTTACCTTATGCCATCCTTATAGTAACTTCTTTTTTGCCATTGGAACTTGCACATGACCAAAGGCTGGATTTTCTAGAAGCTTTTGTCTATTTGCCAGCTCTATATTGGCCTATACCAATATTAGCCTGTATTACCTAATGTTAGTCAAGAAGATCAATGGTTTCCTGGCCGGTACCAGCAATAGTGTGGCCAGCAGCACCAGGGCAGTGACTGTCCCCTTGTACTGGGCACTGGTGAGGCCACACCTCGAATCCTTTGTCCAGTTGAGGGCCCCACATGGCAAGGAAGACATTGAGGCACTGGAGTGTGTCCAGAGAAGTGAAAGGAGCTGGGGAAGGGTCTGGAGCACGAGTCTGGTGAGGAGCAGCTGAGGGAACTGGGAATCTTTCATCTGGAGAAAAGAAGGCTCAGGGGAGACGTTATTGCTCTCTACAACTCCCTGAAAGGAGGCTGTAGCCAGGTGGGTGTTGGGCTCTTCTCCTAGGTAACAAGTGATAGGACAAGAGGAAATGGCCAAGCGAGGTTTAGATTTGATATTAGGAAAAGTTTCTTCACTGAAATGTGATCAGGCTGCCCATGAAAAGATGCATCAATGTGGTGCTTGGGGATATGGTTTAGTGGTGGACTTGGCAGTGCTGGGTGAACTGTTGGACTCAATCCTAATGTCTTTTCCAACCTAAAAATTTCTATGACTGTAATTTAGCTAGGCATTGCTAAACTAGAACACTTTTATATGCGTTTTCTTTTTCCTTCCCTGTTATCGCAGGAGCTTGCTTCTTCAATGTTGTGAAATAAAGGCTCCCTTCTCAGAAGAACAAGGCGAGATGTTTCCTCCTATATTAACACCTCCCAGCTGTCCATGCTCTATCCTGCGCCTCCAGTCAGTCCCTCTCTTGCTCCAGGGTCTTCCAACCACTACTGACACCTTGGTGCTTTACTTCAAAGATTCTCAGAATTTTTAATATCTTTGTATTGGACAGCAGCAGATAGGTTTTGAGTGGATTTGATGCTGTTTCATACTCTTCCATGGTTACAGCTTTTCTGAGTGCACTGATGGCTTCTGGGGCTAAATATTCACAGTATTTTGCTTTATGAATAGCTGGTAGTAGTAACACTTCTCACTAGTAGTCCAGAGTAAAGCCAATAACAGGCAGTCAGAGTCAGAATTGTCTTTTAGGCCATCATAAACTGTTGGTCTTATTTTCTTTTAAAAACAATTTTCTGAAACTCGGGCTTGGCTCTTTCCTTTTTTATTATGCTATGGTAAGCTTTTCAAATACTTCAATGGAAAGCTGCCTTAGACTTGAACCAAATTACAGTCTGGATAGAACAAAAATTTACAGTTTGTAAATCAAGATAATGGATGCAGGATAGTATGGTGTCACATTTTACAAATTTATTAATATTTATAACCCATACCTATTTTGGTAGCATTCATATGTTTTATGGAATTACAGGATATTTCTGTTTGGTTTCTGGCCTAGAAATGTTTCTGGATTGACTTGAAACATTTAATTTGTCATGAAATTAAATGTTTCATTCCATCTTCCTATTGCTTTGCCCTTTAAATTTTTTTTCTTTAGAAAGGTTATTTGAAACAAAAAGCCTAAATGGTTTATTTTGTATTCCCTTTTTTACAGTTGGAAAAATTTGCTAAATTGAGTTTGCATTTAAAAACTATTTTTTGCAGTACACTGTTTGCCAAAATAACCACACTAGTCATCTTGGATTAATCTTACATTGGTATCTATGAAAGTTTTTTATAGAAGATTTGCCATATGCCCTTTGTGATTAAAGTAAGTGATGCAGTGTCTTAAAAAACCCCAAACAAACAAAAAAAAACCCCCACAAGCCAATAAATAACCCCCCACAAAACCAACAAACAAAACGCCCAGGCTTTAATACGCTATTAAATGTTGCATATATTCAGGGACTACTATTGATACGTGTGTAATAAATTTTAAGTCTGCTCTGTGGTAGGTGTCGATGATCCTTGGAAACCTGACTGTGACATGCTGACAAGCAAAACCTAGAGTGACTTCATGGCACTTGGAGTAAAATGTGGTCTATAAATAAGGAACAACTAAAAGTTGTTTACATTGATGTGCTAAACCCAGAGAAACTGTTATGGACTGTGTCAGCAATCTCAACTTTTCCTTATTATAAAAATAGCAATGAAAGGAAGTGATTAAATTCAAACAAAAAGCCCTGAGAGGAGTGCAAGGCTAACTGAAATGAACAGAATCTGATGGTTAGAACATCATCATGCTGCAGGTTTGCTCCTGGACTAGAATTCAGGTGTTATTTCCTGCATGATTGGGAATGCTTGCAATTCCTCCTGGAAGCAGGATGGACTGAGCAGGAGGCACAATAGCTGCCTCCAGTGTGCTGGGCCTGGCTTTTGGAGCACTTACCTTTAGTGTTTTGCTTCTTGGTAATTTAGGTTTGCTTATCTGATTTCACTATTTTTTAGGATTTCTTACGTGTCTGGTAACCCTCACCAAAGGGTTTCCCATTCATGACATGCATAGACACACTTTGTAAGAAACAGGAAATGATGAAGGAGTGTATTAAAAAGCTTTTTCTTTTAAAAATGTGCCGAGTTACCATTTATATCAAAAACAGGTATTAGAGTTTGGTGAGAAAACCTCCACCTTATGGTGGCCACACATATTCTTCCTTGAAGTGGAGGTTTAGATCCAGGTTTGCTTTAGTCAACAGGAGCTTTTCACCAGTTAGAGGATTGTGCCCTAGAGGTGGTTGTGTGGATGGGACAAACTGCACCAAAGAACTCACTGTGTTATAACCTGTCTGCCTGCAGAGTACCGCTGCCCAAGGCAAAGAAACAGGGATGTGGTGTAGAGAGGGAATGGGTGGATTAATGGATACCAGGAAATTCATTTTGAGGCTTAAAAATGTCTCAGCGTGTGTGTGTCTCAAAATGTGGCAGCATCAGCTGGGTGTGGGTTGCACCTGGGTGATAACGTTTGTAGCTAAACCAGATTGTAGCACCCAGCTTACACAGCCCTGTGACTTGAGCCAGGCTTTGTTATGGAGCTTGAGCCCCACGTCTGTCATATTGTACCTGCCACCCCTAGGAATGTGCACTGAAACCAAGTTATTTTGTTTTCTGGAAGTGTATGGAAAATGTAAAGTGTTTGGGTGGTACCAAATGCTTCCTTCTTCACCACAGACCCAGTCGCATAAAAACAGATACAGAAGCACAGGCTTTTAAATACATATCTTTTCATAATACAGGCTGCAGGAAAAAAATATTTTTCTATCAGTAAAAGTGTTTATTTGCTACCATTTCACAGCTGGAAGATTTAAGAAAGGAATATGAAGTACCTGTAAAAACAGACACTGGCTGAGAACTGTGATTTAGCTGAAGCTGAAAATACTTCTGTGCTAGTGTTTGTGTGTTACCAGTTATACAGATGAACCCAAGTCCCTGGTGCTCATGAATAGCTGGTTAAAAAGAACAGTTTCAAAATGATTTGACCCTCCCTGGCTCAGAAGTGAGGCTGCCTCCATCTGTGCCAGAGACTTGTGTGGTGTAAGCCAGGTACGACAGCTCAAGAGGTGAGTGCACAGAATTAAAGAAGCAGCAGTTCTGGTCTCTATGAACTTTTCTTTATCAAAAGGCCTTTTCAAGGCCTTTTCTAATTCTACATATCTCTTTTAGACAAGGTGGCTTTTTCTAGTTTGAAAGTTCTGCTTATGTTTAATGATATTTTAAAATGGCTGTACTTTATTTGTAATCTGTCTGCTATTTAATCAAGGTACCACTGGTACAGCATCACTTTGGTTTTGTAAAGGTGTTACATGTAAAATATTGTACCATGGTTGCTAGCAGAAGGGCTTCCCTGTGTTTTTATAGGCATCATGTGTAGTCAGAATTCTGTTTATTCTGCAGGTATTATCTTATGGTTCTTATATTTATGTTAGTGTTCACATATAAGTGTGTATATTTATACATATATCTCTGTTCATTAAGATATACAAACACATACCTATGAACACAATTAGTTTTGCATGAAATGCAAAGTGGTAGCTTCTTGAAAAATGGTTCAGATGTAAGGTAATTTTTCACTAAAATGTTCCTGTACGAGTCTGTATGATTGGCTTGTACACGTTTCTGAACTGGATAAGCCTTTTGAGGTTTAACAAGCTAAGTACCATGGAGCAACAAGAGATGCACAGCCATGCTCTGTTGTATGTGATAGTGTTCTTTGTTTGTGTAAGAGGTTTCTGTATCAAATAACAGGATTAAAAAGATCTGGTATATCATCAGTTGTTCAGGATCATAGAGTTAATTGATTCTGAGCCATTTATCATGAAACTCAGTGGGAATAAGACTGAACCTGATGAGAAGCATGATGAGCAGCGTTTTGAAATCTGCACAGCTAATTTGCAGGGTCTGAGTCTAACCAAATAATCTGATTTTTAGAGGTAAGCAGCAGTGTCAGTTCACAGCAAATATAATGGGATCTCCAAATGAACTGGTACTTAACGTATCTTTTACTTCAGTGACTAAACAGAGATGTGAGTGTTTCACAACAGCAGCCCTGATGTTTGAAAATGATATGCAGTGCACGTCAGTTTGGGATTCCCATGTGTTTGCTGCCTGTTGACATTAGTGGGATTATGAGGAAGATGTTTGATAACCATCAGGATCTCTTAGTAATAGGAAGGGAGATTTTAATATTTCTAATATTCTTGTTTTCCATTTTGCTTGCTCAGAACTGCCAGAGTCTGGCTCAGGAGTCAAAACTTTCAACACTGTGATCCATTGTCACTGTATGGGCTCTTCAGCGCATGTGCCTCTGCGTGGTCACCTTCACTTAAAACCTGTTGGCCTGAGCACTCTGTTGTGAGGTAGCAAATATGGATTTCTCCCTCCTTGGCTGAATTGAATTCAAGTCAGTGGCAGAAAGAAGGTTCTGAATACAGGAGGCATGATTTCATCCAATGGCAGAAGGTTGTGTTTAAATAGGGCTGCAATTTCCTTGTAAGTTATCTGTAAGGTCTGATGCTAGCACCCAAGGGCAAATCTTCAGTCTGGGGATCCTAGTAAAAGACAATTGTTTCCTTTATAGTCTAGAGTCAGGTGCATCAACTTCTGAAAGGAACACTTGTATCCTAATTAATGCAGGGGATTATTTTGTCATTTTCTCACTTTTTCCATGCACAGTTTAGGGGATTGTAGGCGCCTATGCAGCAGACTTGATTGAATTTTGGGCTAGGGTCTGAAAGGTAGTGGGTGACAAGTGGCACGGAGGCATTGATTGCTATTATCAGTTCTAGCCCTTCACATACACACCCTGACACATCATTATAGCTGCACTGCAGTCTCACAGACTTACACCTCTGATGTAAAATGTTAGAAGTTTTATACATAGCTATTTGCATTCATGGAACATAACTCTGCAAGCTGTAATTGATCACCTATCTAACCTTTTTATACTTTTTTTTAGAGACACCCTTTGGAATCATCAATCTCTACAGGACAGGGTAGTGTGTGCTCACTTGGATAATCTGATTGAGAAATAAGGAAAAGCCTAAGCACAGACGGTGCTAGTCTGGCGTGGGAGTTCTGGCACAGGCTTTGTGCTGCAGCCACTCAGTGCCCTGGCGTGGGATCAGCACTTGAGCTTGTGTCAGAGAGGCTGGCAAGTGATAAAGAAAAGGCTAATGTGAGGAACAGATGCACCTCAGATCCAGATTTGGGAGGCGAGCATTCGTATGGAGTTTGCTTAGAATTGAATGGTTTTGCAGCAAGTTTAGTCGACTCACACTCCCCAAATATCCATTCAGCTACCGCACTCTGCACACACAACTTATTGATATGCAGTTTATTCTGTTCAGCCTAATTAGCTGAGGCTGTCTCTGAAGTGCATTTGCTCAGCAAAAAAAGTTCGTCAGGCTTGGGCTTCTAGGTCTGTTATTAGAAATGTGACCATTAGGAAAAATGGGAATGGCAACTTAATCTCATTGCATTGTTGAAACTCTGAGGTTTTTTCAAGTTTATTTGGAATCTGAAGATCCCATCCTGGCACTTCTCGTCACAGAGGCTGGTTTATTCTGTCTGTGGTGCCCAGTTAAAACACATTATATAATCTTGAAAACAATAATACCTGCTAGTCTACCACATTTTTCTGTGTGAAAAAGGACCCCATGGAATAGAGGTCTGTGTGGTCACTAAGCCAAGATTCTTCATTCTTCTTTCAATTTTATTTTTAGTTATTGCATTTCCTTGTTAAACTGTGGTACATCTGGCTACAAAACTAGGGAAGGTAGAAGACATAGGCAAAATCAGCCATATCATTAAAGTAACAGAAGTCAGAATTATTCAGGGTAAACTCTTTTTTTACTAGATTTTCTGAGTTATTGTACATCCAAATGACTTCAGACACTGGAAATAATCAATCCAAATCCAGGCACGGCCTTAAGCACTTGGATTTGTAATACCTCTGTTGTGAGTCAAACATAAGAGTTTATCACTTTTAGAAGACATTTTTTGCTCACCCCTGCAAAGAAAAATTGGTTCATATGCTGAATATTTACAGTGTAAAAGTTGTAAGTGTAGTCCAGCAGTACGTGAAAGAAATCCTGTGTAGAATCTCCAACTTAGTCTGTTACATGTATCCCAAGAAAAACTAATTGCTGGTCCTGTTCAGGGGTATATCAGCACCTGATACTGGAAAGAAAAAAAAAATTCCCTCCACAGTTAAACATATTGTAAAGCTAGATGAAATAAAATTTTGTCTCTTCCCTCTTAGCAAAATATTTTTGTTTTAGTTTTCAGAGTTTACTTAAGCTCATATTCCTAGGGAATAATCTGTAGTCTTGTTGACAGGTCTGCCAGGAAACACCTCATAGCACTAAGGGAAGGGCAAGCATGTGTCATTTGGTTCAAGAAAGCCTGCTCTTGCACAAGTCCTGACTTTACACTCCAGTGTTTTTATCAGTTGTGTTTGCAGTCACTGCAAGCTGCAGTGGTGGGGTCTGGAGAGTAATGTTAACACGATTCAAGGAAAATTAATCGTTAGTCAGCACTTGTCTCGCGTACTTTGGTTCATGGCCTGTTCTAAACTAACTTACTTTCTTCTTATTCAGTGATGCAGGAAGGAAGATTTAAAACCAGCAGGAGGGTAATAATACTGTGACAGGAAGAAAAAGGTCACTGGGAACAATATGAAAGCTGATTAATAGGATCATCCTCATAGGTGAATTAGAATTCTGCAAATGACTTTTCTATTTCTCATTCTTTCCCTACTCCATTTCTGGAGCAATGCACCTGAACACGTGCATCTGAAAAATAAGCCTTAAAGCCTGTAAGAATTTTTTTCCATTGAATTTTCTTTATATTTTCCTTTGAGCATTAGAGTGCACTAAGCCAGAGTTCCAAGTTGTGTATAGATTTTGAAGCAAAAACCAACAAAGAAAACCCACCAACACCAAAACCCTAATGTTCATCAAAGCGTAGTGATCCAATACAAGAAAAACTGTTCCTGCTGTTCACAGGCAATGAAAAGTGGTTCTAATATTACGCAACAGAATGTCTTATGTCATGCTGTTCACGGTATGCTGGATCTCAGTTAAGTAAGGTTTAGAATGCAGTTACAGGGGCTGGGAATTGACACAAGAGCTGGAACCAGCATCAGAGCATCAGCACCCTTTATCCAGAGCCAGTCCACATCTGGTTTGTGTCTTGTGAGCTGACTACACAGGTAATGTGCTGAAAACATGGCTGTGATGATTGGGTCGGTCCATCCTGTAGCTTTTCTTGTCTCTGACTGCCCTTGGAGTAAATCTCAACCCAAATCAATTAACTCTGAATTTAAACACAGAAAAATGGAAATCATAATCAGCATTGGCACTGAGACTACAGTGCCAGAAAACTAAGCCTAAAGATACTTAATTAAATACTTAAAAAAAAATTACTCTCCTTTACAGCTTCATTTTCCTCTCCCCATCTTTTATGACTTTTCACAGCTAATAATTTGATTTTAATTTTGAGGTTTGCAAAATTTCCAGTTTTCCCTTTTCACAGTTCAATGAAAAATACTTCTTTTAAATGCATATTAGAAGAGCTTGGTTCTGTGGTAAGGTATTAATTATCTTCAGTGCTATCCACCTCCTTGAAACAAGAGAATAAGTCACCACTGCAGCTTGCCATAGAACCAGAGTCAGCAAGGAACTACTAATGTAAAAGGCAGCACTGGCACAGGGACAAGTATATGGATTGATCATAAATGCATTTAGGCTGCAAATGAGAAAAAATATTTCTATGCATGCTTTAGCACTTTTATGGGGGAAGAAAATGTGATTGTCCATAAAGGGTAAATTTCTGTTTTTGTGAGAAGAATCCTAAGATGTGATGTCTGAAGACAACTGGAGATGATGACCCTTATAACATGGCATGCCTAAAACCAGCACATGACACATTTGTGTCAAATACAAACTCACATCTCCCACTGTCCCCATTTTCCCAACACACCTGCCCGAGACTGGAGTGAGCTCTGGGGCAGTCTAGGTACCATGTCATAGTGAAGTGCACCATATGTTACCCAGAGAAAAATTATCCTGGCTTCCTATAAAATACACATAGCAATTAACTGCTTCTACCTTGATTTCCAGTGGGAGCTCTGCATGAGCATAGGATGCCCCCCAGGCAGCAGTGACTTGTGCTCTGCAGTTTGCAGGGCTCATGAATGCACCTGCACACAATTCATCTGTGTGGGGAGCCCCGGGTGGAGCTGTGGTCTGCATGATAGGTTTATGCAGACAGAGCTAAATGTTTCAACCAGCCCTGATAGCCTTTTTGCTACCCCTTCCCTCTGTGGTGGCCAACATGCACAGGGGCGCTTGACATGACAGTTTCTCGAATATATGGTTCTAAGCTGGCTAATGGACCTCAAAGTTGTACCCAGCCCTGCAGGAAATAGGTGGGTGTTGTAGAAGTCAATATGAATTTTACTTTGCCAATACGCTGAGGAGACTCTCAGGTATAGCTGCAATGCCAAGGAAGGTGTGCGGAGAAGGCATCTGGGGGAAAAAAAAAGGTGGGGAAAAGGCCTCTAGAAATTAGGAAAAAGCACACTGAGAATTGGCTCTTGGAGCAGGAGGGCGCAGTAGGGACTAGATACCCTGAATTGTACCTGGGTTTTGGAGTCTGGTCTCCATGGAAAAATACCACAGCTAAGCTCTTTTGAGATAACTGGGAAATCTGAGCGTTCCAAATAGATTCCCAGCTAACAGCTTGATCTGTGACACTTACTCCAGAGCAGACTGGAAAGTTGTACATCAGGCTAGAAAGGACATGGTGAGTGACCGACTAACAAACATGTAGGTGTGTCTATATGAGAGTTTGGTAGATATATGTTTGCTAAAGTTTTTTTCAGAAGTGTTAATAGACCTGTGGCATACATAGAAGCAGAAGGATGAGATTGCCCATCTGTTCATCTGTTTTCTGAAATTAACTGTGTAATTGTCCCATAGATTCAGAACCTGGATTGCTTTTTTCTTTTTTGTTTTTGTTAAGATCAGTTTTCAGTCCATCAGAGCATTTTTGCCCAGCCTGTTCTGGTATTTTGGTGTAAAGTCAAAGCATGCAAGGATGTTGTGCACTTGGTCAGCTGGTAATATGGTATATGTAAAATTCTTGACTGGTATTTGGGCTGTTACAGAGGGTGAAATTTCATCACCCATGCCTCTGCATTCAAAGCTACAAATAGCATAACTCCCATAGAAGGAACTCTGGAACTATTTTGAAAAACTGAAGGGGGACTCACAATGGTGTCCACTGAAGTTCTGGTGTGGGGCATAGGGCTGTTATTTTGGTTAATCTCTGAAATCCAATCTGTGCACAGCACTAAGCAACCATGAAAACTTCATTTGCTGCAGAAAACTCACGTATGGGTACATATTTTTGCAAGACAAAAGAAAGAGTTTTCTTAAGTACATTTCCTGGTTGTTTTGGTTAGAAGAAACAAGGCTGTCAAATCCACATAGACAACTTCTCTATTTTGCTGCAGCATTAAAAATGGTGTGATACCTCTGGCAAACCCTGCATGAGCTGGTGAAGAAAATCTAATAGTTTTTCATTATGATTAGAACAGCAGTTTGCTGCCTATCCCTGCTCTTTTATGATGAGAGAATTCTGACAAGTTCTGTCTGACCTCACTCTGCTGATTAACTCCAGTGGTAAATGATCCTGTAACGACATTTCTTTGGGGATGGTGGCGTAGTGGCAGTATTTGCACTTACCTGATCCTGCTCTCTGTTTCTTGGGGTCTAGTTAAGGGACACTTCTGAAGTGTTTCTAAATGCCTATATATCATATTCTTGCTTGCAGGGACAAACTCCATTGTCACAGGAGTGCCTTTTGATAAGGGAATACATTCTGCATAAAGCATTCACCTCCTTAGCATACAATGCAGACTAATTATGACCCTTTTCTTTCTCCCTGTAAACATAATATAACCTAGGCTTTGTCTGAGTCTATGCCAATCCTCTATCTAGATCGAGAGCACTCTTAGGATTTACTTGTGTTTGCAATTTTGTGTTGAGAAAATGTGCCAAACTTGTTACAGAAAGGGGACTACTGCTAAAATATTTTATAGTAAGTTGTATATTCCAGCTAATAATTCACATGGGGTGGATTAAACACTGGCTGTAACCAAGTTCCAGCAGGACGGCCTGAGAGCACCCTGCCCTGGGACAACTGAAGGTCCTGTGAGTAGAGCCTTGTCTTGACATGTCTGTAGAATGGGGAAAGATGAGATTTTTGGTTCTCTTGCAGAACAGTTTTCTATTTGTCACCCGGATCCTGCCTGACCACATGGCCTCAAGTCAAAAGTAGTGATACTTGATAAATAAGAAAGGAACACAGTTTCTGCCATGTCAAAACTACAAGGCTTGGATCATGGATAGAAGCAGTTAGTAGTGTTCACGAGAAAATTAGGTGCTTTCAGGATGAGGTAGTAGATGAGTAGAATATATTAGGTTCTGAAACTTGAACTGAATTTTTAGACTTACCAAAAGGTACATCCTTTGTACTTGAAAGTGCTGTTGTCTGGCTCATTACCTTTTCAGTCCTAAATCTGACTGCCTCCAGGAAAAGATTAAGGAGTAGTGCATGCATAAGGGTCTTACAAAAGACTTTGTCTTGGAATGAAAGCATCTAAGTCATGTGTACAGCTTTCATTGGGAAAATGCAATCTGTAGGCTGCATCTGCTGTCTTAAATGGATATGAAGGGAAGTGGGTTGTAATGATGTAGAAAAAGACCTATCAGTATTTTGCTTGGTGTTTTATAACATATATAATAGTTTTAGGATGTTCTTTATGAAAGTTCTGACTGTCCTTAATCTGATTGGATGGACATTTCTTGGCTTAAGAGTTTTCAGAGGGAAGGCAAAGCTGACTAATAGCCCAGGGTGCTTATGTTGTGGGGCTGCTCACTGGTTTTCTGCCACTGGAGAAGTTACAGTGATTTTCTGTGTCCAAGGAACCCTGACTTTGTTGCAGCTGTTGTAAGAAGGAAAAAGAACTTTAGACTTTATTGCAGGTTGGGCCATGTGTTTGCACAACTGGTGCTTCGTTTGACTGTTGAGATGTGATCATGCCTTCAGCTTCTGCTTTGGTAGAGCTGCAGAGTGTGGGGGAATGGTTCTGGTCTTTGCATCTGTGGTGAATGTTTTGTGACCCGAAGACAGTGATTGTTTGGAGGACTTGCTGGTAAAAGTATCAGCAGTGGATCTTCATGGTAGCGAGGCAAACAAGTCCTACTGGTGGAACAGTATTGTAGTGGAAGTTTATTTAGAATTATGTAATGTTCTTTCTTTCCACTAATCTTTTTAAAAATACATGCTTAGTAAAAGGAGAGAAGCAGGAAGTGATACAGTAAATGAAGCCAAGTTATTGCATTTAGATAAACAGATGTCATATTTTAAGGCAGGTATTGACTACTTGTATTATGCTTCACTGATCTTGCTCCTAAATCACACAAGCTGTGCTAATTGCCACAAATATATTTCCTGTAAGTTAACTCAGAAAGCGTTTGTCATGGCTAAGTTCATGGTAACACACAACAGTTGGTAGGAATAGCAGCCTAATGATTTCCACTTTGATGCTGCAGTTACTTTGCGTGGATATTTAATAACAGAATTTTGGTTCCTATCAAAAATAAATTTAGCAGATTTGTTAGTTTGAAGAAGGATGTTAAATAGTTTTCTTAGACTGCTCAGCACAAATCACTTGGAGGCTATGTAGAAGTCTCTCCTTGCACTGATAGCAACATGAAGAATCACACATTGTTTTGAAAAAGTGTTAAAATTCCCAGAAAATTCTGTGAATCTTTGGGTGAAGCAGTAAAAATATCTCGTATCTGTTAATCTTGTTCCCTCACTTACCCTGCTGTAGCGAACTGTCGAAGGTTATGTAAGAACAAGGAAACTTTCCTTAAAAAACCAGAACTTTCAGTGAACATACTGAAGATCAGAGCTTGCCTATTGAATCGGCTCTTCTGTTCAGGTGTGACAGCCTGTGCTTTTTTCTTCTTATTTATTGACTCCATGGGGAAATAAAATGAAGAGAAAGCAGTATCACCTCTTTTGTGCTGTGTTGTTTCACAGGTTTCCAGGTCCTGCCCATTTCTGGACATTTTGGGTTTATTTTCTGTTTGCTCCTGCACCAGCTTTGCAAAATGAAAGGTTTATTATAACCACTGGTGTAAACCTTTAGGGCAAACAGCCAAAGTGCAAATATGTTGCTGCATTTTGACATCCCAAAGGTTTCTAATCACAACTGAATTGAGGTTTTTCTGGTTTAGTAGCACACCTCTGCACAGCCCACCAGTGGGTCAGTCAGAGGGAAAAGCTGGATTTATTTGTACTGTTGCACTTGAAAAATTCCAGTGAACTAGGAACCACTACTGTATTTCCACTTGCCTGAGTTACATTATTCCAGAAAGGAACAAGAGACAAGGGGACGTTTGTGTGTGTAAAATGTGGCAGGTTACAGTCACATTTTCCTTGTAGGCATTTGCAGCTACGATGAGCTGAGATTATCCCCAAATCTCATTTCCCCTTGTCTCAGGCGATATCAAGAGCCTCCTAACAGGATTACAAGGACTTTGATCTGTCTCCTGTGCTGACTGCTGACCATGTGGCACGGCTGCATGGCAAGAGGGATAAAGGAAGCTGCTGTGCCTGGCACAGCGCACGCTCTGGCCTTTCTGTTGCACAGGGTTGCTTTTACTTATCTTAGATAACAGTCCATTGGCAGAAAATTTGTCAGCTGACTTTTGTGTTGGCCAAACTCTTTCTTTCACCATAAAAACAAATTTCAATAATTTTTCTAAAAGGACACCAAGCTTGTCTTCCAGAGGAAACTCCGGTTTTAAGTGCCATTTAAGCAGTCCAGATCAATAACGTGGTAAAATCTTCATCTAACAAAAGCTGTGGCAGTTGCATTGGACATTCTCTGGAACAACATAATCCCTTTAATCTCCAGAAGACTTTAACTTGCCCATCTAAAAATCAGATTTTTTTCTTTTTTTCTCTTCATAAAACCTTTAACAAGCTTTAGTAAGCATCTGATAATAGAAGTGTCCTGTCACCATAACGATATGTCCTTGTCCAGACCAGAACCCGTTTAGTGCCTGTCAGTGGATATGGGAAAAAGGAGAAGCAGTCTTGGAGATCCAATACAGCACATGAAAGGTATCTGAGCACCTGTGGAACATGAGCCAAGATAGGTCTGAGTACTTGAGTGTGAATAGTAAATGTGTGAGAAATAAAAGGAAACAAGGGGAAATTACCTGATGGTCATCAGTATCTAGAAACTCACCTTAGGAGCGAAATGATATAAAGGAATACTCTGGAGAGGATATCCATGCAATGCAGACAGATTATCGAGCTTTAGCCAAAGCAGCCACTGCTTCTGCAGCAGTGTCATATATTTGGGATATCACGGTGAGATTCAGGCACGTGCTTGACCAGAGGCACAGCCCGAGGTTGGCAGCCCATTGCCAGATGTAGGGAGATGATGTGGTGACTCCAAGCTGTGTGTGTTGCTGCATTCACGTCCTAATCCTCAGCGCATTCTTGAATCGGTTTTCTTGTTGTGTTGTCACAGTTAGCTCTGGGATCTGTAATACAGCAGCCTGGGATGATCCCAGGGGGACAACATTGTACTCAGATCTCTATGGTGTTGTAGTCCAATGTCCCAACAGCCCCCAGCATGCTATTTCTCCCACCCAGGAGTTCTGTGATGGGTAGGCTTGTGAGGAGTAGGGGTGGGCGAGGAGCCTAACATCCATGGTAGGCATTTCTTCTGTGGAGGGGCTGTGTGCTTCAGGACCTTCTTCCATATTTCTGAGCTTTCATATGTTGGAATGAATCAGAAGATGGTTGAAGTTCCCTGTTAGATCATGCCAATAAATTAGAATATTTTTATAAGAAACAATCAAATATACCATTTCAACCTTTCTGAAAAAAAGAAGGCAGAAAAAATAACATCCCTTGTAAGTGCCAGTATTTTTTATTCAGTTAGTGCTGTTCAACAATTCTTTTAATTTTCCTTAACAATGCTATATAATTTCTAATTGTTTGTTACTTTTATTCACCTACCTTCTGGCCAAGGACATCAGGATGTCTCAAGATGTTGACTCTATGAATATTTCTCTAATTCATCCTGTAATTGAAGATAAGTTCCAGAATTGATGCTAGATTGGTACTGTAGAAATCTTGGAAGTGTTTTTACTCTTTGCAAGCAGTGGGGAGTAAAATGAGAGTTTAGAGTCTGGATTATCTTGATTTTATAATTTTTCATTGATATAAATTAGGTATTTTCACCTTCTCCATTGAAATTTCGCTACAGAAGGAGATCTGAAACTAAGTTCTTTAAAAGGCCCCATTGTAAAACTTTAATTTGTGGTTGATTTCAAAGGTGTTTTTTGAACGTGAAATTTTTTCATCTCTTACATTTTCTGTGCTAGAGAAAATATTGTTCACATCCAAATATGTTAAATTATGTAGTCCTGTCTTTATGTACTCTGTTGAGCCCACTGTTGCTGTGTTTTTGTGTACAAACTGTAACTTTTGACTTTTAGCAGCATAAAAAAATCAGCTATTCTCTAAAAAATAGCTCAAGATTTATCACAGAAAATCTAGTATTAAACAGGCAGGCTAGGCTGTCACATGGACTTGGGATGCCTTAAAATCCAATATAATTTTAAAAATTCAAGTATTACACTCTTCTGCTTCTACTTCACTGCATTTCTTGAGGAATACAAGGTGAAAACTAGCCTTTAAGAACGGGAAAAGTTAATATTTCTGCTAAAAGGATGTTTTATTAGGCTGTGCTGTTTTACTCATTGTGCCATGACTATATTAATAGCTATGTATTTTAAGAACAGTAAAATACATGTCTGTGTATGGTACAAGATAGTGTGAGAAATTAAAAACAGTGGATTCTCTGTCTTTCTAGCTCTATGTAGCTGTAGCATGTGATCTCATTTTTGGTTCATGGCTATAAAAATACCCCATCCTTAAAACATAGAGGTTACCTCAAATAACCCATCCCTACACAGAGTTACATTGCTGGCTTTCCAAATCATACAAATTACTCTGAAGTGAAAACCGCAATGGAAAGAGTCCAAAATCACATTCTTGGCTCAGCTCATCATACCCTATGTTATTTGCCAGTTCCCTTTTCCATGAGCTTTTAGGATCGCTTACAGCAATGTTTCTGTGTGTCACATCGAACACTCAAACCAGTGTTGTATTCTGCACATTCATTAATTGCTGCTATCAAGATATAGTATCAAGAAGGAACA
Source organism: Dasyornis broadbenti (assembly GCA_013397935.1). Taxonomy (NCBI): domain Eukaryota; kingdom Metazoa; phylum Chordata; class Aves; order Passeriformes; family Dasyornithidae; genus Dasyornis; species Dasyornis broadbenti. The sequence continues at coordinate 475,730 of VZRN01007445.1, read as the reverse complement.
AATTATTGTAAATCAGATGGCACATATATAGCTTGAGCTTTTTTATTATGTTAAAAGATGGCAGGTTTTATTGTGTTTGTGTACTCCGTGTAGTAAACATTATAATTCAATATTTGGAAAATAAATGAGGCATTCAAGGGATGGAAAGCATCTATATGATGTGCCACAAACTGTCTTGTTGTTGCTCAGAGGAGCTTTAACCAATCACTCATGAATTTCTGGGTTGTTAGAAGTGCCTTTGAGGGCACTTTGAGAAGGGATTTCAATGCAAGACAACACATAAATAATCAGAATATCTGACCTGCACTGGGCATGTTCCACAAGAAGGAATTTCAGAGAAAAAAAAGAGGTGTAGTCCAAAATTTCCATATGCACGCAGCACTGGTAGGTGGTACTTCTGCAACGTACGTGCTGTAGTTTATGTTCTGTACAGTGTCCCATTAAAAAATTCATTGCTCCATGATGACTTGGTTGTAAGAATCTAGGCTTAGCACCCACTATTCGATAGATGAAGGCCAAAGTGGACAAAAATTACTCTATAAATAGGAGAGAAAGGGAATATACAAAACCATGCCTGAATATCAAGGAGAAACTCTCAGATATGTTCAACTGAGAGACACAAGTAGGATCCATACTGCTTAACACACTTAGAAGAAGCTAAGGATCAGATTATGATATCTTACTGTAGCTGACATGTCCCATGAGTATTCCAACAAATCTATTAAAAGCCAGTTGGATTAGGAAAGGAGGATGTTATTCTGTTAAGGTAAATGTATCATAATCTCTCTTTTAAATGGTAAATCCTCTGAAGAATTTTTCCTAGAGTACTTTGGAACAGATATGTTATTACTATTGTTCACCATAACAGAAAAAGTAGGGCTGAATTATAAAGACAACTACTTCCCCCTGTAGAGGCAGGCAGTATAATTCCAGATCCTGAAAAATGAAGCAGCTCCATGTTTAATCCCAGTGTTTGATTTCCTCTTTATTCATGGGAAGGACAGATTAGTTGGTAATTTCAGCCTTGAGTGAGTGTATGAGTTTGCAGTGCAGTTCATTCTGGCTACTCCTGCTTCAGACTAATGATCCATCAGTAGCTTCATGAATGGAGTAAAACTAGGCTTGCAAATGCTGCCATAGCTCATCCTGGGTTTACTGCAGACTTTTGGTATCAGCCACTCATGGATGTTTGCACTGCCACAAACACTTGGATGGTGACTGCTCTTCACAATCTTTTAGTCTCAGGTAAATATGGTTATTAAGGTGTAAAAATTATTTGCTATTGAATTATTAATTAAAAGATTTCATATATGTAGTCTGGAAGAAAAAGAAAGTCTGTATGATGTGAATGACCAGTTACACAGCATAAATAAAAAGTGGGAAAGAGTCCAAATGAATATTTCACAAATTCTTTGCATAAAGCTTGTTCATCTCCGGCCTCTTCCCTTAGCCCAGTGAAGTCAATGAGAGTTTGGGGTTTTGGCTCAGGCACTTCAATTGTCTGTCCTGCAGTTACAATAACAAACACAGCAGTAATCTGTTTGCAAACAGCTGGTAATTGGAAAAAAGGCTGAAGTTGTCAGCAAATGTATTTGTCAGCACCGATTTGACCAGTTGTACACATTACCTTAAATGACATTTCTTCCGTTCCATGAGGAATGTGGAGTCTGTGTCCGAGTTTGCTTGGTGGCTGTCATGCAGTGAGCATGGCAATCTGTGGTGTGTACCCTTTGCATGTTAAATACCCTCCAGCACTTGCTGTTTATTATACAGAACGAATAGGCTGGTTTCCAGCTCATTTATCAAAAAACAGGCCTGGTAACACAGTAGACAAATTTGTGACAAGGATTTAGGCAGCTCTGTCCAACTTCAGATTTGTCTATTGATAACAGTTAAATGTTCCCGCTTGGTAGGAGAATGATGACACTTCTAGAAGAAAAAGATACCTTCATCCAAGCTATAGTTTGCTTTGGTTTTGTTTTGTTTGTTTTTTTGGGTTTTGTTTCCTTTTTTTTTTAGATTAGGAAACATCCTAGGGCACAGTTCCGTAAAACAAATCAAGGCTGTGTAATAGTTACCAATGCTCACAGAGGAGTTGATTGAATTCCCCTACTTTTTTACATCTTTTTTAGAGGCTCAAATGTCTCCTCTGAACTTATCTGTATTTCCAAAGGTCTGTTTGTCTGAGAACTGTGCTGAATCCCTGGCTACAGTAAAACCCTCCTGTGTGATAGCACAGACGCCTTTTTTTGCCTGTGTGATGTAAGTGCTGCGGTTCTTGCACTTTCTCACGTTTCCCTTTCAAGTTTGCAAGAGCCAGCAACTATCACATCAGCTCACGGCCATTCTCCTGTTTCCCACACTGTATGTGTGGATACCTTCCTTTTTTTTTAAACTTTTTTCCTAAGAAAGTGGATGAAAAGCACAAACTCCAATCATTTGTAAGCTGAGACAGAACTGATGTTTTGGTCTGAAGTTTGTATGTTCTTTCTTCTTTATGGTTTGTGCATAGTCCACAGGTGCTGATAGAAATGTTCGTGGATGACTTGTTAGTCATCTCTCGGGTTTTGTGGTTTGTTTGTTGTTTTGCGTTTTTCCCCCTCCTTATATTGCCACCTACCCCTGTCCATGTTGTGTTCCATTCTTTTTGCCTGCTTGCTGTATTCGTCTCTGAGCAGGTGCCTGTACAACCTGGATATTCTGTGCTTCTGTTACTCGGGCAATTGTAAAACTAGGAAATACTACTGGTACTGTCATTGACATATGGAAAAAAAGCAAAGCATGGAAGTGAATTAATAAAGTCTTCTGTGAAGCAAAGCAAAAAAATGGATGATACAAGACCAGTTTTGTTGCAAATTACTTTTGTTCCTTGTGGCAGTGGGAAAAGCAGAGAGCAGAAAGCTCTTATTTCTCCTAATCTCAGATGGATCCAGACTTGGATTCCTTTGGTTAGATAGGAAAAGAATGAGATGGAGAGAAGCAATGAATCTTGCTACTCTCCACTGCACTGGTAGGGTGAAAACATACATTACAGGCTTCATGGGAGTGAAATCCTCTTCTGTATTTCATACTTATGCTATTGTCACTTCTTGACTGTAGCAGCTCTAATGGTTTATTGCACATCCTGTTTGCTGTAGTTCCCTTTCCCTGATTTTTTAGATTGTGGCCCTGCAGGTTGATATGGGATTTTGCCTTTACAGCATTACCCATAATGGACTGAATAATCTGCAAGCGCTCAAGGAAGTGAATGTCCAACATTAATGTGTAGGCAAGGGGTCTATAAAAACATTACTGGTTTTGCAGGCATGAATTTTGCAGTCATCAGGTTAAGCAGCAGTTGATGAAATTAAATGGTGAAGTGCTGAAGTATCAGCAATTCATTATGATGCTTAACAATTAGTAAATAGCCTGTGTGATGCATATTTGATCAGCTGTGATGATGGCACTGTTGATGATACATTAGCTGTCTAGTGGAAGAGAATGCTTATTCTGCCTCTTGCCCGTCTTTTTCTTTACCTGAACACTGTGTGCTTCATGCTCTTTGCTTGTTTGTAGCCTTTGGGCTGTTTAAGATGATATTTTACATTGGCAAACTTTTCATTATCTTCAGCCACTAACCTGTGATCCAGTGGATGGACAGAGCATGGCCTGGCTCAGCACAAACACACTTACCACGATCCTTAAAACGCACATCCCAAAGTGGGAAATGGAAAACCTGAAGTCAAAATTATCTCATCTGTACATGTCCCATTATCACAAATGGAAGCTGGTTGAATATTTTTCCGCCAGTAATCATCATGTCAAGGCTAGAAATATTCTATCCACAGGGAGCCAGTGGATACTATGCGTTTTAAAATATTCTATATGCATGATAAGACTTTCTTCTCTGTTGGCTTGCTAATCGTTTTGACTATTTCTTTTGAAGTAAGAAACAGATGGCAGCATTCACTGTAATAAGTGCAGGAAAACATGCCAGCCAATTAGGGATGTTTCAACTGACTGAAAACCTGGATCGTTTTCCAATATTTTGGTGGTTTTTTTTTTTCCCTCTCTCTGTATGTCTAGAGGAAATTTTTATTTATCATTTGTTTAATAGAATCATAAAATTAGAGATTAAAGGAATCTTTGGTCATTACATCTCTAGCAATGAGCCTAAGAACAAAGAGCTGAAATACAATTTATGGATTTTTTTGTTTTCCAACGGTTTGTTATTGTCTGCAAGAAGATAAAAGAAAGCTCCAAATCAAATACCCTTGCTAATGTGAACCCCATCCCTCACTTGAAGGGCCAGTTTAAACTATATCTCTATATGATGTTAAAATATTTACTATTTTTTCAGGCTGTAATGCAGCAAACGCTATTTCATTAAAGAAGTTAATTTTCAAATATTGTAGCATTTCAATACATATTTCTTCAATCCTTAATGCTATGTTCCTGAAATTGTGAAATTGTAATTCCAGCAGTTCACTTTTCACCCACATTTTTTGGGCAATAGACGCCCTTCTCGCATCCTCATCAGGGAAGGTTACTGTTCCAAAATCAGGCAGAGTTCAAGATATTTTAGATCCCTCAGAAAAAGAGATTCTTCTTTGTCCTGTGCTATGAAACCAAAATAAGAGGTCACTACTGAAAATGCAGGTCACTACTGATCTGCTCCTTAAGCACCTGCTAATGCCTTTATCCCTTTCTAGTCAGTATTATCAAGACTATATGGAAAAAGGGGCATTTTGGCTTCTAATATGTATTTTACTCCCTGGTTACGTAGTGCTTTGATAATTTTTTTGTTAAATATTTTGCAGTCCTGTCCTTGCTCTTCCACTATTTCTCTTCAGAAGTAGAACTATGCAGATTTCACCACTTTAGGGTTTTCAGCCCAACTTCTATTATTTTTTTTTTTTTTAATTTATTCTACTGCTTTCTGTTGCAACGTTTCTATTCTTAAGATTATGCTCTCTAAATGTCTACTCTAATACCATTATTTATATTTTTCTACTAATCTTTTGGCATCACTCTTCTTCAATGTCTTCTCAATTGTAGTCAATGAGCTTCTAAGGATGTAACTTTTAAAGCAAAACTGGTGCTACTTATTAGGGTTGATTTAGCCTATGAAAGATGAAATTCTGCTTCAGGCAGTAAAGCAATTTTCAAAGTGTTGTATTGGCTTTTATCAAGCTTGGTATGTTCTTCCTAAATGAAGATATTCAGTTTGTTTATGGGTGACTATGGTCACTCTGGGAAGCATTTGGTAGTAGTTAAGGGTAAAACACTGATTGTACTTCAAAATTAGAAGTAACTGGTAGCTCTGCAGTGATGATTTAAATTTCTTTTTAAAATTCTTTCAAACTACAAAGCTGTGTGTTGTTCAGTGATTGAATGCATTTGAACGTATGGAACTTTTAATTCTGTTCTCCATTGTTTTTGGCTCAGGTCCAAGCCTCACATCTTCTAGTTGCAGGATTCCTTTCTGCAAACCCCATCCTTCGCTGAAGCCTCAGTGTAACATGAGACCATCCCTGTTTCCCAGCAGGCAGCACATTAAAGGTCTGCCTGTTGACCAGCTGCAAGGACAGGTGTTACTCTCCCCTTATTTTTTTACTCCCTTTACTGGTCTTGTAACTTCCCATACGTACTGTCAAGTCCTGAATGAAATGAATGATTAAACTTCATAAGCTTGGAAAAAGCTCTCATTCAGGCCGTGTGGAGCTGGGGGTTTTGGTCTAAAGTTGAATGTTCTTGACTGCTTGTTAGCCACATTTTCTTTGGGCCTGCAAGAGGCTGAGCCAAACTGGAAATCCTGCTCATAAGGATAACTGCAGGAATCACAGGCATTAAGCATTTATCTCTCCAGAGCACTTAGTGCTGACAGCACCACAGTGCAGATGCTGCAGCAGCCTCAAGGTTTGGATATGGAACACGTGTGCTCGGCACACAAGCGTTTACCTGTAAAAATCCCTGTGAGTCCTCGGCGCACCTCTCACCAATGTCTGTTCACACCCTTGTCACCTGTGTGTTGGGCCTGTCTCACTGCAGTCATGAGCTGTGTGAATCAGACACTGCCTCTGCTGTGTTCACAGACCTGTAAGAAGAGTAAGTAAGGCTTGAGAATGATGTGCAGTGAGATCCAGTCCAAAACTCAGTCTGGTTGCCTGTGCCATTATTGATGAAATGTATCCCTCTTCCTACTTTTGTCACTATTGCATGCTCCCAATATTCTGTTTAATATTTAATTTAAACCATAACCTTCTCTGCCACAGTCCATTTCTCATGCTTGCCTGTATTGTACCATATATATCCGTGGTGTTCTACAGGTAACATGGAATCACACATTTTAGGAGCGGATTATTTCTCAGAGGACAGCAACTGCTCTAACAACAAAGAAATGACAACTGGAACTGAAACCAAACCACAGCTTTAACTTACTTTCTTACCAGTGAGAACAGCTCAATCTATTAGTGCTCTGTCCATCACTTAACATAATTCTGAGTAAGATTTACCAGTCTACATCAGCTTTATAGGCCTGTCTCAGCCACTCAACCCACATCTGGTATTGCAGCCTGGATGCCTCTATCCCTTGAAATTATCGCAAGGAAAGCTAATGCCGAGGCCTTTGGAAAGATATTTTCTTAATTTTTGCAGTGGTTATGACAGAGCAGCCTGGCCTTATTATGTGCTGCAAGAGTTTGTTACAATCTATTAGTAGTTAATGATCATCAGCACAGGGTGGAAAAGCTACACAGATGTTTCAAAAACTTTTCTCTGACTCACAATTATTTTAAAAGCATTAACCAGTTAGAGAACTAATACTCTGTAAATTCAGTTAAATTATGGTTTAGTGATTGATATAATCTTTCTATTATTAATTTGGTTAGCATAGTAAGCACTTCAGATATTTGGACATTTTGAAGTACTGATTTTGAGTGAAACATATTATGGCAATATTTCTTTTAAAACATTTATTGCAAATAAGAAATTATCATTCAAATACTATGAGGTTGCAGTGACCTCACACACTAAAATAATGAAAAGTACTGAAGACACAAACATTAGTCATCTATAAAACTCTAATAACCACATTCACTTTTCAGCTTTTCATTGCATAGCAAAAAAGCATTAAGTGAACCATAAAGTATGTGAAAAAACTTGGCTGATAGGGCAATAATTTCATCCATCAACTAATAAAACCAATTCATACTATTACCCTGTTATAGAAGAGTTCAGGCAACCTTCTGAATATTTATCAGCATTTTTAATTAAATTTTAGAAATTATAGTGAGTTAGAACATGTAGAAATGCTGATAGTTCTAGGATTTATTTCTTTTGCCTTTGTCTTCTTAGGTAAAAACCAAATGATGTTCACTGGGATTTTCTTTAGAAGTCGAGTAGATTTGAGTCAGACTTTATTCAAGATATTTAAAGCAAATACCCATGCTCACAAAACTGTATCAGGATATCCCATGTGCTGAACATGAATAGGGATAATGTTGTTTTGCCCACTCTACTCAGATATTTCTGCTACCCCTGACCAAAATGTCGTCCTTGACTAAGGAAAATACTATACATCATTTACTGCCTGGTATCAAAATGGTATCAACCTCTAGATTTTAGTCAATGGCAGGACTCCTGCTGGTGTCACTTGGAACAAAGTGCAATAGTTATTGTTGAAAGTTGCTTTAGATGCTTCATATTATTTGCTTTTAAACCAGAATTGTATCTGGAACCTCTGTTGCTTGAGGCAAAACATATTACTTGGAGATTACTCTTACAGAAGTCAGGGATTGACAAGCTTACATTTTTGAGTACATCAGTCAAGATATCACTGGACAGAAATATTCCTTTAAATCTTTCAAGATTGTTTACCCTTGGTAATGTGTGAAATAGTACCGCCTTACAGATCCTGTTTACAGGAAGTGGCCTTCACAGGACCTTGTAGCAAAACCTGTTTCCCTCTTTTTCTTTGCTCCCACGTGGGGTGTAGCTGAATTTTCATAACAACACCACAAAGCTGCAGGGATATCCGACAGTAGAACTGTGGTGCTCCCTACTTTCAGCTCAGTCCTTGCTTTAAATGTCCCACGGCTCTTGCATTTCTATTGCAGTCTGCTTGGGCATAGCAGGATAGGAGCTGTTATGAGGAACATGTCCACATTGCTCAGGTAGGATGAGAGCACCATGGCCAGGTCCCAGAAGAATCAGACCCAAGCCCCGGTTCTGTGGTTCCCAGTTGTGTAGCAGCCACTGCGCTGTCTTGGCACAGGAATTGTTCAGAGCTTCCCCACTCTCTGCTTTCCCACCAGCCAGCCTGTGACTTCAGGTTTGCTAATGAGGAAATTCCTTGCCTTAGGAGGTCACTGAAATAGTGTTTGAAAATATTACTGCCAGTGTAGTTTTTCAAAGTACTTTTTTAAAAAGTCAGTCATGGTGTTCAGTCAAAGTCATGTTAAAGCAGCAATAAAATATGGAGTTTTAAAACAAGCAGGATTTTTTTTTAATTAATACTTAGATGCTTTAAACTGGGCCTGCTACAGCTAAGGATTACAAAGGTCTGAATTGTAACATTCTTATCAGATGAATATTTCCCATTGAGTTGAAATAACTTGCTCAGAATTCCTACATGTCCATATTTTTCCAAGTCATATCACAAACCCCTTTGGAAAGTAGAGATGGATGTGCTGACAGCTGTGGAGCTGATTCTTCATGGCTGCTAATTATAGCAAGCTTGAGTTCTGCAATGGGGCATCACACAAAATGTTTGTCTTATCTGGACAAGTTTGATAACATGGAGAGGAGTAATTATTTTCTTCCCTGCTTATAATGGTCCACAGATACCAGGAAAAAGCAAACCTAGTGAGGATGACTTCTAGTGTTTTTGAAGATCTATCTAAAGACCAGGTGTTTTTCAGATGATCCGCTGTCTTTTTTAATAGTTGTCTTCTGTTCTAAGGAGACCTCTTTTTTTTCCCACCCTCCAACAGCAGGCATAGTGGATGGGCATTAAACAACAATACCTTCTGGTTTTAGAAGAGATTGGTTGAGCTGAAGAACTGCAGAATTTGGCTAATCATTAGTTAGTCCCATTACAGTGGGTTAGGTTAGTGGGATAAAAAAAAAAAATGCATGAATGTGCAGTGCCTTGTTCTATGTTCCTTTCAAATCAAGGGTTTATTGCTGGGATTTTGGCCATGGCTATGGTTTGAGACTTCTTCCTCTCAGGTTTCAAGATTTAATATTTTGATTTGGCGTCTGGAAGTACCTTGGCATTGTTGATGCTGACTTTGAGATGAGTTGCTGTACCACAGCAACTGTGCTAGCAAGAAGAACGGCTCACCACCTCTCTGTGGCCATGTACTGAGGCTGGCCCACAGAAGGAGATCTTGAAGTCCAGACAGCCATTCATCTTAGGCTTCATGTGCAGGAATGTGCTCTTGCATCGTAAGATTTAATTTTTATCCACTAATGTTGATATGCTGTTGATTTCAGGGATGTTTTATCCAACATTCCTTTGCCTGTTACATGCAGAATCCAGCTCTGATTGACACGGAAAAGGTCCTAATATGTAGGGCCTGACAGACTTCACTAAAAACAGAGAGAGAAGGTGAAACTTTGGAAACATATCTAATAATGTCTCCACCTTTCTTCCCTTCAGTGGGCAGTCCTTGAAGAGTGCACTTGACTGTTGAATAAGCCAATGTAGCCTTGGGTGCATTGGCAGAAATGCGAGTAAATGGATTTGCCAGAACGGTAGAAAGTTGTTTCATAGCTTGTGACTTTGGGCAGATATGGAAAACACTATGAAATTCCAAGTGTGTATGGACATTCTCTCTGTACAACAAACCCTGTGAACCTCCTACCCTGCTGTGATGCTAATTGATATCAGTGCCGATCTGAAGGATCAGTTTCCAGCTACTGCCTCCTTTTGAGCCTCTGATAGCAGGAGAACATGGGCATGATCAAAAAGCACTGAGGCTGGTAGATTCATGTGTTCCCTGTAGGCACATCCTACACTGCACCTACTGTAATCCTGAGTTCTGCACTAAAAAAGGCCTGGTTTTGTTACAGACGCAAAGGTATTTACAGGTAAATCAGAACAGCCTTGTCTCTGGAAGACACAAGGATGTTTCTTTGTGAGTGAAACCCCTTAAAAAAATAAAATAAGCAATCTTCTCCAACGTACCATCACAGAATGCATTAGCCAGCAAAAGCAGCACTGTCAGAAATAATGACAGAAAATAGATAGCTTCTGAGAAAGTGAAATGTGTTTAAGTTCTTTCAAGTAATAAGGGATTTGCTTTCAGCTCTGTGGGAAATACAAGCCTTGTTAAACATCAGATATGAGCTGAAGCTACAATGGAATCTGTTTGCATTTCTGTATTTGGATTTCAAACAAAATTCCAGAGAGTTTGTAACTAGGGACTTCTATCAACTTGTTAATGTATGACACCTATATATAAACACAGGATCACAAATTGAACTAAAAAACACATTTAAGTTAGGCAGATTGACAAGGTACAATGCATCATCCAAGTTAGGATATTTATTTCTGTATGTTATTAAGTAGCAGCAGCAAAGACAACAGAATACATTTTGGATAACTCTCTTTAATAGCAGGCTAAGTTAAATTGAATTAAACTTGCAGTAAGCTGCTGAATTCATCCAGACATTTACTGTGGCTCAGCCAATTTGCAGTAGCTTGAATTCCTTGCATCATCTGAGCATGCCTAACTTTTTGTTTTGGGTAGCAGGAAGCTGTTGGCTGTGCAAATCTCAGATATCTCAATTTTCACAGACTACTTGTATTTCTGGTAGAATGTGATATTGTTTCATGGAGGTTTTGGTTTATAAAGATACAGCTGTAGAAGTAACACTTATACTTTCAGCTTAAAAGGACCCAATTCTTCAAATCATGTTCTGTTAGTACTTTTCCAAGATAGCTCATTGGCATTTCTTGTTGGGTTTTTCCACACAAACTACAGATGCTCCTCCAAATCTCAACCCTGTACTGCGCAAAAGTTGTGCGTTGAGCTGGCACCTATTTCTCTTGAAAGAATTTGTAATTTCATTTCTGGATTGCAAGGAGAACAGCTGATATGAAAAACACCAGCTTCTCCAAATTCCATTCTCACCACAGCATAATGACCATAATCCCAGCATCAGATTTATCATGTTTTAATTTGACCAGATATGTCAGTACTTCAGAGGGTTTTGCACTAATAAATTGCTTTAGGTTAATGAGAAGTACCTTCAAATCATTGGAGATTTCATTGTGGAAAATGTTTTGCAAAGCTGCATACCCTAAATGGCTGCACTCCAGAATTCAAATCTCATTTACCGTAAATGACTGGCAACCAGAGGATGTAGACATTTTTTTTAACACACTTTATAGGGGAAAGGGGTCTGATTTTTCAATTTCTGTATAATGCACATGGGTTTATTCAAGAAATTGCCTGTAAATAAAGGAAATCCTTGTCAGATAGTAATTAGGATAATGTATATGATATTTGAAAGCAATACTGTGAGGCATGTTCCCAGGTAGTGGATATAGAGCTCTTTTTGTTTCTTCTGTGTCATTTGGCGATCCCTTTCAGGTGTGATTGCAGAAGGGCTCAGTGCTGGCCTGAAATCTCCAGTCACAGAAGCCCAGTGGGAAGAGAGAGAGTTAAATGGATGCTGAGTGCTTTTCAAAGTACCACATACAGGCCCCTAATGGAAGTTATATGGATGTGGGTGGGCTCTAAACCTGGAGTCTAATGTTCAGCTGGCAAATCGATGCTCATTATCCATGGTCCTTCCTCCCCTAAGCCACCACCTGGGAATTCATCAAGTGCCTAAAAAAGGAAATTTGGAGTCTAAATATGGAGTCTTATTTTCAAAACTATGTATTGACTTAGATAACATCTGTTTGAGTGGACTAATAGGCACTGTTTAGCTCTACACAATTTTAGTATGCAATTAAAACCACAGTAGCTTCCATGGTAATTTTGGTAACTGACAGTTACAATTATGAACATTGAGAGGAATAATATTTTGCATTAAAGAAGTTTTTCTTTATCGCATTGGGGGAGTTATTTATCCATCTGCTTCATCCCATAGCAGTCTTACTTCCCCCATTCATACAAAGGAGGTCCTTCCAGTTTCCTCTAAAGAAAGTTTCTATTTTGAGGAGAAAGAAGGAAAGCAAAATAGAGCAGAGAACAAATGATGTCTCTAAATATTAATGAAGGACTTTTAGTAGGTCTTGCCAAATACTGTGGACTAATCAGGCTCTTGATGGGCCACATAGTTCCCATTGCCACAAGTAGTAGACTAAGAAACTTGGATTCTATTTCTGTCTTTGCCATTGACTGGCTGGTGTAACCCTTGGCGAGACATTTAATTCTTTTGTGGTTTTGTTTTCCCTATTACACATAGCCTGTTTTGTCTGTTTGGTTTGTAAGCATGCCTAGACAAGGATTGTCCCCGGTGATGTTTGTATAATGCCAAGCTAACAGGGCTTCAGTCTTGGCTGGACCTTTGACGTGCTACCTGCGTATAAAATTATTGTCGTGGCAGTACAGTTATCAGTTATCCCAGCTTATGTTGCACTGACAGTTTGCTTCTTTGACTCTTGGTAGTGTGGATGAAATCAGAGCGAGTACCCATGTATTCCCACAGCAGGCATTGTTGAGCTATAGAAATAAAATAATCATAACAAAGAATTTGTTGGAGCCTTCTATGCAATCCTGGCACCATTTGGGTTGTTGTAACAACTCTTTCTTTCTTTGGGCTGAATCAGTTTTGGGATAGAGATTGCAATGCTTTGAATGAGAGCCACAGTCTCTGCAAGACACCGAGCGACTGTGGCAGGTCACATCCCTCGGGTTAAACACCTCTTTTCAGAGCCGTGGCACTTGCTGGCTCCACAGGGGTGCCATAGGCTGGGTGTGCTCAGACACTGAATTACCCTGGGTCTCACCCAGCTCCCCTCTGAGCACGAGAGAAGTCCCATTTCCTTTACAGGGAATGTAGAGACAAACTGGATGTCACAGTGTTAGAGTGGCTACAGATAAGAGGTTTTTTTACATCAAAAGCACTCATGGCAATTTTATGAATACAAATAAAGTCAGAGGAATATTCCTAGATAGAATATCATTCAATGTGCTTAATTTTGTTCTAAATAGCTTTGTCAGTGTGCCTCTCAACTTTTCAAATGTTGCCCTACATTTGATTGCTTTCACAGGCCCTCTGAAACCAGTCTGGCTGGGAGTCACTTGTACAGCTGCTGCTGTCCAGTGTGGCAGCCAAGCATGAGACCATCCTTCTGGGCTGCGATCAGGAGGTGTTCTTTTCTGTTCTGAGACATGAACAGGCAGATCTCTTCACCCCTCTGTATTTTAAGATGTGCCTTTGAGGACTTTCAGAAAGGGGATGGGAATAAAACTTACCCAATAAATGGACAACCCCCCCCCTCCCTTTCCCCACCCAAACTTTATCCCAGGAAAAGCTTGCACTGTTCATAAATAAAAGGTTGTGAGAGGTGACTTTAGAGCTTGGAGCAATGTCCATGGCGTACTTTTCAACAAGGTGAGTAGTGAGCTGTGCTGGCTGTAGAAGAAACAATTTCACAATACTCATGCAATAGGAATAGCACTGCAGGGAACAGTGTAGGAGGTAAGAAAAATTGCCTTTGTTTTTAAATATCTCATTTTCCTTCAGTATTGCCATCAAAGATGTCGCTGCAGATCTTAATTTCTCATTTGTTATTGATGTGGCACCCCACAAAATTAAATGATGACTCATGATTGATGTATGTTCTTGAGCAGCTCAGACCCTACATACTGAATAAATTATCATTATCAGTTTGGCATGTTCCACCAAACAGGTACCATGCAGTATTGATAAGAACAGTTGTAATCTGGGGAGTCATGGATTGTGTCTGAATAGCAGATTATTATGGGCCTCTCTTGGGAATATGTAAAATCAGGAAATTTGAGAAACGCTATTTTTCTCATACTGTTACAAATGGTGACTCTGGCTAAGTATGAGGCAATTCCTGTGGCTGAAATGTGTATTTATACTTGAAGTTTTTCCACAGCAGCATGGAGAATTAAATATCTTACGGATTATATAGACTTAAATTGCATGAATTTAGGTATAAAATATAGGCCTTTACTTGTTCCATAAAGGTTTGTAGCACCCCATGAAATTCAGCACCTACTCAAAACACTTTCCCATTAACTCAGCAGTGTGTAACTGCTGAGGACCAGAGTCTATGATCACATGTGTGCTTATGATGTTCTCTATTTTGGTTCTTCTTGGAGGTGTGTATAGAACGGCTCTTTTGGATGGGATCACCTCCGTGTCCCATGTTCATACAGCACCCAGAACACTTGTTTTGTGGCAGGGCCTCTGAGGAGCTTGTACCATTCAAAAAAGATGGTGTGGTAAAGAAAGAAATTGTTTTGTTGATGTATTTAGTGTGGCTTGCAAAGCAAACATACACTGAATAAAATCTGGGCAGAAGTTTGGTTCTTTAGTCTTGCTGCTAATTTCCAAATGTGTCGAAAAGACCTACTTAGGGCTTGACCTTGCAAGGTGCTGAGCACATTTAGGATTTGCAGAGGTTGCTCAATACTGAACACAGGTTCTGTCTCTTGAAACAAACTGTTTCACTTTAGACAGAGGCAGCTTGGAGTTGTCTGAAATGGCAAATGTTTTGGAAGAGACGTAAATTACTGTTGGATTTTGCAACAGTGGGCTCTTTGGAAATATTCCCCTTGAATAATGTTAAAAGCAATTCCAGCTTCTGTAATTTAGCTCATCCCTATCATCAGCATCAATAAAAAAATCCTCTACAGATTCCAGGCTCACCAGGACCTTTCCAAGAACTGGCCTACTAAGAGCCAAGTAACTTATAAACAATGAGTATTGATCTCAGCAAGTGTGTATGTTCTTGCATGGTGTTTGTGTGTGCTGAACTGGCACCAGAGATGAAGAGCTTCAGTTGCTGCCATTGTACTTGCATTTGTAGCTATCAGAATCACTGCCTAAGTCACACTGGCAGATAAAATCATGCAATGTTTGAGAAGTTACCCAGGTGGGATCTATTAACAGGTATAAATAGTCCAGGAATTAAGTTGTATTTTAGCGTAAGGGTTGTGAAAGTACTAAGACTTTTAATTGTTGTATTCTTTTAATCTCTATACATGCGCCACATTTTGTAGTGCTACTGTGTACCCTTAGAAGAGTTGCATATCAGAAAATTTGGCAGTGAAGAGACCTACTGTTTGCTAAGAACCTCAGGCTCTGCTGCATTTCTACAGAAGTAACTTGTGTACCATGGCAGTGGCAGGAGGGAAAGGCCAGGTCCTCAGCTGGTAAAACTGCATGACCAACACAGCTTCAATGGTGTCCTGCACTGTTGGGTTGTCTCTGATCTGTTTACTTTGGCTAACAGAAGATGATATTTTTGTTACCTCTTTATTCAACTCCTTTGTCCTTCGTGGTTGTTTTTTTGGGTGTGTTTTTTTTTTTTTTTTTTTTTTTTTTTTTTTTTTTTTTGTTTTGGTTTTTTTTTTGGTAGCAACAAAGAATTGTGTCTCTTTTCTCTGTCATGATCTGTTCAAGACATTTTTTTGTTGGTTCTCTTACTATAATTTCCAGAGCAGTAACCTAGTGCAGCCCCTACTATGGTATGGGCTCATTCAAGTCCATCTTGTGCTCTCACTAAACTTCTGTGTTCCTATGGCAGACTTCCTAGGCCATTTTTCAATCCTCATGCTATTCCAAAATGCTTCACCTGCCTCACAGCAGTGGTGTGAGATGAGATGCCTTTCGCTTCCCTGTCTCGATGGAGGATACACCTAAGACACACTATAAAAAGTCTGCCTTGTTCTTATCTACTCCTAGTGCTTTTTCACTCTCATAATTGAAACCTGTTGGTTTTTATACCAGTGGCCAACCTAAAAGTAATAAATGTGCCATCTGCTTTCAGGCTGATAGCACGTTCATCTTCTGTAGCAGAGCTGTCCCCTGGCCCTGTCTGTGTCTGTGCCCACCCTGCTGGCAGGTACAAACTCTTGGCAAGTGGCACCGTTTCCAGTCTGGCCTTGGCCTGGCCTGTCTGAATGCCTGCCTGGAGTGCTCGCCTCGCTCCTGTCCTCTCTGTCCTGTGTGTTCTTTAAGGACTCTTGTCACATCCTTGCTGGCACAGTCCTGTCCACTCTTCATAGCTTTCACCCAGGCTGGAGGACAAGTGTCTGTCAAATTGGGATAGCATATAAAGAGTTATTGTGGGGTCCTTTTGTTCTTTCTCTTTAAGTTCTTTTCCTAGAGCTGAATCACCTGCTCATCCCAACACATACTGGGCCTCGCTGCTCAGCTTTAGCTGAGAATGGCTCTTCTGCTTTCCTGTGCTTTTTGTTTATTTAGAGCTTTGTTTATTAGAGCTTGTTGTTGTTGTTTCATTTCTGTGCAGTATGCAATACTCAGATGGCTGCAATCCCACTGCCTAATTAACAGCAAAATATCAAGAACACTGCAGTACTTCTGAATCAACCATTTCTCTGCATTATTCTGTCCTGTTACTGGTTTCTCTTTGCAGACACCGACTGATTGCAAGTAGAGTGTGAACATCCTGCAATTGTCTGAATTAAGGGCCTAAAGAGCTTAGGGGATAATGGGAGACATTAGAGAGATATGTAAACACCCTCAAGATGCAAACTCAAAGTAATTTTCTCATCTTCTGAAAGCTGCAGCTTCTAGCTTCTATGAAGCTTCAGAATTTCTGTTCTCCCAGGTAGAAGACAGCAAATACATTGTTTACACTGAGAACCGTGTGATGTGTTCTGTATACAATGTTTAAAACTTCTTGAGGGAGACCTGTTGCCCTAAAACCTCTTGGTTGTGTGCAACAAAAACTTCCCTGCACCCTTACTAGACTTCTAGAGTCTGGAACACTTGTTCCTTAAAGACAGAACCCTCTCTTCTACAACTGTGAAGAAGGAAAAGAAAGATATTCAACCTTTGTAATGCCTGTGTAGTATGAATTCATCCTGCCTCAGAAGGGTAAAAAATTGCAAGTGAGAGGAGAGCAAAGATGCTTGTTCTGGGCTTTTAAGTTGATATTTGCCCTTTCTGCATGTTTGTAGGATCACCATCTACATAATTGACTTGGCAAATGTATAAAGCTGTAGTCAAAGCCTTTGTTTTGTATTGCACAATGAGATATTGTATTTCATTTCTCCTATAAGATGCTTTATACTATTCCAGAGTGTCTCAGCCAGCTTTTTCTGGCTCCAAGCAAATACTTTTAATAACAGAGACTGACCAAAAGGATGTTGTCATCTTCTGTAGTTTAGGCATGAGGTATGATAGATCACTTTGTTACTGTCAAAGAATGGATTTTTTCACTCAATTGGCAACATGTTTAATTCTGAATCTTGTTATTCTGTTCTGCCTCTGCTGCCATTTGCTGCGACAAAAAGAAGAGAGGGAAGAGGAATTTTGCCTTTAAATGTTTTGCTGAACTCACTCGTTTTTATTGAGAGGCAAAAAATGTTTGGTCCTATTTGGAAATTAACTCTGCAAATTGACTGACACATTGCTGGAAGAATAAATAGTAAAATACAGGGTTGCTTGTCTATATCTGACAATGTGGATTTCTTGTGAAAAGCTGAAGTACTGGATAGCACCCAAATGTAAAATCTTGTGCTGGCTAAAAACTGAAGTGTTCTTAAAATCATTTTCATCTGATGTGTTACAAGTAAAGCTTTTGGCTGTAGGCTGAAAGGACTAGAAGTTCAATCTCATTCAGACAATCACTTGGTGAGATTGCAACCCCTCACCTTTCTAGTGAAGCCATCTTCTTTGACTAGGGCTTTATTATCTTTTCAAATCAGTTTTATGTGAGGAAAATACCACTGATTTCATCCAGTGGTTCACCTGGGGAAATGTCCTGATTCTCCTCTTTTTCCTGCTCCTGCAGGCAGGTTTTATGTGAGCAGCTTTTAGAAGGGCCCATGCTGAGAGTCCCTGCAGTGTGTAATTCACAGGGCTGGAGGGTTTTGTCAATAGGTCCTGCTTTCCCTAAATACTTGTTGCCCAGGGTCATTCTGGGAACAAAATGTCGATGGCTGATCCCTCTGCTGCCCTTCCCACTCTGCTCCACAGAGCCCTGCCATGCCAGGGGCCCGTGGCTGTGCCAGGCAGTGCCAGACCCTTGCTGCAGACCTGTCACTGCATCGCTGGGATCCTGCCTTCCCCTTCAGGGGCTTGTTCATTTGTATTCTGGCTGAAGTGTCCTGAGCAATGTCTTTGGGAACATGGAGCTTGGTGTGGTCCTGACTCTTCTCTTGAGTGTAAGAAGTTTGTTTTTCGGGGTGTATCTCCTCTGTGCCTAAAGATGCAATGGCAGCTGTGGGGATGGAGCAGAGCTGCACCAAACTGATGATGTGATGATGATGGGGGTGTATTCCAGGCCACACAGGAATCTGTAGGATTCTGCTGGTGTAGGACTCTGGTAGCCCCTCAGCTGGGGCTCTTGCACCATGTCAGCCTCTGTATTGTCACAGCTACAATGATACATGCCTGTGTTGGCTGGATGTGCTCTTGTTCTGGGAGAACTATAGCACTTCAGGCCATCTGAGCTCCCACCTGGAGATGTGAGCTCCCAGACCAGCAAGGTGGGTGCTCACACAAGCAGGGCAGCACCCAGTACCTTTGGATAGGCTGCAGATTACCAAAATCCCACTGTCAAGAGCGCTGAATAAGATTTTAAGACAGGTTAAATCCAATTCATTATATTTTGGATTAATGCAATGCTGCTTTTTGGTAGCAATAGTCAGTTTCATGTAATTGTTTGGGAAGGGTAGACGTGTCCTCATGTCAGGTGTAACTAAGTCCAGGGGCACTTGCACTCCAAAGTCAGGCTTGTCCTGCATCTCTTAAGTTGCTGAAGTAGTCTCTGATCCAAACATATCTTGCAAAGGCAGTACTTGAAGATGTGAATTTTCCAGTTCTAGCCTATTGCAGTCAAATTTTGTAATAAATCCAGAGCAGAAGTTACTATATATTTTTTCAGATTCTTCTCAGACTCTATGCTTGGACTACAGAGTGTGTCACTTTTCTAAATGGGAAGTCTACGATTCCACAATTTTTGGCTGTGTAAGCCACCTCCGGCTCTGTGCAACAGGATGGTGGGCTCTCTTTGGTGTGTTGATATGCACATATGGTGCATAGACAGTTGGTGAATTCTAAAGGAATGACCTTCAGGACTGACATTCTTCTATATTTTCATGTTTTTGTCATGCTGTGGTGGGTTTGTTCATTCCTCTTTCATCTCCTCTGAGTGAAAAACTCTGCAGTCTTCCAGACAGCGTATCTCTCTCTCTCTCTCTTTCTCTCACTCACTCACTCAGACCATCTGTTCCCAGATTACAGATTTCTCTGCATGAGTACCAGGTAACAGACGTGACTTCGCCCAATAACTACAGCAAAAAAGGCTTTCACACACTCTCCACAATCTGTGAACATATGATCAGTCTAGGATAACATGTCGTGCCAAACACACACCAGAGACATTTATATGCAGTAACAGAATGAACCCTGAAATCAGGTACTTGGCAGCCCCAAACCTGACGTTTCCTCTGCGTGTTTTGAAAAGAGGCCTCTGTGCCCACAAGAAAGTCTGTGTTCCTCCCTGGTGTCTTTTTCTCACGGGGTGGAAGACTAAAATCCTTCTCTCAGGTTTTGCTTAAAGGGAAGCTGGTAATATCTCACTGCATCATGTCAGTCCTTGAGGTTGGTGTGGGAAGGAGGTCTCTGTTCTCTACTGGCAGCTCCATAATGATTATTTGCCAAGTGATGGGAGACATCAGAAAGGACATTTTATCCATTTTTTATCATCTTCACTGGATTCTTGCCCATTTTGGGAGTAGGATATAGAGACAGGCTGACATCCTATACACAAGTGTGTGTATATGTAATTTATCTTCAATTGTATGTCTAAGCTCTTTTATCCCCTGTCCCATTGTCATATAAGCCCTCAAAGGACTATAATGAGGCTGAATATTAAAGCAGGGGTGTTTTTTTAACTTGAGGGAGCTGCTGCTCACTCTAATGGCCATCGAGCACTTGCCTGAACCCTGTACTGCTCTTTTTAAAATTTATTTTCTGTAATGGTTGGGAAGTTAGGGAGCGCTGACTTGAAGCAGAGGAACCATGTGTGGGTACCAAAGATAGATAAGGTACAAAGCGAAGGTTTGAGCTATCACATGATCTGTGCCCCAAGGTTAGTCTTTATCTCTGCTGCAGTGTGTGTACTGTGACATATTCCAACAAACTGATAATATATTTATTTTTTATAAGTAGGTGTGTATGTTAAATGGCTCATGTTAGTCTTGTCTGCTCCAGCAACTTGAAATAAGAAAAAGTTCTTAGACAAATTAGTACCCGAGAGAAACAGCTACAGAAGTTGGAAAGGATTTACTAGTAAATATTAATTTTAAATATTTTTACAATTATTGACTATCCCTTGTATTTCTGATGAGAAAAATAATTAATCATCTACTGCATAGCACTGCATGAAAAAATGCTTTGAGCAACTCAAGTCCTGAGCACAAAGATTTTTCACAAAAGTGAGAGAACCTCAATAGGTTGTATCTATGTGCACTAGCAACTACAGAGACAAAACTATAAAATAATGTTCAGAGAGTTGGGATGCACATTATGTATTCATTTATTATGAACCTGCCTCACATGGCCCCGCCTGAGTCTTGTTTCCCAAGAGCCAATATCCACTGTCACGGTTTCAACATGAAAAACAAGAGTGGTAGAAGAGTATTTTGAGAAGTCTCAGTGTTGGAAAAAAGCTTTCCTCCTAAGCATGGAGCAAACACAGGGCACAAAGATGCTGTGTGTGTCTGATGGGTATGACCCAGGACAAAAGACAGTGAGGGTGTACAATTTGGAAGCTGTAAGTGTTTGAGTTATTGCTGTGTGCTTAACTGGGACCCCATACTTGCTGCTCTATGCTTAATTAAGGACCATGCTGCTTTTGGGATGAGCATGTATGTCTTCTGAATGTCTGCAAATGAATATACTCATTTAACAGACATCATCATTTACTGTGCTGCTTTGTGTCTCAAATACACAAATCTAGTGAGGCATTGTTGGTGTAAAGGCTTTATTTTATCTTCCACAGTGCAGGTGACTTTTATTGCTATTCCACTGGTGCATAAGTTACCAGCAAGCTCGCAGTTAAAATATGACCTTAGTCTGATGTTTGAGAGGCATTTGCCACACTGAAACAGTTCCTTTTGTGTTTTTGTGCTGTTTGCTGAGCAGTTGTTTTTGTGCTATCAGCTCCTATTGGGTCCTAAAGAGGATTTCATGCATGTAGGAGAGCAGTAGGGGAGATGCAGCAGGGTGATTAGGTGGAGGTTGTCCTCACGCTGTTACAACGTTTTAGCCAGCCGGCACTGCTTGGGCTTCACTGAGAAATTGGAGCAGGGTCTTCTCAGCAGTGGGGCAGAGGCCCTGGGCTGTGTCCGTGGGGCTGTGTGATGTGCGTGCACTGGGTGTGCAGGGCTGAGCTCAGGACACGGCACTGCCCTGTGTCTGCCTGGGCTACACCAGAGGAACTGCTTTCTCCATTTCCCCCTCTCCAAAGCAGGGATCATTTTCCCGGGGAGTTTGGAACTGTTTCTTGAGCCTAAGGGTAACAGTTTACAATGCAGTGTGTTTCTGGTACACAGCACAGGAAAACTTGTATATTCCAGCTTTTGTCAAAGGCAATTCTCTTGTGCAATCACAGCAGCAAATAGTTGCTGAGCACACAGACACACTCAAATATTTGAGAGTGAAATGTAGTTATAGACTAATACAAATGAGAAGATTTTGACTGTAAACAAATCATTCATTGCTATTCTTTCCTGAAAGATTAGCTCCCAGTTTGGAAGAAATCTCCTTTTATCCAAGGCACGCTCCTCTCTCTGCTTTTGAGAAAACAGGAAAAGCAGTTATTTAAGCTATGGAATGGTATTATCTTTGTCAGAAGAATTGCTGTGTTTTGAAACTCAGACTGATCTGGTGTGATTACCTCTGTGAAGAGATTTACGTTTTCAGTATTAGGCAGAAGGTGTTAAATAAATGTTAACTCAGGCTTCTGCCTTTTCTCTCTAATTTCCCACGTCTTAATTCTTTACTTTGGGCAACTGCTTCTGAAACTGGAACTAAATCTTCATTTTAATGTTCATTTTGTGCTTCTTTCACTGCTTCATCCACATCTTTCTGCTTTAATGCTACAATAGTGTGTGGGAGGATTAGTTACACTGATTAAAAAAAATAAAAAATGGAGCAAGAATGAATTAATCTACAAGCTAGACACCTTCATTAAGCAAAGTAGGGAGAATAATATATATAATTAGCAAGACTTCTGCTTACTGTATGCTCTAATGTAATATATTAGCCATCTCATTATTTTAAAATATTAATTGCCTTGAAATTGTTAGCTACTGTTGTTAATAGCCAATTAGGGCTACTCTTAAAAGGGAGCTATTTTCTGATAATAATTAAATCTTAGAAAATTGGGGTACTTAGCCACATTTGCTTTCATACTTTTTGTTTATTCTTTTTCAGAATCCATAATTCATTCTTGCCCCTTAAAACAGAAAGGCAAAGAGAGACAAATCCATATTTTATAAAAGGTATTTACATGGGTAAAAAAGAGAGAAAAGGACCTTTTATTTTTATCCTTTTTGATAATATGAGTGTACAAATACTCAGTAAAACATGTGGTGGAGTGCATGGCCATCTGTTTACTGCTCTCTGCAGTGCTCTTTGCATTGTACCTGTGCTCCACAGCAGCGTGATTGATACCAGCACAGCCTCTGGCTTATTCCTGGAAGTATTTTTTTCATTTAATGTTAATGTTCTCAGAACAGTGAATTGCAGAGATCACATTCCTGTTCACCAAGCTCCAGTTCTACAAAATCTGTTCTCCTGTTTCACCCAAAACTTTTGCGTCCATTTCTTTCCTCATTGTTATAAATTATGTTATTTTATAGCATAATAATAAATTATGTTACATATTATGTTATTAAATACGGCTTATTGCATGGCAGATGGGGGGAAGGGCTAGAAAAAGCTAATTTCTTTATTTGGCACCTACTCCTCAATAAAGAAAGGGATATACAGAAATGCCCAACTGTGACTGAAAGCTCTTGCAGCTATGAAGACTGTAGATTATGTTTCCTTTTCTCTTGTCATAGCTGGACATTTACAGAACCTACAGAGAGAACAGTGGCAAATATTCTTTGAATAACAGAAATATGGGCTGTTCTGTCATTTTTCCCTTGCTGGTGTGCTTGTCCTGAGCAGCAGGATGTGACATCTCCCTGAAATAAGGACATGATGGATACAGGAAATTCAGCACTTCCCCAGTCCTCCATGTCAGTGTGATCCTAATTTAGTATCCCCTATCTATAACTAGTCTGGCTGAGATTTCTAAGGAAACTTAGAGAATTAGGGTCTGCTAACGAGCTTCTAAGGCTCTTTAGGCTTTTTTCAGTCCCCTTGCTCTTACTGCCAATTGCAGTCACTGTCACACAGTCAGCAGTGGCTCTCAGGGTCCTTGTGACCATTCTTACAGGTCCCCAGTGAGCGAATCAGACTCAGAAGAAACCCATCAGCAGCTGGCACTTCAGTGGCCCAGTCTTGTCTTGGTTGAAAGCACAATCTTTTAAGTGAGCAGAGATGCTTCCACTTATGTTTAGTCTGGTTGTGATTCATTGACTGCTATCTGATTATGACTAAAATGAAAAGTCTTCATATCAGGACAGACTTTGATGGAACATGAACTGTGCTTTACAAATCTATCAGAGGTCGATAAGGAAGGGAATAAGGGTGAGTTGCTTGTTACACTTGTATTTCTGAAAGGCTTTTCATGAACTCCTGTGCCAAAGACTTTTAAGGGAAACCAAGAAAATACACAATGGATCTCAGTAATAGAGTTCTGCATAACCTGTGCTGGGGTCTGTCCTGGTAAACACACCAGAAGCAGGTGAGCAGAGGGGTGAGAAAGTTTGAGGATAAGAGGAAATCAGCTATTCAGGGTAGTGAATATGAAGGCCACCTATCAGGAAGCACAGAAGCACCTCAGGACACTGTGTGGGCAAATGAAATCTAATATGCACAAATGTAAACTGATGCATGTTGGAAAAAACTATCTAAATTCACATACAAAATTATAGACTCTCACCTGACTCTTATGACTCAGGATCACAATCCTGGGATTATCATTGCTTGTTCCATGAAAACATGGTCTCAGTGCTGTGAGGGCACCCAAAATGTTAACCAAGTGTTAAGTGAGGAAAAAAAAACTAGAGAGCAGCTGTCTGGACAGTATTTGACACTTATATTTGAAGCGTCAAGGAGAGGCTAAAAGATCTTGAGGCCCAAACTATTGTTCTTGTGTTTTTGTGGTGTGTTTGTTTTTGTTTTTTGTTTTGTTTTTTTTTTTTTAATGGTGGTGTCAGTTGGCTGCAGTTGATGCTGGTAAAGTGTTACCATAGAAGAAAAGTGCAGGGAACATTCCAAGCATCTTCCCAAAGTTTTCTTACCCCCCCTCTACAGTATTACCTGGAGTTGCCTTGGCCCTGGCTTTTACCCCTTCTCTGAAATGCGCTTATTTCCCTTTTTAAAGTGCAGGGACCCACTGGAGAATGAACCTCAGCCACTGCATCCCACACCAGAAATCAGTTGTAGGGAAATCTGGGACTCCTGCGGAGTTCACTATTGGGTTTCATTCAGAAGTCAAGAATGGATTTGACTAATTTAATAAAGGAGTTATTAAGGAAACTGAAATAGCACAGGCCTCTTATGAAATGCTTAAACAAAGGTTTGCAAACTTTCTCCATAGAGACAGGGCTGGAGCAGGCACTGTAATCTTACAGGAGTTTGTTTATGAAACGGCTCAAGGGATAAAACTCTAAAAACAAATTACAAACTCCTTCCACCCATGCCCAAATTTCCATGTGAAAAGATGACAATAAATACAGTTCCTTCTTTTTTATTGTGGTATTTATCTTGTCTGTTTTAAGATTTCTTCCCCTGTAAAGCTGGATTTGGATATTAGTCTCCTCTAGGAAAATAAGTACTGTAGCTGTTGTTATACCACCTCATGGGACAGATATTCATGCAAATAAAGAGAAACAATCTTAAATTTCTGTGCTTTGTACTTTTGAGCAACAGGTAAAGATTTCCCTAGAGTTTGATCCTGTAATGGTCTATCTCCTGCCTTTCAGGCTTCTATAACTACAGTATGATATTTAGGCTTGCTTTTTCTCTTTCTTTCCCTACCCTAGTACCCACTCTCACTTTGCAACACCTGTTGGGAAACAGGGATATTACTATGCTAACAAAGTGCTTGGAGAAAGATTTCAAACTAGTAAAAAAACCACATTCCCCAAACTACCTGTGTCCAGTGAAACCAGTAATTTTTTACAGAACTAGGACAGTGGAAACCACAAAACATTTCAGTTCCCATTCAGCTCCAGCCCACAAACACACAGCTCAGTGCAAGTCCTCATGTGAATACAACTTACTCTCTTTGACTTTTACACATTGGAAAACCTACTCTTAAATACAAAAATGAAGAACCTTTCCAACCATCTTCACTGATAAAAACCACTCGTACCATTTGTATGTCCTCCTAGAAGAGAAAACTACCTTTTCAGGAATCTATCTGCCCGTAATTAGAAAAGATTGCTGGTGTCCAAGGCGGAGATAACAAGTGGAATAATGACAGGTTATGTTGTGCTGAACTAAGGCTCTGTGACATTGTCATAGGGCACACAAGAACTTAAACCACGATGGAGTCACAAAGCTCCCTTTAATACTTGTTGTTAATCAGGGTATAGCACTATCCTGAAATGAATGATGGGGGACTCTAATTTTAAGGAGCATCAATTCTCCTTAGAGAGTGGATCTTTTTAGGGTACTATAGCTACCAGGCACGTTAACCCTGATTTATGCTGAAACAAGTGATTTCTCCTCTTCACAATGTGCTGAGTTTGAATTTAATTTGCAGTGAGGCAAAAGTCCCTTCAGTAAGCCAGTCTTGCCTAGATGAGAATACTTCTTTGCTTCTGAGCTTTTGTCACAAAACTGAATTTCCTGAACCATTACAGGGAAGGAAATGCTGTTTATAAAAATTCATCACTTGCCATCTTTCAATTAAGAACTGACAGATCTCTCACCTACGTGTTTCTTATTCACTGCAAAGTCAGTCTTGTTTTGCTTTGTATTTCCAAATACGTTTAGAGATGGAAAGAAAATGATATTTGTGCATGTTATCCATCTATAAACATCCACACACAGAGAAATGTAAGTCCTTCGGCTCACCCAAAAGTAAGGAGAACCTTCCTGAAGAGCTGAGGCAGTGCTGTTTGCTGTCTGACGTGGTCCACTGAGGACGTGTGGTCCTAGGCACAGCATGGTTACACATCTGTCATTTGTTTAGCAATAATTACAGATAAGTTGGGAGCTGTGGGTAGGCAGCGGTGGTGTCTGTGGGTCAGACTTGAGCAATCAAGCCCTACATTTTTGCAGCAGGCTTCTGGATTTGGTTGGGAAGGAATGGTACAACTTGCTGCATATATTGTCCACTCAAAGGTCACTGTGTAGCTGAATATTTAAGTGGGTTATATGTATTGTCACTTCACCCTGTTGCTCCAGTGAGAGGCTGTAAGGCCATTCCTGGGGATGGAGGGATGAACTTGTGCACAGGCTGCATCCAAGAGAGGATGTACACCTGCTTCCTGAGGCATACCTTCTTTTCCTGACACTTAAGACTAGTTAAGTCCATGTCCTAGTGTGCTATTTATTGTCTAAAATTATATTCTAAGTGGCTTTTAAGCCTGTTACCAGGCTTGAAATGACTAATTATCTTGGCATCTAGTGCATTGTTATGATGCTTTGTGAACAAAGCAAGCAGGTTTCAAGTTAGCATCAAAGACCCGTGATTTTGAGATACCAAGGAGTTTTTTCATGGTCCTGCTGATGCAATGGATCACATTTGGCCTGTGGAAAGATTAATATAGATATCATGTGGCATCTTCTCTGTGACTCTGACCACTACCAGAACACAGTGCTTTGTCGTGTCGTCCCTCACCCATTTGTCAACCATACCTAATTGATTGGGCTACTGTAACATTTTTATTCTGCACATGAAGTTCCCTCCTCAGCAATCTCTCCCTCCCAAAATGTACATTCATCATTAATTACAAAATCAATGGGAGAGATGGTCTGGACATATACAATTGATAGCTTCCCTCTTCAGATTAGCATAACCTCCCAATTCATTACGTGAAGTGAATAATACAGTTGCTGCCACCATGAAAAGGGGCAGGTCACCTGCTGTAAATTTCTTAACAAAATGTGGTGTCATGAGCCTTTTCATTTGCTGAATGTTTACTGTGTGTTTGGAAGAGTCCATCTTCTTTCTGAGCCTCTCTCTCGGCAAAGAAAGAATTGCAAATTTAGACAAATAAGTGCTTAAAAGTTGAAAGACTGAGAAGTTCCTCCTGAAATCTCCAGGGTTTAAAATAAATCCTGCAGAGTGCTGAGACTGCAACTATTAATAAGATATTAAAAAAAGATGAAAGGATAAAAAAATTTGGTCCCGATAAACCCAGTGATGTTTCTCGCATGAGAAAGGTGATGGGAATTTAAGCCACAGTGTGCATACTTTCCTATGTTTTAGCATATTAAAACATTGAAATTTCCCAGTTGTTTGGGGCTGTTCCCCCTGCCCCCCCCACTATGTACTATATTAGGATTAGAGTCTTCCATTCCTCTTTTCTCAAAGAAAATATGTTTTCAGTCACATTTTCCAAAATAGCCTCTGTGGTCTTTTAGTAGCTACCCACTTATAACTTTACAAGTCAGGTCAATTATGAAATAGATGCAATATTTCCTGTAAGAGTCAGGAATGTAACTGACATTAAGTAAGTATTCCTATAATAGAAGGAAAGAAGAGTAACACCCTTTTTTTCTTAAGATCACAATCAAGGATCAGATTCTGATATTGTGCTCCATGTTGTACCTTACTCCAGGAGCTTCACTAAAATTAATCAGACACCTTAGGGAATAAGGAGATAGACAACAGGAATAATGCTTAGAGTCCTCCTGTCATTTCCAGGACACTGGAAGCTTTATGCAGAACAAAACTGATCACAAGATATACATATATATGAAGCATATATATCTTAAATTATAAGATAGGAAAGATAATTTAGCCATTTAAATAAAGGGAGTGTATACTTGCAATTCCCATAAACATTTACAGAGATTTTATTGCAGTTTTAGGGGGAGTAAAACATAGTTCCAAATTAATTAACTGCAAGAGAGCCATTCACCTCGGCAGGATTTGGACCAGGTTTCAAGTGATTTAGTGACTTTAATGGACTTTATTCTAGGGATTATAAAACCATGCCTTGTAATGTTTAAATTGGGGTTATAAAACAAAATGTATGAACTGAACTGAAGCATTATTAGAAAACTTCATCTGTAATAAACAAATTACATGAAGCAAGGCTAATTAATACTAGTATTTACAACAAAATTCAAGCCAGACTATGAATTAGTGTGTTGATAATTGTCTTCATTCTTATTAAATGGTAATATAATGATCTATGTTTTAGAGGTCAACAGAATATACTGATAGTTACAAACATGCCTTAAACCAGACATGTCTTTATCTAGTTTGATATGAAGAGAAATTTATGATCTGATTTTATTAGCACTGCTGGATTGTCCCTTGAACTAATTTTGCAATACTTCCAATGTGATTGCCATCCATGGGTTTTATTTAGATCTCAGTGAGGAAAATTACTGCAATCTCTTGCTTTTCAAATTTACATTCTGAGTCAGATAGTCCTTTTCAGAAAACTTTCCAATAGGATTGACTGGTGAAAATCCAATTGCAAAATCAAAGTCTTTGTCTATTGAAATGTCTTTCAGCACAGAAAATAAGGGCAGAGTGAATGTGATGATTGAGGCCATATTTCTACTGATACTTCCCTGTCAAATATATGTTTTAATTATTTGTTTCAGTATTATTTCTCCCAAATCATGGGGTTTTCCTGTGTTTGTCAGCTCCTCAGTCGTCTGGCAGGTTTTCCTAGCTGTTGTTTCCCAGTAGTCAGAATTCTATGAGATTACCAAAATCCTTGCCAGAACCCCTTTGTCTCACTTCAAATAACACAGGTCACAGCCTCCTGGGGTGCTCTGCAAACCTCAGCAGCCATGTATGGCACCTTTCCTACTTTGCCCAAACTGGAGATCCGGCTCCGTCCCTGCAACAGCACGTGGAAAAGGGAAGGGCGGATGAACCAAACCAGATTATTTCTGCATGAATAAGGTTTTCTTAGCTAAATAGAGGCCTTTTTCATGAGAAAAAAACCCCTTGCAGACTATTGGCCTGTGTAACTATATTTATGAATTTTTCTAAAAGCACATTATTGACTTGTTTGTCTGTGATGCATTGTTGCTACATTCTATCATATAAATATGTACTTAGCCTTTATAAAATGCAAATTATTGACCCAGTCCTATAAATATTTAAGTACAGTTTTAAAACTCCAATTATTTGACCTGATTGTATGGCTATTCATTCTTTAAAAAGAAAATGCCCCTGTAGTATAGTATTTGGAAAAAAAAAAAAAGCTTGGAATTATCTCAAAAAGCTGTTAACAGCACTTTTGGAGTAATTTCAAACTTCATACATTGTGTGTTTCTCTTATAGTCTAATGGCTTGCAAAATTTTGTGTTTAAAATGTGAATCTTTTTTTTTTTTTTAAATAACAGGAAGAAAAAAATTAAATATGTTTCAGTTCTAGAACTTGTTTTCTAAGTTTCAGCCCAGAGCAAAATTTTTATGGTTGAGTTACAAACCTCTGAAAATAGGGGTTTACAATGGAAACACTGACACCACTTTAACTACAGCAGCACTGGCAAAGCAGTGTAATATACACTGGAAATAGAAAGCCAGATTAGAGATGACATTTAGGACATGAGGCCTTCTCCAGGCCATGCGAAAAATAACTGTGTTCTATTTTTTTCCACGGCCTGAAAAAGGCCTCCCGGTCTAAGTGTCATCTCTAATCTTACTTCCCATTCCTACCGTGCATTTAACTAACTCCTTTTTAAAATTATTATTGACAGCAATTTGTTGCAGTTTTAAGTACGTGTCCAAATTACGGCCTCCCCAGCTAGTGCCTGTCAAGGTGGTGGGGCAGGTACCAAGGAGACCTAGTAGTTTGATAATATCAAAGAACCACAATCCCACAGCTGGCTGGGCCCTGTGGGAACCAGCTGTGCTGGCTCTGGATCAGCTGGGGGAGAGCCCCTGACACCTGTGCCAGAGCAGGGCACTGCAGCACTGTGCACACATGCAAACTGCATTTTCTAAGAAATCATTTGGTAAGATGTGATTCTGGACTAGGCTGCCTTCACCACAAAGCTGTGGTATTCATATTGTCAGGAAGATCTCTCTACCAGTGTGGCTCTCCATGAAAGGAGAGACTTAATACTGTCTCCAAAAGGTAGCTAAACTCCTTGTTAAACTCTTTTGGAACAACATTTCTGCATGTTAAACTCTTTTTCCATCCTTAGGCACCTTCCAGCTCATAGCTGCTTCAGTTTCGTATTCACTGCATTAAATGATAATTCCCTGTATACATTTATGGCCTTTAAATGCCTACTGTGCCACAGTATTGCTTTGCTGTGATCTTGCAATCTCCACTCTCAGTGCGGGGTAAAAAGGCACAATAAGCAAAGGCAATGTTACTGCAGAACAAACACAATTTTAATTACTTCTTATTCCCACAGAATAATGCCAGAATCCAGATCCATATCCTGAGGGTGATCAGACAGACAGAATGCATCTATCCTGTCTGTATTGCTTGAATGGTCAAGGTAGAAACTTATTCTACATTTGAACAGTATTTTCAGTACTCATCTGCTCAATTCTTTTTGTTGCTGTACTTGCAGTAGACAAAGATACTGGAAGCTGCTGCCTATTCTTCAAGAAATGTATCCTGCAATGTCAATAATAGAGGCAAATTTATTGCTAAAGCAATTTCCTAGTGAAGGTGCTTCATTCCAGCACTGTGAAAGCTGGTATTAATGTAGGGATAAACAAGATCTGTTCTCTGTGTACATGTAAGAAGGTGTATAATTTTGTTTGTAAGCACAGTGTCTTCTTGGCAGGTACTATGCAGCCAGCAATTGCCAGCTGCTAAATGTTCAAGGAAACATGATTTGAATTGTTCTCCACATTGGGAGAGTGGCCAATAAAAGGCATTTAATATAATCAGTGGATTCAGTTCTGACAGCAAATATGTACGAAAATTTGTTTACCTGTGAACATCTTTTGGATTTTAATTTTCAGAAAAAGCAGTCAATAACAACTATTCTTGCTTGCACAAACGATGCATTGTAAAGCCAGCAAAATTGAAATATGAATTATTTGGTAAAGTTGAGCTTTCCTGTTCATTTTTCTACAAGATTTTGACATTGTTATTGGCGCAATACTTCATTTTACTTCGCATTGTTCATAGATCCAGGAAAATGTCATATACTTTCTTTAATTCTTACAAAATATAAACATTCTTTTAAAAAAGTTATTTTCTGTGGTTACATGTCTGACTGAATGGTACTTTTTGTACAAGCCAAGTGCATGATATAGTCATTTGTCAAAAAGTAGCATGAAGATTTGAAAAGCTATTAATTACCGAAGCTGCTGTAACAGGCTGGTAACCACAGTAGTTGTGCACAGGCAACCACTGGGACACAGAATGTTTTTGCAAAAGCACCTTCCTGGTCATATGGGCTGTGAGTGTGGGACATGAAGAATGGGTGGATCAAAAGTCTCTGTTGGGAAAGCAAAGCCTACACTTCAGGCTATATCTGTGCTAATCCCTGAACATGGAGTGCTGTTCCTACCAGAACACTGTGTTACACCAGGCACTGCGTCTCACATGTTACAGCCCCCAGTCATATTTTCGGCCAGGAGAGCCAAACTAGAAGTTTTGGAGAAAAGATTTTCTACCCATAGAATATGTGAGGAGTTAACTTGAAAGAACTCTGTTACAACAGTGTAATGGAGTGAGTTGGCAGTGATGATAATCTCACCTGTTCCAGCCCAATGTGAACCAGCGTAACTCTGGTTTAAATGATTACGAGTTTTCATACAAAACCCAATTCAACTAAGCACACAGTATTGCACCTTCTGTTACCTTGGCACAGCTCTGTGTCCAGGTGATTCTATCCCACCCAACCTGAAAAAAAAAAATTGTGGCCTGCTGCTTTGTAGAGGGGAGGAATGTATTTACAAAGCAAAGCTCATGGTAGGCAGGCATGGATCTGCAGCTTTCAAGAACCCACCTGCCATGCTAGTCCTTGACCCAGAAAAAAACTTGTATTCTCTTTAGTGACAGTGAGCGACCTTGGAAGGACTATGGCAATGGGTCATATTAAGTCAGCTCTAGGTCTTTTTCCTTTGCTCTTGAAACATTTTGGGTGATGATTTTGGACATGCATGGTGCTACTGTTCCCCCACATGATCAGAGACTGCATATTAACTGTGAACAGATATTGTGCAAGGGAAAAGAGACATGGCAAAATTTTCCTAGGTTTAGCACTAGCTCAGATTTTCCAGCACACAAAAATTTAAAATTCATTGGTGGGAAATCAAGCAAAGCAAAGCAGCCTACTGGCAGAATTTGCTGAAGCAAAGGTAGACTGAAGTTCTGAGCTTCACACAGCCCTGGGTCCAGTTTATCCAGTTCCAGCAAAACTACATGGCTTCATGCTGCATCTCTTCCTCTGAAAGTCAGTGTTCCTATTTTCTGGTGGTTTATTTCCCTCTTGTGTACCACAGAGATGTGACAGTGAAAGCTCAGTTGCAGTGTGCATACATAGCATGGGAGTTACCTCCTCCCAATAGCAGGCCCTGCTCTTCATCACGTTGTTCATAGGAAGCATTAGAAAGAATGTTAAAATGCTAAATTGTGAAGATTTACAGCAGCAGTTTTCTATGATAACCTCATATTTATGCTAATTGGAAACTACTTGGAATATCATGCTGGTCTTAATAGTACTACTATGCATAATCCATTTTCATCTTACAGCTTGGGAAGCACATTGGCTGGAGTTGACTGAACAGATTTTACTAGGTGATGAAGATGTCTTCCTCTAGACTCACCTTATTTGCTTCCCCTCCTTGAGGAATCTTTTCCTTTAAGTCACTTTGGGAAGCAGCAGGAATCTTCCTGCAAGAGATGAGGATTTATGTCAGCATGACACTGCTGAGGATTCACAGTACATCTACACAGATAACACTTGTGTTTTTTTTTTTTTTTTTTTTTTTTTTTTTTTTTTTTTTTTTTTTTTTTTTTTTTTTTTTTATTGTGTGGTCTCTTTGGATAAGGCTTCAAAGCTGACCATCAGCTGCCTCATTGTTAGGTGCCCTGACTTGAGTCTGAAGCTCCTGAGTGGCTGGAGTTGGCTCCTCACTCCTTTACTTCTCTCATTTTCTGTGCCCTACACCTTCTCCACTCTACTCTGGAACAGGGATTTGAATGACTATTTCCCAGGTGCCAGAGAGTGCCTTAGCCACTACCAAATAGATTTGCAATACTCCTTTGTCTGGTGCAGGGCCTGTTTTGCTGCTCAGACCAGGCTGAAATGCCCTGGCAGGTGAAGAGCCTGGCTCTCAGTCCAGGACTGCCAATTACCAGGTGCTCCAGGCACTCAGCTGGTGAGGATGTTCTTGCTCTGACTGAGAAGAATCGGCTGATCATTCTGAAATCCTCTGCCATTGCATCAGATGTGTTACTCCATGGGAAAGTTCACATCTGAGAAGGCCCTAAGAAAGTAATACCGACATGCCTAAAGCCCTTCTCCATCCATTGGCACCTCATTTCTTAGCTATTCTCTTCAGTATCCTTTTCTAAAAATCTAATCCTCTGCACACATTCTTGGGGAAACCTGTCTTTAGCAAAGACATTTAATGATCCAGTGTCTCTAATGCTGACCCTAAATAAGTTTTTGCAAATGTTGCTGATAAGCTTTTCCATCTTTTCTCTGTGCTGCTCATTGCAAACAGGACAGGTTTTCTCCTAGGTTTTAAGAAAATGTCTCTCTCTAATTTGCAAGTTAAACTATTAAGAAATAAAACTAAAAATAAAGCTTGATACATAGTATCTTACAAAAACCCTTAACTCTATATCATGATTTTGCAATACTTTCATCAGAATTAGATTATATATTCTTACATTGAAAGTGCTGTTTTACAGACGGAACGTTGCCTAAAAAAGACATTGTTAACTTATGGTACTGAGAAATGCCAATTCCTGCAGTCTGGTCCTAGTCTTCCTTTGAACATTTGTTAGGGAAAATACGTAAAATTGATTTATTTCTGAAGTATAATAATAGCAGCAATATTATAGTGCAAGGAAGGTTATTTTGCATAACTTTAAAGCATTTGCAGAAGGCTCAGCATTTGGTGTCTTGGTACGGAAGTGTCTTCGCAGTAACAATTAGGGTTTTGTGGTGCCTGCTGCCGTAGCTGCTACAGTGCTGAGGGTCTCAGTGCCATGTTTGCTGTGCACAGGGTGCTGTGTAGTGCTGCCACCTTGGCTGGGGTCAGTCTCAGGGTTGGCGGAATAGCTCAGAGCTCAGCTGTGACTAGCGGACAAGCAGGGTGGCAGTGTCCATGCTAATGTGTCTGCAGGAATTTGCATGGGGGAAGCAGGGCAATGGTGAGAGCTGCAGAATAAATCAAAGTGTGAAAGCAACTGCAGTCAAATGTCACACCCAAGGAGTCAGGGCCTGGCATGCTGTTTGGAAATAGGTTGGGATACCTGTCAATGTGGCATTTTCTTTCTGTTACTAGAGAATAATGTTATCTGAGGATAAAACCTAAGGAGCACAGATGGTTGTTATGCAGACCTGACCATCTAAACCCTTGTCACAGCAAATTATTCCATTGACGTAAATGGGAACATGCCTATGTAAAAGATCTCAGTTACTCTATCTAATTCTTCCATTATTGCAGTTATCTGTTGAGTACAGTTGTGTTGCTTTGTGTATATGTCTGTACATCTATAATTAAATAACATTACCCGGGGGACAAACTCTGTCAAAGCCTAACAGTACTTCAATCACAGACATTATATAGGACTGTAGGATATAAATTCTCACTTTATAAGAAATTAGAAACATTATTTCTGCACTTTCTAAACAAAGAGATATTAGGGCCCATTTGACTTTGGAATTTTCTTTGCTTGAGAACCATCAGTCTAGAGTCCAACACCTGTCTAAAGTCTAATGCTTCCTCTTGAAGAAACATAGGCATTGAAGACTTGGGGTTGTGGAGCAAGAGTTTAAATTGCAAGCAAGAGTAAAACAAGGAAAACAGAATAAAATTTAGAATCAAGCCTTATTTGTTTTTACCTATTCCAAATTACTTTATGTATTATGATGCAAATCTCTCAGCATTTCTTGAAATACTGATTGTTTGAAAGTAAATAATTTTTGCAGCTGCTATTTCTATTGTCAGAAAAGCCTCTCTACTCTGTGAATCTTTCACGAGCAGAGGCCTGCACAGCTCATGTAATCTATTTTATACCCCATGCACTCTCTTAGGAAACAGTCCTGCTGGCTTCAGAGACATCAAAATAAGGTAGAGTTGCCCTCAGATGGGAATCTTGCAGCCAAGAAGTTGACTCAGTTGTTTAACTTTGCCATGTACCTCACAAAGTCACTGCAGTTTGGTTACAAAACACTTCTCACTTCTTTTTATCTGCTTAGAACTGAAGCCAAACCCTCGGAAATCCCTTTTATCTAGGAAAAGATTAAGAGAAAGTATTGAATCCCTGCCCTCCTTCAGTTTTGAGGGGAAAAAAAATTACAATTTTTGCATAAAAGCCAGGCGGTTCAGCTCTGAGCCTGACAACTTTCAATGGTTGTAGTTTGGCATTATTTAGACCTTCTCATTTACAGTCTGCTCAATTGTTTTTCATTTGAGGATACCTTTTCCCCAGGAAAACCAGCAGTATTGGAGTTGAAACTACCCCTGGCTTGGGGTTTGAAGCCCTGGGCCACATGCCCACCTTTAATTCTTAAATCTTGCTGGCACTACTGGACCAGGTAGTGGCAGAGTGGTTGCACAAAAATGTGCCATGGTCTTTGAAAACTGGATTCCCTCTAATTAAAAATATGTTGTGAATTCTCTGAAAGGAAAAAAAAAACATGGCATGGCTGATTTCTATTATAGCTGTCATTGTCACCATGGATTGAGCTAACTGAACCATTTTTTATGAATAACATTTAGTTTGAATTCTGGCATTTTTAATTGAGTGAGTATTTTTTCACTATTTTACCAGAGATGGATTGCAATAAATCTGATCACAGTGTTTCTGACACAATTTTTTTTAAAAAAAAAACCAGAACGAATATGATGACCGGAAAATGTTTTGCTTATTTTTGTTCTATTTACTCCAGAGTTCTCCTCTGGTAGGAACATACTTCTTCACTAATGGCTGAAAAGCATATTGGTATTAGTCCTAGGTTCTCACATGCAAAAGCCATGAGGAAAAAACGTGGAACCATTTTCACAAATGACAGATCAGCCCAGAGCTCTTCTTCAAAAACAATGCAAGGAGATGTTATACATCTGTAAGTGCAGAAAACAGACAATTCATTTGGTTTAGTATTTTTTCACACAAACATTTTTGCCACTGCTATAATGGAACATTCATCACTGCCCTTTAGCTGAAGACGCTACTCCTTAGAAATTGTTTGGAGCTAATTTTGTGTAGTTCCACCTGAATCTCACTACGTGTCCATGTGACTCAGTAACTTGTCTGGTGACCAGAGAGGAGAGGCCTTTATGTCTAAATGAATGGGCCTGACACAGAAATGTTACTCCAACAGTGCCAGTGAAGCACAGTGCAAGCTAATTCTGACTTTCGTTTCAGAAGCTGTAATTTAATTCAATCATAAATGAGCTTGGTGCAAATATTAATTTGAAGTCGCTTTTATTTCTCATCTGCTGGCTAAAGCTTGCAAACAATAGGGGAAAGGTCTTGCTATACTGCTACAAATAAGTAAACAATCTTTTCTGCCAAGAAGACTCCAGTGTAAATGCAGAGTCAGGGAATAATTTTTCAACTAATTTATCCTGCATATGGATACTTGGAAACTACAGATGCTACATAACGATCTCTATCTACAAATATTTCCCAAAGGACAAGAGAACTTCAATTGTACCTAGTTTATAATAAATCATTGCCATGGACTGCTGCTAGTCCACATTAGAGAAGCACTGTGGACAGAGGGAGGTGTGGGTGAGCAATTTGGCTCAGCCTTAGGAGCACAATTCCCACCTGAGGTCAAAGCAAGGCAAGGTCAGAGATTGGGAAGGGGACAAGAAGA
Organism: Dasyornis broadbenti; assembly: GCA_013397935.1. Taxonomy (NCBI): domain Eukaryota; kingdom Metazoa; phylum Chordata; class Aves; order Passeriformes; family Dasyornithidae; genus Dasyornis; species Dasyornis broadbenti. The sequence continues at coordinate 438,254 of VZRN01007445.1, read as the reverse complement.
GGATGCAGAAGAGAATCAAAACCTCAGTCTATCAGAAAGCAGCTGCAAGAGCTTCTCCATAACTATTTCCCTGCCTTTCCTTCTCTCTTCCTCCCTCCATGCTTTAACCTTTTCCTGGGGCTATTTTCCTCTTCTTCCATTATTCTGGACATACTACCAACCCCTATCCTGGAGATCGCAGGAGTGCAGGGAAAACAAGGCTGCAAAATGAACTCTCTCTCCATATATTTATATTGGTTTCCAGCTCTTTCTGTGAACAGGCATATGGTGTTAATGCAAACTGTCCAACACATTAGTGGGAGGAAACTAGCACCCAGAGGATTATTACAATATTTTACCTGGCAGATGCCACCATATTTGTTGATATGAAAATTTCCTCCCTCCATATCAGCTGCTGAAACCTCCCTCTCTGTGAAATTCTCTTGATTTAGGCATAGCTCTATTAAAATATTTTGTTAAATCCCTTAAGTTTTACTGTGTCTAGAGTGTACATTCATTATTCAGGAAAGGTTATCACTAAAGTCAATAGAATTTTAAAGTAATGAATGATGTGTTTATTGTAGTTGGCTGGTTGAACACATATTGCATTTTTATGAGTAATTTCTGTGGGTTACATATATATGTATCCATTTGTATGCATGTATAAATATATATATATACAGATTTGTACATTTGTGTATATATGTATTTTTGACTCTGATCTTCAAACCTGCGATTTGATATCAAATATTCCTAAAGAGAACATTAAAATCAATCAATCAATAAAATGATATATCAAAATGCTAAAAAACAGGGCCAAAGTATAATTGAATTAACTTTCAGGTAATCCTGAAATGTGTAATAATGTCAAGCCAAATCTGGAAAGAATTTATAAAATTTATAAAATAATGCAGGATATTAAAAAAAAAATCAGCGTTTCCTTATCTGTCTTTTAAAAATAATATTTTGAAATAGGTTTCCTACAGTTTTGATCAAATAACCAGAGCCAATATAAATATGAAGCAAAAGGGTCAAAGACAATTTTAGAGGCATCTTTTGAAAAGGCAAACACTTTCAGTTTGGTTTTACTTTCACAGAGAAAAATTATATTCAGTTCTATCAAGCCCTGTGTTTTCAAATATTTTGTGGTTCTGGCTTAATTCCAGAAAGGGGAAAAACTTCAAAGTTAAGGATCAAGCCTCCAATATGACATAGTTGGGTAAAATTAAGGTTGGTAACCCGTTGTGATAGACAGGAGGGAGGGAGTGATCTCTGACCCTGGATTTCCTTCCTTTTCCTTGAATCATAACAAACTTCATAGATTTCTTTTGTTATGGCAATAATATGTCTTTTTTTTTTTTCTTTATTTTGGAGGCAAATAAAATCTAGAATGTCTGCATATAAGTACTGATAACAAAATATTTCATACCTCTAAGATAGCTGCCAAATCTGACTCCCCTGTCCTGGGGAACTGTTCTGGGTTCTTTGTGTCTACAGGGCTTTGCAAACACCCTTTTCTTCCTTTTGGCCAGCCTGGGAACCCAATCGTAATATCCAGTGACACGCAGTACAGTAGTATGTTGTTCTACCGCTAACAGGATTGGTATTTGAGAAAAATCAAGGTCCACACATGGAAACATCATTGATAAATCCATTGATAGAGCTCGAGAAACTGGGCTACATTTTGGGCTCAGAGCCAATCACCTTTAGTGCAATTTTCTATAGCAAGTCAAGTCAATGGATACGCAGAAAAGATTGAGGGGGGTGTGAGCAATTTTGTGAGCATATTTTTTCCATTTAAAAAGTGTCTGCTTTCTGTAGAAAATTAGAGCTATTCATCAGAAAGCCAAACACCTGCAAGCCAAATATTTCTGGCTGAAAGTATCGATCCTCTCAGGAGGATGGGAGTTTGGTACTTCATTTCCATGCTCTTTGAGGGGCTCATAAACACCGCATTTTCAGTGTCGTGTGGCTGAGTTTGAGTGAAGACAGGAGCACACATGACAGCAGTGTGCTGCCTGTGGAACAGAATTTGGGTGTGAGCTGATTTCTTCCTCCACTGCCATCCAGGGCAGTGGGGATGCTCAAGGAGCTTGGGCTGGAAAAAAGCTTCAGGATCAGGTTAAGCAGACATGGATTCTGATACAGCACTGCAGAGAACAGTTATATCTTCAAGCACCTAAACCTACCATTTGCGTGGGTAATGTTTTTTTACTGTGAATTTTCAGCTGGAACCTTTGTTATTTCACTGTTATAAAAACAAATCTCTTCAGTTTTTTCAATTAAAAATAGATCAATAATTTCGAATAATTTTTGGAAAGTAATGGGTCTCACTCTGCTCCATTAAACTCAGAGAGGCATTAATTGGGCAGTAGATTACCTAGAACAGAAGCTTGGTAATGCTTGAATTTAGATTAGCTGTAAGAAAGAAGTTTTTTTTTACAACACAGGTGTAAAACACTGGTATGGGTTGCCCAGAGACGTGGTAGGTGCCCCACCCCTGGGAAACACTCATGGTCAGGTTGGATGGGGCTCTGAGCAGCCTGGTCTAATTGAAGAGGTCCCTGCTTATTGCAGGGGGATTAGAATAGATGGCCTTTAAAAGTCCCTTCCAGCCCAAACCACTCTCTAGTTCTATCAATTTTTAGTTAATGGTTCTATCTAACAACTATTTATTTTTTCAGTATTGCATTTGAGTTTTGGTCAAACTGAGTTTTGAAAAACAGCTGGCAAAATAAAAAAATAATCGAGAAAAATATCATTTTTGTTCAACCCAAAATATTTAGTTCAGCTTCAAAGGAATGGCTTCATTTTTGGATTTGGTCTGTTTCATATGTTTAAAAGCTTTTTCTCTTTCCTTTTAAAACTTAGAGCAATTTTAAAATGGACAGATTAAAAGCTTGTTTTGAAATTTTTTGAAAGTGTTTTGGCAGTTCTAAAATGAACCACTCCATTTTGAAATACTAAAATGAAGTGCTTTGACATTTGAATTTTTTTTTTTCTCTGCATTGTTTCATCTGGGACTATTTGCTAAATTCCATTCAAATTCATGAAGAGTCTCACTAACCCTGAAATTCATTTGTGTGGTGTATTTATTATTTGTCAGACAGCAGTAGTTCATTAAACTCTGCATCAGTTCAACCTTAAATAATGGGGGAGAATGCTTAATAGGGCCTTGTTCAGATACAGCTCGCATTCTCACTCACCTTGTAATTACTGCCCTGAGAGGGCACTCAGCTGTGCAGAGCCACATTTACCCCTCTGGGAGAAGAGGTAGCAAGACAGACCTCAGCTCCCTGAGCTGGTGTTGCTTCCTCCTCTCCACCCAAGAGTACTTCCTCCTCCTTGAGTGCCCATATCAACCTTACTGCTTGCACCAGTGTTTCTGTAGCCTTTTGCTAAGCTCTGCCTTTCTGCCTCTGGCTGCTCCTGCCATCAAAGGAAGACTATTTGCTGTTTATGTCACTAAATGTGGTCATTGCACTTCTTATGCTTTATTGCCTTCTTTCTCACCTTTTTACCATTAGTGAAGACTTGTTTATACTCCAACTGGTTTAAATATTTCTAAAAGCCATTCACCTGCGGTAGCAATCAACAGCTGGCATGACAACATTTTTGTCTTTTCTGGCTGCTCAGCTTCACCAGGGCTATTCACAGCTTGCACTTTACTAAGGTTGTTGGTATCGCCGTTACACATTTCCTGTATTACATGAGGATCAGATTCCAGTAGTTAACAAGTCAAAAAATATTCCTGGGGGAAGAGAGGAACTAGGTAGATAAGTGCGTTCCACACGTGCACTTTATTTTGGGAATTGCTGCCTTCATCCATGTGAGAAATAATTCTGATCAAACATAGGTCTGAAACGTGGTATTCCAGATCACACACATCCTTTGCACTCTGAATGTTCCAGTCCAGCTAGGCCAGAGTATGATGGGACTTCAACTGCTGGCCACTGCTCAGTGCCTGGATCTATAAATAGTCTCTGGGCCAAACTTTGCACTACTGTAATTGGGAATAGCTCCAGTAAAATCAGTATCTCCACATTTATTCTCTTGAAATTTAAAGCCAGGATTGGCCCACTATGTGGACAGAGTCCAACTGGAAACTAGGTCCAGCCAGACTTATGGAAGAAGAGATGAGAACTAACTCTCCTTCATTTAGTTGGCCTCCATCCTCACGTGTCTCCCAGATATAACCGTTCTGACCTCAGTGGAATTGATCCTAATTTATGCTACTGTAACTGAGATTGCAGTGTGCATTGTTTGAATTCTGTTGGGTGCGCCTTCTTCCAGATGGAAACTATTTGCAAACTATAACAGCCTCTTTCCTAACGTTGAGGCTTGCCATATCTGAAATTTTTGGTGGGGCAGGGGTGTGGAGAAAAGGATATAATGCCAACTTTGTGCTTAGTGCTACCTAGTGACATTATAGTCTGTAGTGTGCTATTAAATTATCAGCGCCTAATTAGGGGATTAGAAGACTCCTATCCTCTCATCCTAATTACAGAATGTGTTCCAAGATCACCCAAAAGAAGGGAGGAGACAGCTTTAGGAAATTCAGAATGGCAATGTGGTGATTCTGAGCAGGCCTTTTTTCTTGCATGGGCGTTCCCGCTAATTGATTTTTCTTGCGTCTGCAGCTTCTGTTTTTTCCAGCTTTACATATTGCATTGCTGAAGCATTTGATGAATGGGATGCTGTGCAGCTGAAAGATCACACGTCTCAAATGGCTCACTTGGCGGTCTCAGACTGAACTGACTGGCAGAATTGCAGCTCTCTGACAAGGGAAATGGTTGCTTTTCTCTCAGAAGAGCACTGTAACTCTCGAATGCAACATAAAGGCCTTCAAGCAGCAAGATATTATATGTACACACACATAGGAGTGTGTCTGTCTATATACACGTGTGTATGTGTGTGGATGTATGTATTTTTGGAGTGAAAAGCCACTCTGTCTTCCCGTAATTGCACTGGAAATGTTCCGTTTGTCAGCCTGACATTTTTTTCCCTGTTAGCAATGAAATTTGGCCAGGAGTCCTAGCATGCCATAAGAAATCAAGCCGTGACCACATTAAGCTTGACTGGCAGGGCAAGGTTATAGCCTGTAACACTATGCTGGGGTGACCTGTTGCAGAGTTAGAGGCTGGGAGGTGTGAGGCTGGGTCAGATAACTATTTGCAAGTGAAGCACAAAATGAAGCTCGAAGATGCTTTGGCTGTTTACTCTTTCAAGAGGCATTTAGTGAGTATTTTTTATTTTGAAAGCATATTTAGAAAACTTCAGCTGCAGGGCTTATAGCCAACCTTCAGAAATCAAACCAGAATATTTCTTAATTTTACCTACAAGTACATTCATGGCATATTCCTACTTATTCTACTTTTCAATGCTTTGAAAAGTTTTTATATAAACTCATGCACAAAGTGACTGCTAAAAACAGTCTGACAAAGACAGGCATGTTCACCTGCAGTGAAATAAAGTGTGGGATCACCCAACCAGTAACAGGATCTCTCCTGTGATCAGCTCTGGTGCTGGTCTACTCAGCATGAAGTTAGGCATTCCCTTAAAGAAAGAAAAAGAGAGCTGCCAGGGAATGGTTCGCACCATCTATAAACTTTGTGCCCTATATCTGTCTCCTGAAATACTGAATCAAATGCAAATGGAAAAAAAAACCAAACCAAAACAAAAATCAAAACAAAACAAATTTTTTTTTTTTTATTTTAAGGCCTTGTTATTAATTTGTCTTTGCCTTTTTTTTTTTTTTGATTACTTTTGATTTAATTTGCTTACTAGACTCTTTAGCACAAGAGGTACATTTGAATGCAGCTTTGAAGAGAATTTGGCTCAGTGTTGTAAGGCAGGCTAGGGAAGAGCCTGGTCTTAAAATAGACACAAAGCACAGTGCATGAATTGGCTTCCAGGATCCCACTGAAGCACAACGTGAACTTTGCCTTGTGGAGTAGCAAACTTGAAGAGCACAATGAAAACTTTCACCAGCACTAGGGTTGCAAAAGATCTGCAGTGTCCCAGCATTTTACAGCAGCAAACAGGCTCTGGCAAAGGTCACCCACCTACACCGGCTTTGCCTCCATCTAAGACTGCACACCTTTGTGTGGAATCACTTGTGAATTATCTTACTGTGAGGAGAAGGCAATACGGCTTTCTTATGCCTCAGTCAGTTGGAAAACTATTCAATTTTTGTTGGCTATCACTGAAGCTGATAGAAAACATTTTGTATTTGTAAATTGTGGCTCACACATCACAGTAAGGTCTGACTAGGATTGAAGTGTTTGGAAGGTTTGTAGTACAGCCTTGCTTAATAATACAATCCAGAGCTGGATACTGGGCATAGATGGAGATGGATGGCAGCAGCCCGGGAAGTGCCACAGTTCTGCAGACTCCTTCGTGGGGCTGTGTATTGTCCCAAAAGGAATGCCAACTCTTCCTACAGTGCAGAGCAGCAGAGGATTATGGAATGCCAGTTCTTGCAAGAATTTCCACATTAGCAGCACTTTGAAACACTTTCTACATCCTAGAAAGCTTAAGATGCTGAGGACATAAGAGGTCATTTAAGGACTGCCCCAGCATAGGTCCAGCCATATCTGCTTTATTTCTGATTGGCATTAGTCCAGTTTGTTCCTAAAACTCCACTGACAGAGCACCTCCACAGCTTCCCAAAGAGCAAGTTGTGCCAGGGCTGGTTTTAGTATTAGAAAGCTTTTCCTAATTATGTCCAGTGCAAGTCTTGCTGCCAGTTATGCTGTTTTCACTTTTCTTCTTTTCTGCTAAGCTAATTCTTCATTTTTACACCAACCTTTTCTGTGTATGCAGACTTTTATCCCAGACATCTCTTCTGCACACTAATCATCTCTAATAATTCAATCTTACCCTTTAAGTTGTGTTTTCTAGATTTTTGGTTCTTCCCAGAGCTCCATCTAACAGCAGTCAGTCACTTAACAATCTTCTGGAAGTCATGGTACTTTAGCTGAAGCCTTACCAGTGCCCAGTATCTTGTCACAGGCTACTGATGGCTCTTTCAGTCCCTCTTGCAGGGCTGCTTTCACCAGACATGCCAATGACTACTCTCAACATTTAATTAAAAGCAGAGACTGAACTGATGCTAAGAGAAGCCAGACATTTGGCTGGCATAAAATGATGCAGTTTCTTAATGTCTCTAAATAATTCTGACTTACATTATCTGAGCACAGTGAACAGGTTTACAAATGCCCTGGCATGACAACACCCAGGTCTCCTGAGCTGTTTCACTACAGGTGCTGCTCCTGCCAACTGCATCTGTGTCTAAATCTAAAGCTGCTTCACTGTTGTGATGGGTACAAACTCCCAGTGCACAAACGATGCATGTTTGCATAATTAATATCAATTGTTTAACCAGACGTGTTCGCTGCATGAAGTGTTAAAGTCATACTACGTCCAAGTACTGGTGGGGTTTTTTGGTTTATGCATCCTAGTGTTTAAAACTCTAATTAAAATATTATAATTAATGACTAAAATTCTCTTAAAATGTACAAGCAGTGTGTTATATTCAAAGTGCCACCAGCACTGATCAACTCTAAAATTGAAAAACTTGTTTCACTGATCTAAGCATCACAAAATGATCATAATGTTATTGCAATTAACAATGTAATTAAGACTTACAGGTTGTGTAATTAATTTCACATGTATAACAATTGAAATTTAATTAATCAAACTTAAGTTAAATGTGATAATTAGCAGTATTTTCAGAACCAAAAATGTTTCAACAATGAAATTTGGATAATATCTTTTTCCTCTCTTACCATTCTTTGCTAGATTGTTATTCTGCTTCCATATTTTCAGATTTCTATTTCTTCTTTTTGGTTGTACTTGACTGTAGGGGAAAAGAATGAGATTTTTAAAAACTGAAAATCTTTAGCTGATAAATCATATTATTCCATTTTAAATTGTTCTTATTTTACCCACAGTGGTTGTTGTACTTGCTGCTGCATGGTCTTATCAACACCTTGGTCATGCATTCATTTAAGTCATTGTACAGTAGAAAGAGCATGTTATATTCATGGATTGGAAACATATAACAGTTTTTGAGACTGATTGCTATAGTCTCATTAATGACACCATAACTTAGTTGCAGGCTCAGCTGAAACCTTTCAAAATGGAGTGGATCAAGGAGTAATTCTTATTAGAGTATGTTTTACTAAAATCAGGCACCACCCTCCTCTGTTACTATTATTGAACATGTAGCAATAGCATAAGAAGTAGAGCTCCTTCATTTTAATGATTTTCCAGTCTTATTTAAGTGCATTGGTAGATCCCCTGCCTTGGTGCGGTGATGACAAAAGACAGCTTTGATAGATACTTACTCACAAGGGAGATTAAAGGGCTTAAAATTTGGTCTCTGTCTGAAAGGTGACAGGGTAGATCATTCCATGTAATCAAAACAGACATGAAATGGAATTTATTATTGTAACTGCTCCATAGTCTCTCCTTCTGCTATACCCAAAGTCCTTCAGTAGAATCACTCTTCTGAAGACTGTTACTACTTTGCTGTTTGCACTGGCTTTGTTGAGATTACTCAAAGCAAGAAAACAAAGCTGCAGGTGTCTTTCAAGATTGACATTTAGTCATCGTCATGTAACTTCTGCAGGTCACACCTCACTGTGTGGGCGGTCTGAGGAACCACTGGCAAAACACATCTTTTTTTTTTTGTCATTGAAGGAGTCCTTAATGCCTAAAAGTACACAGCTTACAGGACTGGGCTGTCAGAGCAGCAGCTCATGACTTGCATTATGTTATATTGACAATGTCTTGGCAAATAAGATGCTGACAAATTGTTTTGCAATGAAAGCATAAACTATACAGAATATTGTGCAATGCAGACAATATAAGGAGACACCCTCCAGTCTCCAAGGACTTAGGGTTTTTTATTGCTTACCACATTTTTTCTAATATCTGTGCTGATGCAGCACCTCAGTTGGGAAGTGGGGTTTTCCTCCCTTTTGCCTCATGCAAAGCACCCAGCAAGACTCTGAGCCCGACACCACTTGTTTGTCAGGCAATGTAAAGGGAACTCAGACTGCTGTGTTACAGAAACTTTCTTAGGGGCTAATCTAAGAGACTGAAAAATTCTAGGTATTCAAAGAGGTCATGTCAAGGAAGATTCAGGTTAGACTTCAGGTCTCCACAAGTGCAGGTGGATACATTTTATCTGGATTTTATGGAATACCCATCATGGTCTTAACAAAAACCTAAAATAAGGAATAATAAAATAAAATCCCCTACAAAACACCACCATCATTAAGTCAAAGGCAACACATAAATTTGATTCATTGCTGTGGTGTGCCAGAGGATCTCTTGCAGCCCACTCCACTACTGTTTTTGGAGCCAGATCTTGAACTGGTGCTGAATACCGTGTTGTTTGGGTGGACTCTCCATGGTTCATTGGTACTGATTTGTGTTTGCCTCCCTTTGGTAGGATTGGGGCTTTAACTACTTGACAGTCCTGATACTCAGCAATGTTTGTCAATCTTGTGTTTATCAAAATTTCAGACAAAGTGATGTTTTTAAAATACATTTAGAGATAGATTAAAACCAATAATTATTCAATGTTACTGAGATTCAGAGTTCAGCCATTCTGGAAAGATGTGTTTCAAGACATTAGGTGTATGGCACGACTTTACTGTGTGGAGAAAGAGGAATTTTTTTTTTAATTTCTGTCTTTCAAAAACAAGCAGAAAAAGGAGAAAATATTTTTCCTTTAGCTTATTAAATCAGTAATTAAATAACCTTTCCACTAAGATAAGACATGGAAAACACTGATTCCAAAGGAAAAATAAATCTAGAAAGGCCTGAATTAGTGAAAAGGGAGATAAAGATGAAAGTAGCCTTATAAATAAATGTTTTAATATAAATCATAATAACATAATACTATTCTTTCTGTCATATTTTTATGCTCTAATGAAGCCCTGTTACATATTTCTGTGGCCCAGGCTTTGATGAGTTCTTCAGTACTCCCTGCTGCAATAAGCAGTCATCTGAAATACCTGTGGGACTGGCCTCTCCCAAGACACCCAGTGTGGATTGTTCTCTAACTACTGATTTCTACCATTTCAATGGCACAAAGGATTCTGTGTTTTGACATGGAAATCCTTATAACTCTAAAAATGAATTAAGTATTCATCCAATCATAAAACGACATCATGAAAGCAGCTCTTTCGCTGATGTGGTGACTATAGGGTTGCTTGACATTATTCTGCTAACACAATTTGACTGGATATATGTTTTGACATGCAGACAACAGGGACGCTGATGGAAACTGATGGACCCAATGTCAAAAGAAGAAAAGCTGGCTGCAGGAGGACACCCAGAAAATTAATAGGTGGATTGTAAAAAAACCTTTCCCAAAGGGCAAAGTCAATAAAGTGAGGACTAAATAAAATCCCCCCAAAAACTGAAAGAAAAGTCACAGAAAAAACAATTCTAATAAAAATAGCAAAGAGATACTGAGGGGAGTTTTCGAGCTCAGTACATGCAGGCTGAGGAATAGTTAATTTGAACCTGAATAGCTGACATTCAATAGTCGTATTTCTGCTTCTGCCACAGTCTTCAAAAATAACTGTGTTATAAATTGTTAAATGTTATAAATTGTGTAGAGAACCTCATTATTAAGCATCCTTTATCTTGTTCACACTTTTAGTCTTTGTCTTAACTCCCACCCTAAATATATTCCACAATACTGTGAACAAAATACCATCCTCAGGAGGACTGGCATTTTTAGACATTTTTTATTAGGGACTTTTCAATGCAGAAGCCAAGACCTTTTCTTACTTTCCTCAAGAGCCTTTGTAAGCAGTTCTGCTTGCATGCTTATAAAGTGTATTTATATATAATCTTCAAAATCTCCAAGATAAAAAAAAAAATTAAAAATCGGTTTTGGAATCAGCCAGAAACATGTTCCTTCATATATTCTGCCCAATCTGAACTGAGCATTTGTAGGTATCATAGATTGGTCACTTTTCCCTGTCGTTGAGCGACATTTGTCATAGGTAAAGGACTTGTGACAGGGCTTAAGGCAGAACTGTGTTAAATAATGCAGTGCCAAGACTCCAGTATTTGCACAGTCAACAAACTCCTCTTCTCCAAGTAAATGATAACATTTACATATTTTGCCACCTGCTGACATCATGTCTCCCTTTCCACTGACTCCAGTATCAGACTATTTCTAAAGCCGGACAGGGAGACTTCATTATTCTGATTTTTTTGAGTAGTCTCTGAAGTCCCCAAGCAGCAGATTTTGGAAACTGTGAGACTGATATAGCTAATATAATTGTATAATTACTGTTCTCTTATAGTCTTCTGTAGACCTCCAGTGATGGCCACTGTTTGATATAGAACATGTATTGCCAAAATGGACCTTTGAGGTCCTCCACAATGGCCATTCCTATTGTTCTATGCAGAAACCCACACCAAACCAAAACAACCCTACAAAAAACCCTCAAATAGTCATTCAAAATACTCAATAACAAGAAACAATTCTGTTACCAAGAAATTATTCTCAGATCAAAATACTGAAAATCAACAAAATGGAAAAAATAATTTTTGTGAAAGTAACTTGGCTTCATTTTCTGTAGTTCTTGGCTAGAACATTTCCATTGATAGAGTTGCTAAGTGCATTCTATTTACAAATATAAACACTTGATTTTGATCAGCAAAAATGCATCAGCACACTTGAACAGTGTCAATGATGACATAATTACACTCACAATTTCCTCTCTGTAATGATTTTTAAATGTCAGCAGTCATTTTTTGTCTAATTGTAGCCTGCATGTCAGCACTTCCTCTTAAAACAGCATGTTCCTCTCTGCTGGAATTTCGCACCTCTCCACTCACTCACTCACTCCACCAGTGAAGATAATGAAGATGATAAAGGGCTCGAGGAGATTTTCACTCCTGTGCTGCTTTACCATTTAACATCAAGCAGGCAGAATGGGGAGTTTTTTTTTTTTTTTATAAAGTAGAGAGTTTGATCAGTTAGACTATAAATAATTTTTTTATTTTAATGAACAAATCAAAAAGTAGTCTTAGTTTTTCAGACCCCCTGCAGGTGCTTTGCTAATAACCTGTTTTAAAGCTGGGGCTTGTGATAAAAATATTCTCACACATTGAGACCTAAACTTACTCACTAGAAGAGAAGGCTGACCCTGCAGTGCCAGACCATCTCTTGATCACTTCAGTGTTTAACACAGTGCAAAGCAGGTGAGGCTTGCTCTGCAAAGGCAGCCTGGTTAGAGATGTTATCGCTACCATCTCTTGCTATGACCTAGAAAGTGACTTTTCAAATGCTATTTTGCACAGCTCCAGGCTGCCAGAGCCCACAGCATAACAAATAGGTGCACCTCAGAGCTCTCTTCCTCTTTCCATAGATCACAGACCACATCATCAAGTGTATGGAAGTGTATCACTTGTGCAACCAACTGGAAGCTCTGCACTGAGGTTAGCAGCAAACATTTTCCACTCATCTGAACATACGCTGGAATTGGAAACAGGGGTCAAAGAGGCCTCCTGAAATCCAATTTGCTTAAAACTCATCTTCAGTTCTCTGATGGTGCTTAACTGTAGGGTTTAGGAGATAGAGCTTATAATTTACTGGCCCATTTAGTATCAAAACAGGTGAAAAGCCAGGAAGAATTCACACTGTGAAACCAAATAATGAAATAAGGTTGACATGTCTGATAAAAAAAGAATATGATTGAGTATCTCTGATTACAAATACACACACACAGAGAAATATCAAACCTACTTATTTGTCTGAATAGGTGCCCAAAAGATAGAAGAATGAAAAATTAATAAACTGAATAAACACAGTGTAGGTGAGGGGGTGGGAGTGTGTTTTCTACAGCCCGTGCTAACATTCCTTATGTGCCTCTGTGACATTGCCATCACATGTGACTCCTACATACACAGCTCTGTGTGTACACACAGGCGTGTAGGGACTGTGCACAGATTCATATAACACAACTGTAAGTCTGGGTCTCTTTGTGGTTTGTGCTGCATTTTGTGTCCTTCACTTTGAACTTTCTTTTTTGGCTAAATTGGTGCCTCAGAAATCCACTGGAGAAGTACTGGAAAGGGCAGGGGATTTTTTAACAACTGCATCCTATGCACTTGTGAGATGTGTGGATGTGTGTCAGTAGTGACAATCTGAAAAGAGATGCTCCCGAGTTCCTCTACTGCAGAGGGATGTCCCCAAGCAAACAGCCAAGCAATCAAGAGCAAAAGAAACCAGTCTTTGAGTATTCCTAGGAGAATATGAGGGCTCAAGACAGACAAAGGCCTGCCATGGGGAACACAGTGTGTGCAGCTAACTTGCCTGTGTCCACTCTTGACAGAACAGCAATCAAAATCTAAAAATACTAAAAGCTGAAAGACTGTGTATGAGATGAACCTAGAACACAGAGGCATTGTTCTAGAACTTTCCTTCTTTCCTACCCCTTCCTTTCCCAATTTTATACCAGAGAGAAAAGTGGCAATATTAATATTAGTTCTAAATTGGAGGTAATATGCTCATAGGCAAGTCGGCTATACTGGAATGTTACCACAAAGCTACCTATGAGCAGGCTCCACTTCTGTGCACTGCGCTACAAAAATCATCAACGTCTCCTTGCCAGGTTGCTCAGATAAAGGTAAATTGAGAAAAGGGAAAGCAAGGGAAGAGCCATTCTAGAGTCTTCTGCAGATCCAAGTGTCTTGCTGGAGTCCTTGAAAAGGATTTTCTCAAGGTTAATAAGGTAAAAAGGCTGCTTTGAAGAGCAGGTTCTTCTGTTTCCATAGAAAGGCAAAAATGACATTTACCTCTTAGTGTGCCTCTTTGGGATTAGCTGCAGAAGACAATCAAACCCCACAGAGAGCTGAGATAATGCTCAATTACCCTGGCCAGGAGGGTTTTTTCAGTTTATTATTGAGTCTGACTGTTGTGGTTTGAAACCCCAGCTTTTTACTGAACTACCAAAGGCAAATTCCATATTACATCCACCCACCCCCAACATCTGAACACGAGGAAATTTGCAAAGGGAAAGGGGAAATGGAGTTTTCCGTTTCAATGGACCAAAGGTATTGGATTATTGATGTTACACATAGGAATTGAGCTTATGTTTTACATTACAGTCAAGCATTCCTGTAGCTTCAGACAAATAAATAAAGGCTGCTGAGAGAATGACACGTTGTTCATTTAGTGTCTAACAGTGGTAGGTTCAGCCTGTAGGAGCACAGAAACATTCCCTATACTACCTGAAACAGGTTTATAGCCTTTTAAAATAAGACTGTCACAGACTGTGTAGTTTGGCAGATAATTCATGACTCAGTCACTGCATACAGAGCATTGGTTTCTGCTGCATCTGAGGGTGCTTGACGTCTCTTAAAGTCATGCCAAAAGTATTTCAAGTTGGCCTCTCAGAAAACGATGCACATTAACTTAGAGACCACATCTGAAAACTTCAGTTGATTTGCTTCATATGAACTTGAATTGAACCTCAACCTTACAAAACAAGGCACATTAAAACATAAAGACAGCTGAATGGTAACCATGACAACACAACTTCCAAAAAACCCATAGGTATAGCCAACATTTATACATATATACTGTGAGAGATAATGCATTCTTTTGTACACTTATTATTACCAGTTCATGCTGTGTGCATGACTTTTCATCAGCAAAATTGTACGTTATGCAGGACTTTCCAGATATTAATTTACCTTTGATGTTTTTTGCTACTCTGATCAGGTCCATGCAAAATTAAATTGGTCAAAATGTTCCAAGTTTTAGGCTTGGGTACAATATAGTCTCAAAATATTGCCTCAATTTTAAAAGTCTGTCTTGTGGTAAAATCTGTGCTGCAACTATGTGTTGCATTTCAGTGAGCCATAGTATTAGTTATAACATTTTCTTTTTTTCTTTTTTCTTTTAATTGTGACAAAAAGAGTGGCTTTTTTATTGCTGTATTTTAGGAAGATGAGTACCAATTTTTCAAATACATTGTTATGTTAAATGAACTTTTATTTCATCTAGATGTCTGCCATTTTTCAGTCCTTGGAATAAAGGATGCTTCTTTAGTTTGGACTTTTGTCAGCACTGATGTAAAATGCTTTATGTCTCATTTTTATAACCCATTTCATCACAATTGGGGTGTGTTTTTAATCCCCTTTTCTCTAACTAAATTGAAGAATACAGCCCTTTCCATCAGTTTGGAGAGGAATATGTTTCGTTTATTTTGAAATACCCTGCCAAGGGACATTTGCCTAAATGAGTATTTTCTAATCTTTAATTAGTATTACAAATACTTTTGCTGCCTGCACATTCTTCCAGCGAAAGGTTGTATAGAGCAGTTGCTGCATTCTGCATGTCCTGTGGGACGTGTGAGGAGCTACACACTCCCCTTTCACACAGTAAACAAAAGCTAAATTCTTGCCGCCTTTTATTTCTTTCTTTTCCTTAGGTCTGAAATGCTAAAACTGTAGGTGCAGTCCTGAGGGCTGAATACTGATGCTCAGACCTTCTTGGGTGGTACCAGGGTAAAGCTTGATGCAGGTCTGTGATTTATCTGCCATCCCTTTTGCAATTAAATTGCTTTTCTGACCTTTTATATATTTACTTCATAGCATAGATACAGAGTTTACTAGTTCTTTGGGGATGTAGTGAATTGCAGACACAATGTCCTTTCCCCCAACAAGACTAGAGCATAAATAGTTCAGTTGCTATCACCAGGACAACTACACATATAGAATTCCCTATGTATTTTTATATGTGTATCTATTTTTATAGATATATAAGATGTAGAACACTGTCAATATGCTAACAGCTCATGAACTAGTTGGATACGTGTCTTTGGCATCAACCACTTCTATTACACAGCACAGAGAAGCAATAGATAAGGCAGCCTTAGAGTGCAAAAATCTCTACTCTTGTACTATTAATGCATATCATTCTTAGCTCATCTGTGACAAGCTATGTTAAAGTTTTGCTAACTAGAACTGCAATCATCTGTTTTAATCCACTCTATGCTTTGGAAGTGAGACCTGGCTTGCATCTGGGCTGTCCTCAATAGCTGTGCCTGCAGTCTCAGAGCAGTGATTTCAGTGAGGTTTATCCATCTTGCAGGGAGAAACCTGAAATATAACCTGGTGTTTAATTTGTCTTGACTTTCCCTGTTGGCTTCTCCCAGGCTAAAGCCAGAGTGTAAGCTAACACATAAGCAGTATGGGTAAAACGGGTGCCAGGATTTGACTGTAAACTGCTGCCCAAATTAGCACAAATGTTGAGTTACTATTAAAACAAATATCCCAATGTTGTAAAGAGACCTCCAAAAGCTGAATTTGTGAAGCTGTCATGGTCTTAAGCACAGGGATCTACTTCTTGCTTTTTCAAAACATGGAACTTGAAAATGAAAACTTTCATTGCCCTTTCCACTTGCCTATTCCAGGGTTCATGTAATTTAGATTTAATTAAGTCTCAGATAAAAGGTCTGCTATATAAACAGCAGTTATGAGTGACAGCTGCAGTGATGGCGGCATCCACATTCTATTGGGTTTTTTCAGTCTAAACTGTCCTTTCCTTAGCGTGTGGAACCTTTTCTACTTCGGGAACATCAGGAATATATAATCCAATAAATCCTATCTCCATCTGGAGGCTCCTCTTCTTTCTTCATCCAGCATATCTTGCAGGGATACTACCATAAGTTACCATGAGATGGTACTAAGGGCACAAATGCACCTCATTAATTGTTCTAAGAATGGGAAATGAAAGAGCAGTGACACCGTGGAGGCCTTAAGGGACAGAAGAATCATGGCATAAGCAACAAAGCCCTGTCAATCCATCATCTTGGTGCAACCCTCCCTCTAGTTTTTCATTCAGCCAGGGCACTACTCTCTGGACATGGGCTCCCACCATGGCAGCAGCCCCTGCCTGCTGCTGGCACCATGTTCCCTGCAAACGACTTCTGTGACCAGTGCCCACTCGAGCTGCTGGGCAGAAGTCCAGCCTGGAATCAGCCCTAGCACTGCTGCATCTTTGGGTGTCACCAGCACTAATTGAAATGCCAAGCAAGGCCCTTCCATAGCTATCCAGTGCCAACATCCTTCCATTTTTAATGCAGCTGGGCCCAAGAAACCATGACATAAAGAGCAATGTTAGGTGGGATTCATGTTGCTGTAATGCTGTAAAATCTTTAGTGAAATAGAGTTTGTAGCTGCTAATGCACCCCCTCTACTCCCAGGCAAGACACCACCACCCCATTGCAGAACCTGTGCTAAGAGTTACCAGCCTAGCTGTGCAGGGCATCGCCATGCAAGGCTCTGTGCTGGGCTGGGCTGCTCGCAGTGCCACGCTGACCTGTCTGTGATCCACGCTAGCTGGAAATCCCAGTTCTCTGCAGTAAGATTTAAATTCTGGTTTATAGAGAATATGGAGAAATGTTCTGCCTCACAGTCCACTGTGAAAAATTACTGCTTCCCCAAACAATTAAGGTCTTTAGGAGACAATCAACAAACTGACTTATTTCTCCTGTAAACAGGAAAAACACATCTCTTACTGCTGCAGAGGCTCCAAAATGAAGCACAGCTGGATGTCTGCCAGTAAAGCCTTAGTATAGTAGCTGGCTGAGGAACAAGGATGCCCTGGCAACCACGTGTTTGTTAGTGAGGATGCTGCATAATTTTTAACAAATGATTGTGAGCTAAGGCTAGGGGTGGAGGTGTGGTGAGAAGGGAAGTCTGCTTCCCAGAGATTTACACAGGAGCTGCTGCAGAGAAGGTAAGGACTCTTCATGGAAAGCAGTGCTGGAACAATGGAACCTGAGATGTTAAAGGCTACAGAGCTTTCAACAATTTTACAGGTGTACTTAACTCTTTCTTCTATCTGCTTGAAGCTACAAATGTGACAAGGTGCCTCACCATCACAGGACAGATATAAGGAAAGCTTATGCAAGCTTCTTTTGGAAATAACAGAAATTAAAGCGTACAGAGAAAAAGGTGAAAAAGCTGGGTTATGAACTGTGATTGGTTTAGACTGCAACAACATATGCTTGATCCCTGATTTAGTTTTGTAGCTTCAGTCTTTCCTTTGTGTACATAAGTGTGCATCAGTGCACTAAGTAGTGACAGAACCGTTACAGTTTTGTCACAGGTACTGATGACTTTTCTTTTCTAAAAAGCTAGATCAGGTCACTTCTTGTATACTTAGGAAGAAAGGTAAGTTCTTTTCAGACAATTGCTACACATCATTTGTTGATCTCACCCTAGGGAAAAGGTCTCCACGGCAAAGGTTTTCATGCTTTCATAAATCTAAACTTCTGAGGAAGACAATAGTGGAGAGAAAACATCTTAAATAAATCCACAGAGTACCATTGCAGTTGCAGATATTAACTGAGGCCTTGTGAGCATGTTCATTAATTCTATCTACTAATGACAGACCAAAACCTACAGCAGTTCTTTGTGAGGGCAGGTGAGTCTGGTGACTTTGCACATCTATTCAGCTGGTGGTTCCTCTTCCAAGCCTTTGCTCAACAGGAAGGGTCACTGCTAAGGAACAGATGTGTTTAACATCACAA
Organism: Dasyornis broadbenti; assembly: GCA_013397935.1. Classification (NCBI taxonomy): domain Eukaryota; kingdom Metazoa; phylum Chordata; class Aves; order Passeriformes; family Dasyornithidae; genus Dasyornis; species Dasyornis broadbenti. The sequence continues at coordinate 419,688 of VZRN01007445.1, read as the reverse complement.
AAAGCTCCACTTCATTGGGCTGTGGAACAAACTCAGAAGCATATCTCAAGTATTTCACAAAGATGGTGTAAACCTTATTATTTGATAGTATTAGTTAATATTTACAAGGAATTTTAAATTCCCGGAGAAATCATTACAAAGTTGCTGTAGACATTATTATTGCTATTACTGTCGGGAACAATATTGTGTTCTATAATCTACACAAATGCTAATATTGTTTTGTTTCTTAAGAGTACTTATGTGCTTTATAAAATGTCATGTATTGTTCTCTGTGTCCTCTGATCCACGGTAACTTTATAATGATATGAAACATTGGCATTTGGGGATTGTGTATGACTGTCTTTTTTTCATACAGACTTTCATGGTGGATTTGCTAATGGTGTATGTGTGTGCTTGAATAAAACCCTTTAATGCTAGGGGAGGAGATCAGTTTGACATGGAATTCAACAGCTGTTGTTTCTTTAAGGAGAAAAGGTCTGCTGGATTTAAGTGTGTTTAAGTATATCTGGTTGACTGAACAGTTTCCTCAAGGAAGTATTCATTCAGTCAATGTCCTGAAGGGTTAAGAAAACAGAAACCCATAGTGTAACTGAGTTGTTGTTATGTACGTTGCCAAGGGAACTGTAGCTGGAATGTTTAAATGTGTTGTATCTCCCCAAACCCACAGGAGTGGAGCTTGGTGTGCCCTAATCCTCACAATTAGTTTCTGTGTGGTGGGGGGTGGCCTTATGGGGCTGATCAGACTAAATACTTGTACTGACACCGGGTAACATTCCCACCATGCTGGACAGAGAGAGTTTAGCATCATTCTCATCACTTAGGAGAATCACAACCAAAAGCAGAAAAGGGAGTATATTAAAAGCGTCCCTTTTTGCTTCTCTCTGAACCCTGTGGATTTCTTTTAGTAATGCATATTACAGAAATTAATGATCTCCAAGGAGGTCTTCTTAAGACTTAGGTAAGAGAAATCCTGGCACTGATTGATCTTGACTCAGATCTTTAGGATGTGTATTGTTTTGTCTCATGTGCCATTTAACTTGCTTCACTAGTGTAAAGCCAGAGGAACCTCTGTTGAAAATGACCATTTCAAAAGAAGAGGCAAAAATTTTAGCCTTGTGTCCATGTAAAGGCTGGGCTCTGGCACTGCAGCAGTTCAGTCTGCAGGAAGTCTAATCAAGCACTCCTTATTGCCCGATAATTGCTTTCAGAAAAATACCTAAATGTATCTGTAGAAGTCAACTGCCATAGATATCTCAGGAAGCTGCGAGCAACCCTCCCAAAGCCTTCCATTGGGCCATCGCTCCCAAATGTTGGATCTGTTCTACCACCATGGTTCTTTCACGGGTGGTTGGCAGCACTCAGTTGAGTCAAACCGACCTACACTTTGACTGATTTATGCATTGCTTCTGGTATGTGGGAGGATTTGCATTCAGGGGAATGTTTTCACTTTTCTACTTGTGCCCCCTCCTATCACTCAACATAAGGTTCTTAATACGGTCCAAGATAATTCTGTCTTAATATACTTTGAGCCAAGTCTAGTTCCAATGGATGTGGAAACACAGATTACCTTCTCCTTGCAGCTGCCTCTCAAGTACTAGAAAGCTCAATGCACTCCCAAGCCATAGACAGTTTCTAAACACCTGATAATTCTTGTTGCCTCCTAAGCAGGACCCACATCTTGAGCTGGAGACATCCTGAGACAGAGGAAGGTCTCCAGCTGATCAGTGTTGGGGCAGATTACAAACTTTTTACCCACAAAAGTCCCGTGTACACATCCTGTTGTGATGTTTCCTTGTTTTTTGTTCTTTTCTCAGTATGGAACCATTGATCAGCAGGCCAACAGGCTTTTCTTTCTGCATCCAAATGAAACAGCGAGCTTAGACTTCATCATGTGCTGGGGTTCTCATCCTCCAGTTACCCTCACTGGGAGTCACCTGAACTGCAAAACACTGAGGAAGACTGGTTCACACTCAACTCTTCTATAGACAATGATTTCAAAACTTCTTTTAAGCTCTTAGTTTTAGAAAAGTTAGGAAACCAGATGCAGTGATAGTAGAATCCTAGGGAGTCAATGCCTCCATCAGTACTGAGAGGCTGTGTCCTATTTCCACTAAGCTCAAAATGAGCGGACAGTGCTGAAGTTTGGGAGTGCTGACAGCACACATTTCCCAGCTGTGATGAATCTTATGATTTAAAATAAAAGAACTAAGGAATAAAAGCTGATGCTTGATCAATGATTTCTGTGTCTCTTTTACTCCATTTTGATATTGTCATGCAAAGAGGGACAACTCACAAGCATTAAATTTTTTTTTTTTTATTCTATTACCTATTTTTATGCTTTTTGAAACTCCTGCACAAGTTAGTTTGACCAGGCATTTCTGCACAGTTCTGCAAGTTTAATGTAGGGCTGGACTGAGGTGCATTGGCAGGAGCGGAATGTGGTTTGCCTACAATCTGGTTGGCTCAGGTTTGTACTTCATCACCCAGATTTATCTATGTTTTTATTTAAAATAATCTCGTAGAAGTCTTTTTAGGTATTCTCAGGTCTTGTAAACTGAATGCAAAACAGAAGCTACAATACGAGCTGAGTCCACTATGTAAAAGACAAAGAACTTACTAAAAACCCTATAAAAAGCAGTGTAGCCAAAACCCTGCACTCCTCAGAAGAGTTAATCCTGCAATGGGTGCTAAACTCCAGAGCCCTAATAATGGGGCACTCCTTACCTCTCTTCCTTTGCCATTTGCAACCACAAGGTGAGAATGAGCAAAAATCAGCCTTTTCCCTTTTATTAGGTGCAGGAAATTTTTGTTTTGGCAGTGCTTCTTTTTGTCATTCACAGAGTTTGTTTTTCTCTTGATTTCTTTTGGGAGCATTTTATTTCCTGTCAGAGTGTGGAGGAGAAAGCTGTTCTAGTCTGTAAGTTATGCGCCCCTTACAGTGCCCCTTAGTTACACAGCACAAGGAAAAGAGAAACAGAATCCATGGCACCGTACAGAAATGCTGCACTATATAGTTTGCCCTGGTTAAACATTCCCAGAAAGGGAATAACACAACGCTGTGGAGCTCCTGAATGTCTTTTGGCCCTTTTGCTGCAGAGGTGCAGGCATTTAGGGTTAAACTGAAACAGTGCTGGATTCTGGGAAAATTGGCTTTCAGATCTGAGCTACACAGATCAGAATTATTTCCTTTTCGTATTACCACAACTGTATCTCTCCCATACCTGAAATATGTGGCATCTGGAGCCTTGAAAAGCAATACTCAACAGCTCTGTGAGAATTTAATCTGATTTAGCCACGTACCCCCATCTTCAGCCACCTTGTTTTATCTTTCTTCAAACAACTTAAAATATATCTACAAAATAATGCTGAAAGTCTTGTATGTATAGATTTTTTCTTTTTCTTTGTAGTACGTATTTCTGTCATTTTTTGCCTTGTCTTCTCCACATGCAGGGAGATGTCAAACTGGAAAAGAATCTTGCAAGATTCAATCCAAGAATTGCATTTTTGGATTGAGTTTGGGATGGTCTTACTTTCTCCTCAGCACTTATCTTGTAATTCACTTTATCTTGCACTGAAACGTTTTGGTGAGGGAACCTGAGCACTGAATCTAGTCAGCTTCTTATAGCTGCTGGGGTTTTCTGAGTTCTTCCTCGGTGCATTCATGGCTAGTGGTGCCTCATGACAGAATGGATCAAACCACAAGATCTAAATAGCAGCTTACATGAAATTGGAATGTACATCTGTAGTTTGTGAATCTTGTGTCAGCTGCTTTTTCTTTGCTGCTAATATTTGAACCTTGGACATTCCTACATTCCTGTGCATATGCTTTCAAGGTGAACCTTCAAGATCAAACGCTTTATCTGTTTATACTTATGCTTGTCCTTAAAACACCATGTAGACTTTAAAGCTGCAAGGACTGCTCAGAACTAACTTTGCCTGTGACAGGCCAAGTCCATGCAAAACCCTGGATGGTAGAGCAGGTTTTGGTTGTTCTCAAAATCAACTGCAAGTGGGAAGCAACAGGATTTTAATAATGTAAACAAGAAAGTAAAAGTCTTATCCATTAAAAGTGCACATTAGAATTGCATGGTAGCCGAGAACAAGTTTCCACAGCAAATGTACTATTAACTAATAGAAAAGCTCTTTCTGATTTGTAAGTAATATTATTGTAAACCATGAATTATGGTTTATCTGCTGTTCTACCTATTAATAACTTCCTATTATGTTCAATTAATTAGTTATTGGAAAAAACACCGAGTCCAGCGCTTGTACAATGAATCAAACCTTTCAGCACAGTCAGATGCTGGGGACGCTGGCATACATCTGCCTTTTCTGCCAACAACAGAACAACAACAACAACAACCCCAGCAGAACCATGGCCTTTGGTTAGCCCCTGCATTTTAGCACGAGGATTTGTGCAGTTGATATAAAATGGTAACTCCAGCAGTCCAAGTCAACACTACAGGGGGCCTCTATAAGGGAAAACACAGCCCCTAAACAGACTTCCAGAGTCCCCCCCCTCAGGTTCCAAGAATGCGGTTTTAACCATCCCTAAGATGAACCCCCCCATCAACTTTTACAGAGGCCACCTTCTGCTCACAAAACCTAGTCCCTTCCCTGAAGGCATCCAGGATCCTTTGAAATGGAAAATTTATGCTGTACTGAAATAGTTCATACTATAATAAACAACTAGTGCCATCATTCTGCTGGTATTCGGAGTGCAATTAAACCTGAACCTCATGTGAGGACTCCATTTGGGGTGGAAGGTAGTGCTGTGGGGAGGACAGGCAGCTCATCCCAAAAGTTTTTACTAATGCAGCAGGTTTTACTGCTTGTCCTCCCCGCCCCTGCAGTGAACAGCCCCCTTCTCCCTCCCCACATTTACATGAGGCATGGGGGCTTGTGGGGGATTATATAACTTATAGGTCAATTTGTGTTTGGGCAGAAGAATGTGGTATGTTGGCCGAAGCTGTTTATTTGCTTAAGTTCTCAGAGTTCAGTGAGGTCATTTTCTCATCTTCCCTGTGTTTTCTGTATTTTCCACAGACCTGCCAGCCTCAAACAACACCCTCTTTCTTCGCATTAGAAATGGAAACACGTCCTCTGCAGGAATTTTCCACTTAATAGCTCCTGCTTTCCTACCGGGGGCCTCAGTGCACCACCACTGCAATGCTGTATTTCTTTCCACTGCAGTTTGACATTTTGCAGCCAGAACAACGAACAGCATTCACTCCATCCTGATTTTTGAAAAACATATCTCTATAGGCCCACAGAACGCACCCAGGGCAGCAATCACCAGGGGAAATGGCAAGGGTATTTAAACATCATTACATGTCACTGAGGATATGACATTGTCTGGCAAAAATGCACTTTTATACAGTTGTTTTTCCTTACTCCCCATTCCTCCCCCGTTATACACACAGACAGACACCAAAGCCTCTGCCCTGCTCACCCACTACCAGCCACTCTCCTGTTCTACACTTGATTATAATTGTTTGCCTTTGTGAATTATTTCCTTTGCATAATATTTGCAAACTGTGTATCAGGTCCTGACACTACGAGGAGCAGAAACGCACATTGCAGATAATCTGAGCAGTAAACAAGGAGCCTGCTTTAAAATGCGCCGAGTGACCTGTCTGAAGGCAGCAATACTTGCAGATTGTTTACTGCTGAGATGCAGTGATGTCGTTGAAATGCAGCAGCCTGAAGACTGGAGCAAAATGGGATCTCAGACACTCGGTCAAGCACAACCTGTAATTTTTTTATTTCTTGTTTGCTTTCTGATTTTTTCAAACTTAGAGCTGTATTATAAATTATTAAAAACTATTTTCCAAAACGACTTTGCTGTGTCTATGAAAAAAAATTTAATTCCTGTACGGGGAGCGAGATGAATGGAAGTAAACATGTTTATTGCTAGAAGGAAGGTTTCCCCTGTCTGCACAGTGGTAGAGTCTCAGACAGCAAGGTCCCAGTAGGTCAGACTGGCACATTGAATTGCGTATCAAATGAAACTGGTATTGTGGAAAAAGGGTGGAAAGAGGAAGATGGGTGTTAGTGAGGAGGTTGCTCAAGCCAGGAGGGTGGGCCACTGAAAAACAACAAGTTAAAAAATAGGATTGATGATTTGCAGGACACCTAGGGTATTTCTTTCAGGGGGTATTACTTCCACTTTTAACCAGGAACAAGAGCTAGAAGAAAAAAAAGCGGCAGGAGCTGACAGCTTTGTGCTGATCAAAGGGATAGAGCATTGAATGCCTTCTTTTGCTAGCTATTTATTAGAGAGAGAGAGAAGGGCTCCTTTGCCATTCTGCTTAGGAGAGAAGGGATTAAAGATCAAAAAAAAAAAAAGGAGGGGGACCAGCATGAGTTCTTTGTTCAAATTTTTTTTTTATGGTGTGCTGTGCTGTCCACTACAAGACAAAAACACCATTTCTTTTTATAGCATTGCTCCCTTTCTTTTCTCACTGACCAAAAATTCTAGTGATAAACAATTCCAGTAGCTTTTTTTTTTTTTTTTTAATGTAAAGAAGGCTCCCTTTGGGAAACTTAGTTAACCGTCTTTTAGCCTGATTAACCTAGGAAATAAAGTTTAAATGCACTGCTGGGATTCTATTAGGATCATCAGTTCATACAGATAACAGCAAAAGGTGTTAAAATGCACTTCACTGGTGCAAGTGATCTCATGTTGTAAAAATGATTATCCCCAGCAGAACAGGGAAGGATTAAGGGGCCATATCTACATCTGGGAAACTCCATAAGTGTTTTATTAGCATTAATACATGTATTAATCACACAGACACAAAAAAAAAAAAAAAAAAAAGCCTGTCAGGATGGCAGCAAATAGCACAGTGCATTAAACCTACTCTCTTAAATCAGTGAAAAGTGAGCATCTTTATTCCTAGAATTGCGATAAAGCTGTTAAGTAGTATGAATGAAGTTGGGGAAAGCCTGCTTATATGATTGTGGATCATAGTGGATTACCTAAAAAGAAAGACTGTTACGATAGTAAGACTCTCCCATTGCAGAGACTTTGAAGAAATGTGGGGTAAATTTAGTGTTTAGCCTCAAATCTGTTGAACTACACTGTGTATGTTTGATCGCAGTGACCTAACTGCTCATTTATATTCTGATTTCTGTTCCATAGATCAGAAAGGAAAAATCTACCTATGTCCCATGCTTCTGCTCCCTCCTCTGCTCCTTAGTTCAGCTTGCTGCTTCCCAGCACCAGTGAGAGTGAGGCTAAATGGCTGTGCAAGCAAGGCTGAGGTAACACTGATAAAAACAAATGCCGTTGATCAGACGTAAATAATTCAGCAGATGATCACTGTGGGGTTTGAGATGTGCAGCATTTTCCACACTTTCATTACATTTCCATTTGCAGGCCCTAAATTTTGTTTCATCTTGATAGCAACCACAAATAAAAAATGAAACTGCCAAATATGTGGTGATTTTACAGCCAGCTTTTTATAAGGTCTATTGCCAGCATTAGGCTAGGAAAACAAATACACAGTTGCGATATTTAGGGTTCTTTTTGATCTCCATCCTTCACCACCACCAAAACAAATCTAAGTCCTTTAGTGGATATTAGGAATACAACTTCTGGAAAAAAAAAAAGTGCTCATGTTTTTGCTGTAGTCTCCTTTCAGCTCTACTATGTTTGTTTACAATCACCATACTAGAGCAGCGTCTAGTAAAATCTTGATAAAAACTACTTTAGCACCATGATAGATGTGATAGTAAGACATATTATTGACTTCATTGCTAAAAATATTATAGTTATACATGTTGAAATCCTGTCAAGAAGTTGCCTCTTTCATTCCAGTATTAAACACTTCTCTTTCAGTGGATATTTGGAATATTGTATATGTCTGTCACCACAGCAGTGACATTTGTTATTTTGTTCATCAAAATGTCACCTGCCTATCAAGATAGCTAAGATAAGTAGGACTGGGAAACTTTGTTGAATCATCATGCACAGGCTTTTTTCTGCCAGCAGATGTATTACATGAGACACTCACATTGATATGGAATAGCAAGAAAAGTCAAATTCCCTGCCTGCAAAGTTAAAGGAATTATCATTTGCCTTATAAGGATATTTTAGTAATTCCTTCACAGTATTAGGGGGACAGATGGACTATAAAACCAGTCCATCCCTGATAATGCAGGGCTGTTCTTAGAGTACATAGTGTTTCAAAGGACTTTGAGGAGGAAGGCGACGCTGTAAATGTTAAGCTATGTACCATAGTATTTTGAGCATGTTTAGCTAGCTTACTTGGCTGCCCTCAAAGCCTGAAAAAAAACTTAGCTGAAGGTCTAGTAAGTAGCCAGGTGACAAAAGAGACAGGAAACAGAATGCTAGAAAAGTGGAAATCAACTTGTAAACAGGGAGGCAAAGAAGAAATGAAAAATCAAGCCTATAAAAACACAGAGAGGTTTTTAGAAGTGACACCATTCTGACAAAAGATCAACATTGTTTCAAATATACTGTATTTCTCCACCCAGCCCTGAGTAGATCTTAAGTACCCTTCACTGCCTTGGAGTCAGATTTCAAGCCAAAATGTCTGTGTTACTGGTTTTGCAAGTGCTACCACTAATTGAAACCACATAATGTTGCAGATCTGAAATACGGCAGGCAGGACATCCCTGCTGAAAAGCTACCCAGCAGGACAACCCCTTTGTTCTCTTTTAAAATAAACTAATTCAAGGGAAATGTTGTCTAAATCATTGCTTCTAAATGTATACAGAATTTCCTCCCTGCTCCCCCCCCATCCCCCGATTTTCCTGATTAGCTATCAAAGGACTTTGCTATTCTTGTAAACTGCAAAAATGGTTTTAATATGCACACTTGTCATTTCTAGGTGTATAAATTTTGCTTTTGCAGGGATTTTACATGACACATATTGTGATCACCTGTGGGTAGGGTAGTTAATTAGCAGTCTAGGTCCTATTTAATTTAATTTATACTGAAGCAATCTAAACTAGGAGAATGATCGCAGCCACACTCAGTAATTTAACTCCCTCCTTTCTAAGCTGCTTTAGTAATTATATTTCAGTTGTAAGTTTTCAGAAAGCTTTTACAGTACTTGTTTTCTAGCCATGTAAGCTCCCTCCCTTCTCAGCTCCCCTCAATCCTGGCTGTTTGTCCTTCTGGGTAGTGTTGGCTGCTTTCCATTAAGAAATTAGAAAAGATGCAGCTGTCATTATTTTGTCAATCGTAAAATCTAAGACATGGAAAAAGTCCTATGAAGGCAGGGGAGTAATTCATGTAACTTCTATTGAGAAAACAGATTATTCCTCAATACTTTAAACTCTTCTTTCACTTGACCTAAAAAGAAAGGGTGGACTTTTATGATCCAGGTTTGAATTTCCCAGTAGATCACTGAGATGTGTGCACATAAACACTTTATACCTAGTTTGGAAATTCACAAAAGCCACACTCAGCACTTCTTGGGGAAGAACTCTTTAGATCATTTTGAGTCTCATCATCATCAAAATTTTCGATCTATAGCAATCATTGAGCTACATACATTAACACCCATGGCATAGAAAATGTGCCTGCAGCCCAGACCAAAAGCGCCCAAATCAAAGCATGTTTCTTGTCACAGTGACTGGAAAAACAACAGCGTGTAACTGGGAACGTGCATATAAGTTGTTCACTTGCAGCTTGGCGATGAAGGCTTGCTCCCTGTGTGCCCCCTTTTAAATTGATCCTATTTTACAATGACTTTGAGATTTAGAATGACTTTTGGGGATGTAAGGACTTTAAAAAGTCCTGCTTTTATTTTTCTCTCTGAATAAATACAAGGCAAACAATTTCATTGTAATGCCAAGATTCCACAAAAAAACATTGTGCAGTTTTACCATTGGAATTTTGATTGCAGGCAAATAGGTTAGTGCTTGCTTTTCACTGCTGTAAGAGAGCTGGCCTTTAGTGATGCTGCTAGTATTGCCAGTTAACCATATTCTCATCAGACATGCATTACAATTTAAAATGAAATAACTTCATAAATTCTGTATGTCTGCTACAGATTAGACACCAAAGATCAAACTTTTAACATCTGTTCATGCTGGAAAATATTTTTGTATGTGTGTTTTCTTGGCTAAAAGTTCGTATTTAAGTATGTCAAATAATTTGGTACTTATGAAAAATTCCTTCCTGACCAGTGTTCATCTTGTTTGTGTGTATGGAAGCACACATCTCAACAGTTACATCACTTTTAACTTAAACAGCTGGTGGCAGTCTACTTATTTATTTTCTTGAGTCCGTGACCTTTGGAGACACAGATTTCCAGTCACTGGTTAGTTTCCAAGTAGTGGGAAACCTTTTGTAAAATACGGCACTTCCAGAGGAGGAGGGAGGGCTTTTCTTTAGAATAAGAAAAGTGTCTGTGGATTGTGTTTGAAGATACAATGTATGATTAATGATTCTCTATTCACTGGAAAACAGCAACTCTTATTAAGTGAAATGAGAGTGCATCAGACTAAAATGCAGCCTGACTGAAAAAAAGAACTGAGCCTAGGAAATCCCAGCATCCACCTTTCTTTCTGGGCACTGAAAAACAAAGTGTAGATGTATTAGGCTTAAATTTCCAGTGAAGAAGCCAGATCCATTTTGTTGCTTTCTCTCCACTATACAGATTGGTCCTGAGCTCTGCCAAGGGTTGCATATTGCTTGCCTGGGCTAATGAGTAAGTTATCAAAATACAAGATTTATGACAGCAGTCAAGGAATTAATGAGCAGAGTTCTGAGGGCTGAGGAAGCCTTTGCAAATCCCCAAAATAGAGAGAAAACTCTGCTTGAATCTCTGTTGTGAGTTGGTATGGCATCTGCTGCTCCAAGTCTAAAAGCGGAATGAATAGACAAAGAGTTTCAGATGTACAAGCTATGCTTAATCACCAAATAATAACAAATAGGAACTCCCAACAGCCCTCTGTGAGATCACGTTCAAATTAGCTACACATTCAACTTTTAGAGCAACAATTTCCTCACTTCTATTTATGGGAAAATTGTAGTATATACACCAGCCACAGAACTTCAGCATCACACGACATGGATGATTTCCTAATTGACTCACCCTCTATATTGCTTCATGCATGGTCTTTTAGGAGCTTTTTTTCAATGAAGTTCACTGTAAAGATATTCTCAAGAGCACCTCCCAGCCAACTTTTGGACGTGAAGAACAAAAATATTGTCAGATATTTCATGGTGCCTAAGAGATATGTTTTGTTTCTGAGCCTTTGTATATTAATCCCAGCTATATCTATTTGCTTCGTTTGTTTTCATGTGAAACTGTGTCAGATGAGCCAGAGAAGAATTTGATTTCTACGTAGTGTTTTTCATACTGAAATTATCCCACTAGACATAGGCAAGTTATGAGTGTTATCAGAGGCTAAGTGTGTTTAGTGGGTAAGCTGAATAGAGAAGTCAAGTTGTGGTTAGTAATAATTCACATAAAGCCTAGACAATGAGAACTTTTGTTTGAGTGGGAGAGTAGGGAAATCTTGGCCATAGACTCACAGTATATCACTGTATTGCTGACGTTTTTTCCTTTCATTCTTTCCTCCCTCACCAAAACTCCCTCTTGTTTTTTAAAACTCAGAGTAGCAATCCAAATTTTACTTTTCATCTGCTCCTTAATGTGCCTTTTTCTCATTCAGGCAGACACAAAATACTGCATTTTGCTGCTGCATAAATGATGAAGTGTTTTAGGAGTAGTTTTCAAAGGTATTAGACACCTAAACAATACAGTTAGGATCACAGCAGGATTTTTCAAAGGTAAAAGCAGAAGTGAGAATTATGTACTCTTTTGCTTTTATAGCTGCCTACAAAATTAAAAAGAAGCAAAACAAAAATAATCCTGCTGTATTTCCTCTTGAAGGTCACAGGTCCAAGACCCATTTACAGAGGAGCAGGACTGAATCATTTAGGTTAAGAGGAAACTAGAATAGTAATTAGAAATAGTAGAGCTTCTTTCAGTATTTCAGAAGTTCTGGGCCCATTAGAGTTTACGTGGCATACTGCAGAGCAAGATGCGTGTCCTAACCCCTCCAGCACAGCTCCACAACATTGTGTCTGAGGCTCTCAGATTGCATTGTGCTCATGACACACGTTTATGTTCGGGGTACTAATGAAAATCAAGGCTCCAAAAAACTCACACCAGCAGCGATTAATCTATTAATTCAAAAAACGTTCTTTGAGTTGCTGTCTGAACTGTCTCTGCCATGCTATGGGTCTCTCTTGATGAAGACAAACTGTTTTGGATGAAGCTCTACCTTAGTCGACGAGATAAAGAGCACTTGCATATTTACCAAACGTGTGGAACAATGGGGTGCCTGGCTGCTTATCAGCTTCAATACCAGTACATAGTCAGGTGTTTAATACAGACCCTGGCCACTCAGAATCACCCATAACCTGAGGTTAAAAGTTTCTCAAAAAGCAAAAGGCTCAACAAGAGTTTTCTTACAACACAGGAGAGTAGTGTGGATATTCCTGTATTTTTCATTGCTGAAGAGAAGAAATTTTTTTTCCAATTTCTTGTGTGTATAAATCATGCATTTCCACTACTTGGCTTTAAACAAACACTAACATAATACAAATTGATGCCTGAAAGGGAAAGAATATGCTTTTTAGAAGACTGAGAGAAAACAAATGTCAGTTTTGGGTTGAGTGAAACATTTCATTCCACCCAAAACCAATTGTTCACACAAGTCTAAATAAAAGGCACTAGAACCAAGCCATAAAAGCTGTTGCCAGAAGCAGAGCTGATTGTGAGTTACTCAGTGCTCTAAGGCTGCCTGCCTAGCTGCGCTTCAGTCACTAGAGAAGAAATATGTATATTTTCAATTGACAGATAGTAAAAACTTCCTTCCCCACCTTCACTGTAGGTGGCTTCTTCATCATATACTGTCCCACCCTCTCTCCCTGCTTTGAGCCACAATTAGCGCATATTTTCATAATAAAAATAAGCCTCTCCCTTTGTCCTCCCAGCTGTGCTTCCCACCCACATTCCCATTATGAATCAAGACAAGTACATGTGTTTAAAATAACAAAAAAAAATGTCTTTCTTCCCTCCCCAGGCTTGCTGTCTTTTTCCACCCATCACCTCAGCTTCACTGAAACATTTCCTGGAAGGCTCCAGAGTTTCTGCTGAGCTGAAGGTGCCTCAACCATCTGATTTCTCCTTCAGTGTTTTTAGAGCACCACACAACCAACATTGCCCAGCAACACTGGGCAATAATGTCAGGAGTCTCTGTCACACTTATTTAAGACAGTCAGGCACCAAAGGACATAGAAAGCTGGATGGAGGCTCAAAGACCAGAGGGGTGAAAGCTCTTCTCATCTCTGTGATTCCCCAGGGTTGACACTGCAGAGCTAAGCTCACAGGCCCTGCAGAAGCACTCTCAGCTTGAACATCAGCCAGTGTGCAGAGCACGTAAGCACAGAGGAGTGGGAGAATATCCTAGCTGGGCAGATTTGCATATATTCTGCTAGATGGATTTTTCCCACAATGAAATACACTGAGGAAGTTCTCATTTCAAGTAATTTCTTGACTAGCAGCCACCATGACTTGCAAGAAGTTGCAAGGGTCCTGGTTGCTTTAAATAAGCTTGGTAGACTAATGCAGAAAAAGTTATGTTTTGCTCACCTAACCCCTAGGATTTCGTTTGTAAGCAAGGGGCCATATGAAAGGGCATATTTTGTACAAAATTGTTACAGTTTCATATTCTACAGTTGTCTTTTCCCAGTATCTTACGTCCATACACAGAATTTCAGGCCTGGCGGATGAACGTTCCAAAATGCCAAGTGTGAACCTTGTTGGCAGAACAGAGCAGGTCCTAAGCCCTGCCAAGCTCTCTGAGCCCTCAGGGTGAGTGGCCAAAGCAAGGGCCAGCTCACAGCCACCATGCACATGCCAAAATCGAACCCTTAGCCTGTGGGATGGGCACCCACCTGGCTTGCTGTGCCCAAGTCAAGCACATGTACTCCAGGCAGGTGCATCAACCTTTTCTTTTTCAAAAAACAGAGCCTAGCTAGGAAAGATTTTCTGTCACTAGGAAGTATGCAGTTCAATTCTTACCATTAATTAAAAGTATTCATAAAGGCACTATCCAGCAAGCCAGAGGGGACATTTAAAGGACATCTAATATGTGTATCACTATTCCATTGCCTGTTTTCATTGCTCTGTAGATACTGCAAGCAATTTATATTTATTTATTCAGGCTTCTAAAGGCAGGAGAGGCTAAGACAATAAGCTTGCCGTAGATAGGCACCACCTCTGTATGCTGAACAATTCAAGACCTGTTTCCCATTTTTCCATTATAGGATCTCACGTCCACTCCACCACATCTACCACCAGAGAGTTCATTAGGAAAAGGACAGTTTTGATCCTCAAAATAAGGGCGTCTCTACTACAGAACATTTCTTGCCTGTGCTGATTCAGGCTCCAGGGGGTTGGATTTGAGGATGTAGTTGTTCCCTTGAGGATTTAGTCTCCTTCTCCAGCAGCCTTTGATGCAGAACAGCACACAGGTATCTCCCTTGGCAGAGCTCTACCTGACATGGGCCATGGCCAGTTTCAGAGCCAACCACTGCAGCCTCTTACCTACTCATTAACAGAGGTCAGAACAGGCCTTCAACCCACGGCATGGTTGTTTTTAATCTTAATTCCCAGTACAAGTTAAAACATGTTTTTATTCTTCCCAAAGCAGCCTGGCACCCCATAAGTGTCCCTCCCTGGAGGATGAGCTGTCTCTGTGAAGATTGCCTGCCTTCCTGCTCCCTGCCCTGGCCCTGCACATCCAGCAGCTTGGAGACAGCACTCAGCAGCCAAATGGCAGCTGCTGCAGAGGGGCAGTTTGGCAAGTGGCACATGGCCAGCACATGGGAGGCAAGATGGGCTTGAATGCAGAGGGGGAAGGGGTTTCTGGCTCTCTGTGGCAGTACAGGTACCATATGCTCAGGGTCAACCCTGAACGGCCTGGGTGGTTTGGAGCGAGGCAATTCAGAGATCCTTCATTGCAGCCAAAATTCTGTACTGTCTGTACCAGAGTCAAACAGACCTTGATCTCCCATTGCTCCTTTGGAAAGAAACTCAGTCCTGACGCTCTTAGGTCAGGTATAAGATGATAACCTTAAAGCAGAAAGAGCATCTGCACAAACTATCTTCACCCTGATCTCAGTGCTGTGAAGAACATTTGGTGGTGGGAGTGACCCATCAAAGGGCATACAAAAGGACAGGATTCCGAGCAATTGGTTGGGGTCTGCTTGGAGCAGGAAACTGAAAGTACTGCTGCCTTTCCTCTGGCTGTCAGGCATGTCAGAGTGCAAAGACTGAGATAAAACATTTTGATAGTTTTATAGATGTGAGGCATGAACTGCACCAAAGAACAACAAAGAAAACCACACCTTGTTTATGCCATATTTCTGCCTGTGAAGACACTTATCAGAGAAGACACTTTTTTTTGCTTAAGAGTAGAGTTTGTCTGCATAAAATTAATTCTAGGCAGAGATTGTATTTTGGGAAGATAGAGTTTGGGGTAATATTTTTTTTATGCTTGGTTATTAATTTATTTTGTGAGCAGTGCTCAAAACATGTTAAATGCTGCACAAGTGTGCCTGGGTGGGGGGGGAAAAGTAAATTGAATCTTTACAGAGAACAGGCTGGTGCAAACTTTCTGCTGGGGTAATCAAGCAGGGGAGAAAGTATTAATATCTCTGCATTATTAAGCCTTGGTGTGCTTGTCATAACCTTCCCCCAGCTTTTGCGTTCACTCACTAAAACCTGGCTACCAGATGGCATTATTTGGCTTTGCCTATGCTTCTGAGACACCCTAGTATCATCCTGTATTCTATCCAGAACCCCTTGGTGTGTTGTTATACAGTAAGAAGAGTGAGTCTGGCACCTTTCATTAGCAAACCATGCAATAAATAGGATGAGATCCCCAGGAACAAGCTGGTGCTGTTTTAATGCTCATTTAAGTCTAGTGTTTTTCTGGCCAGTCTTCTCTGGATTTTAATTTATATAATAATTTCATATTTCTATTTTTGTTTCTGAAAACATCAGGAAGAGCAGGCATAAGAGCTTCAATCAATTAATTTCTCTCCCATTAGTTTTCTGTCTTTATAATTTTAATGCCAGTATTGATTGGAGTTAACCCCTAAATTTACTGCTATAAATAAAAAACAAATTGGCCTAAAATATATTTCTCTTTGCCTTCCAAGTATTTATTCTCTAAAGCATTTTCTGTTACTCTGCTTCACTCCGGTGATGGCTATCAATATTTTTGGCATTTAACACACATTTTATGAAATTATTAATTTCTGAAAACATTTTTTCCCCCCAATAAGTCTCTATGAAGCAACTCATGAGGTTAAGAAGTTATGGCATTTCATAATCAGTTGAGTAATCATCCTTACATATTACTAAGAGCTAAATTTTAGTTCTATTAATATTTAGCTTATATTTCTATTCTGTGAAGTTTGGGGCAATTCTTTGTAGCACTGAGTGCTGCTGTGAGCTATGTCTTTCATCTCCCAGCTTGCTGAAGTGCCTATGGTGGCTATCTCCAGCCGTACTCACTGCAGAACTGTTTCATATGATACAGAGGGGTGTTTTGTTTTTGGGTTTTTTTTTGTTTTGTTTTGTTTTTTTGGTAGTTTTTGTTTGTTTGCTTGTTTTGGTTTTTTGTTTTTTAAAATCAGTTCTGGAGAACAATCACATTATTAAAAGTTCCAGAAGCTCTTTCAAAATACAAAGCTAGCAAGCTCTTAACTATGAGGCTTTATCTGCAAAGACTGGGATAAAAATCCCTACCTGCAAAAACATTTAGCCCTTCATCCTCAGTTCTCTTAAGGAAACCACTACAGATCCTGCAAGATATGTGGCTCAGTATGGGATTAACTGAAGGATGCCTTTAGACCTGATGTTCTCCTGAGCTGCTTCTGGCTGTGGCCATGTAGCCAGACCCTGGGCCCTGTGGCTTCTCCAGTTCCTCCACACAAAACTAATTCCTTTGAAGTCAGACTGTAACTATTGCAAACATTGGCTGCACTGACAAAATGTGTGCATGGGGCATGGACTCTGAATAAGGAAAACCCCTCAGTAGGCTTCAGTTAAGATTATATCACAACTGCTTGTTATTACTAATTTTAAAGGTCTAAAAGGAAAATTCATGGTCATTTGCCTATATAAATAATGAGGGAGAACCTTGACATCTTGCTGCCATGAGTTGTGTGGTGCAGTAAAGCTCTTCAGACAGGGCCTGGTGCAAACTACAGAGTCAGTGCACTTGCATACAACATTTGCCTCTGAGATGAATTCCATTTTCTGTAGCTAAAGCTTGAGGACCTCAAAGTATGGCTACAAAATTTTAGGACTACACAGTTCCTTTTGCCAGTGTCTCCAAGTAACGGTTTTTGTTCTGTCAAGCTTAAAGGTCTTGCAGTTAAATTGCACATAGAAATCTGAAGACTAAGCAGTGAATACAGGGAGGATCCATAGCCATTCATTTACTGTATTTCCATAACGCAATTACTTGCCCATGTGGTTAAATAACATACCTAAGCAAAATGCATCTCTGCAGCAATTACATTCTACATATTAAAATCATATTTGTCACCTACTTTTGGATTCCTCTAGTGGTATTACAGTGAAGTGTCCTGAAGAGTAGCAATAAACATTTTTAATTTGGTGACACGTTCTCAGTATTTCTATAGCACTGGGTTCTGCCAGAAAGACATCATCTGTCACCAAGATGATCAGGTGGCTGGAGCTCCTCTCCTACGGACACAGGCTGAGAGAGCTAGGGGTATTCAGCATGGAGGAAAAAAGGCTCTGAGAAGACCCTGTAGCACCTAAAGGGGCCTACAAAAAAAGCTGGAGAAGAATTTTTCACAAGGGCATAAGACAAAGGAGAAGGACTTTAAACTGAAAGAGGGTAGATTTAGAGTGGCTATAAAGGAAGAAATTCTTTACTGTAAGGGTGGTGAGGTACTGGAACAGGTCACCCAGAGCTGTAGACATCTCATCCCTGGAAGAGTTCAAGACCATGTTGGATATGCCCCTGAGCAATCTGCTCTAGTAGAAAGTGTCCATACCCTTGGAGGGGGGGATTGGAAGAATGAGCTTTAAGGTTCCTTCCAACCCAAATCATTCTTTGATTCTGTTTCTTGTATCTGAAGACCCTGCACTGGAGAAGTGGCTTCTGGTTGCATTATTCTCTGTGCAAGAGAGGATAGGTTTGCATAGGGTTTGTGAATTAGTATCAATTAATAAATTTGCCGTCTAAGATCCCTCAGGAAATCAGAGTTGCATTAACTGCATTCTCTGAAACCAGTGACCTTAGGAAAGACCTGATGAGACACTCCTGCTGTTGGTGAAAGTCAATAACAAGCAGAGAGAAAGCTGTGTGGTCAGGCCCTGGGCTAAACCTTGTATGTGTTAAAAACTTCAGTGCAACAGCCCTTACACTTTGCTTCTCTTTACAAGTCCCTGTGCCATCACCTTTCAGTCCATTTACTTAATTTACAGTGGGTAGTGTCTCTCATTGTGCTGTCTTTGCAACACAGCTCTCTTTAGAGATGCAAAAGCCTGCTTTGCTGAAGACACATATACAAACCCCCCATTTAGAGCTATATAAAAGGGCTAAGAATATTTTCTTTTGGTGAACTTAATGAGGGTTTTACCACTGACGTCAGTGAGGCCAAGTTCCCACCTCTTTTTCAAGCACAACTAACACAGTGAGGTCAGGTGACTGGTGGAAATTATGCAAGAATTATTACTCCCAGGACAGAAAAACAGTAGGGTGCCATGTAAATCTTTGGTGTAACAGGATAAGTGAGTGTCAATGCAGTTTTATGAGTATACATTTATTTATACGTGTCTCCCTTTCAAGGCAGAGCTTACGCGTCCTTGGGAAGTGCTGCAAAGCTCCCACACCTCGTTATATAGGTGTATGTAAATAATGTCGTGCACAGTAAACACACTCATAAGGTTTTATTTTTGAAGTTACCTTTCCAACCTCTTCTCATATTAGCTCTGAGCAAACAGGCAAACAAAAGCCTCACAACCACACAGGGAGAAACAAGTTGTGAATAGCATTTAAGCCACCCATCCAGGTAATTGCTTTGGGCCCATGAGATGTGCCAGCAACGGAAAGGTCTGAATGAAGGTGCTGCCAAATGGGAACGGAGGGTCTATCCTTGCACAGGATACAGCTATACTAATATATCGACCATTTTACTCCTCTGTCAGTCTGAATCCTGAGACTGCTGTTTGGGTTGGAATTGGCAGAGAGCAGCTGTGCAGGTCCCTTCTGCAAGCTGACTTGGGGACAAGGGCCTGAGCAGCCATTTGTGATGCCTGGGGTGACTAGGGGGCCTGTGATGGAGTGAAAGGAGCAAGGTGTGCTCAGCTTTTGGAGCAGAAAATGTGATGGCAGAAAAAGCTGGAGGAGGACACTTGTTCCAACAGCTCTGGTGGTATCAAAAAGCCAGCAGCACCCAGATGCACTTAGGGAGGGCACTGACCCCACACAGAGCCAAGAATCTGTACAAGCAAGACAATCAAGTGTGCGACCAGGAGAGCCCACATTCAGGCAGAAAACAGGAGAGAAATCCACGAATGTTCTGAGAAAACTCTAATCTCTTTTCGCATCTGGTGAGGAGTGGCATGTGCTAGCATACACCAGGAAAAACAAATAGGGTAACTTTCCCAGATAATCTCTAGGGAAAGGTTCCTCCTGAAGAATCCTAGATTGCCTTAAGTGGTAGAATGATATAATCATCTATGGCATAATGACTTTGCAGTAAAAATTGATGAATAAGTGAGAGAGATCACACTTGGCAGACAGATCACCAAATATTAGAAGTCCTCCCCAATAACCAGACCTGTCCCAATGTTGAAATAGAAATAGCCAGAAATTTCTGACTAAATGGCTTTCCCTAGATCAGTCTCCATTGTCAAAGCATTAAAAGTTCTGAAGAAGGACAAATTCAACAAGTTTATAATGTGAATATTCCTGTGGTGCAGATCACTTCTAAACAGAGAGACAAAAGGGAAAAAGACTAAAAAAAAAGTGATATCCCTTCCCCCAACCCCTGCCCCCAATTTAAAATAGACAAATCCAGCAGTTCTGTGATATTTTCTGAAGATCATATTTTGTGTATTCCAGGGTGGAAAAAAGTGAATTTGAGACCTCTGAAGTTATCATAGAATGGAACTGTTGTGCTAGGGCCAATTATTTAAGCAGACTTGAAGTTATAAGAAATACCCTTAAAAATGAAAGATGTAAAAAAAGAGGCATAGGAGCTGAGAAATCTGACTGTACGTTTAATTCAGGAAAAAAAATGGTCATCTCTGATTCCAAGGACAGTAATGTCTTAAGGACAAAACATAAGACCTTTGGAATGGAATAACCTAGGACAAGTGAGAACACATCCGGAAAGCATCTAATAATGTCATAGCAGAGAGAAGGGGTATTTTTTCAAAGTTGTCTTTATCTCTCTCCAAATAGCCTTGCAGATGCATAGCCCAACCCAACAACTTTGTGAACATTAACACTTGTGAATAGTTGATAAATTCTGCAAAAGCCAATGTCTCTCCTACCACTGCAATAAATAGAGACTAGAATTTGTCAGATTGATAGTTACAGTTTGGCTGTGTAATGCCGAAAGCCAGAGGTTCTTTTAATGAAAAAATCTGTAAAATGGTCCCTTTTAAACGTTTTCATATTTCTGAAAAGAATTTTCATGCTGTTTCTGCACCTCATGAAATCATTATTTCTGGAGGAGCTATCATCACCTAGTTCACCAGCTGGCCAGCCTTTCAGTACTGGCTTCCCTTTGAAAGAAGACATCAAAATCAGTGAAGTTGCAATGATTGTTGCTAGAATTTCCCAATTTAAATACAAAGAATTAATCAGAATGCAGAGTTCTACAAAACAGACTGGTGATTGGGACAGAAGACAGGCTGGCTGCCTTTCTTTCAATGCTTATCCTGAAGCTGCTATATCAGCTAGAGGAGCTGCAAACCCTTTGGGAGCCAGGATGCCTCTTGCTAATGTCTGTAAAGTCCTTGTCACATTTTCAGCTCTGTGTTACTATTAAAGCCAAGCCAAGATTCTAATGCTGTACAGAAAATGAAATGTGTTTTAAAAGGAACAGTATTGTGCAGCTCAAGCACTTGCCTATCTGCTTCATCCCATTTAGGCAGCGTGGCCTTGTGCCTTGTTTGTACAGCATGGAAAAACCCTGATCTGCAGGTGAACTGTCCTTGCAATTGCCCACATTGCAAAAGAAAGCATTTACTACATGTTCTTCAGAGGAAACAAGCAGGGAGGCCCTAAGAATGTGTTGCATTCTGCTGAGAGATAGACGAAGATATGCAGTATGAATTTATTTTGGTTAACAGTCAGAGAAATAATGCTAGTTATTTTAACTCGCCCTTGGAGTTACTGCTCTGAAGGAACGTGCTAAATGCTATGCATTTCTCATGTGTCTATTTGAATATGAAGGTTCAACAGCATGAGGCTACATCTGTTCCAAAAAAAAAAAAAAAAGATCAGTGCCTGGCATCTTGGTGTGCGCTGTGTACAATTAATTTGATTCCTTACAATGCAGCTAAGATCTACATTTTTAATATTGGCTAGCAGTGCCTCCAGTTTTGGGTTGTTAGCCTAAATTGCCTTGCAGATGTTGGATGATCTGGGAGTGAGCACTCTCTGCTGCTTTGAAAAGCCTTAAATGAAAAATCCAATATTATTTTGGGAGGCACTCAAGAATTATCAATTGCCTAAATACATGAATATTTCAAGTGCTCCTGAAGATAATAGTGCTTGAAAACCTCATGCAATAATATTCTGAGATGCTGTAGAGCTTGCTTCTCGTTATATCTCTTTGAGCATTGATTAAATATTATTTGCTACTCCTTCTACAATTCGTGAGAGGCTCTATGAGACTTTAAGATATCTTGCATTTGGAGTTGCTTAGTCAGGTCAGAAGCCCTGTTGCTCAGTTTGAATATGTAGCAAGTTCAGATTTTTTCACAGACAAAAAAGCAACAGTATTTTTTCCATGGGCTAAAATTTTGCAAGTCATTCCAATACTTTTAGATAATGACACTAAAATAGTCTAAACAAGTACAATAAGCAGTGCTTAGTACCACACATAATTAAATTAGAGAGTACACAGAAATGACTCCATTTCAACTTGAAAACCTCACTTAATAAACAAACAAAAAATCAAACTCCCTAAGAGTTCCAATTTAACACATACACACAAAAAAAAAAGAAAAAAGAGAGCAACAAATGCTGTCAACTGTATCCATGTTAAGCTGTAATTTTCATAGCTGACTTAATTTTTGGGTTGCAAGGGACACAACAACCAACTAGTGCAACATCTGAGACTTTCACTGTTCAGCTATGTTCATTTCATCCGGCATTAGCTATCCAAAAACGGCATGTCTAAGCTGGATATCTCTGCTGCCTCACTATTCACTGCAATGAGAGACTGATCTACCCAGAGATGTCTAAGAGAGAATGCAATGAAGAGCCCTTTGGAGGTGCTACAGCTGGAGATAAATCTCTCCCTAGCTTTGCTGAAAAATGGAATTCAACTTTTAAACACAAGCACTCACTTGTGAAGATATGCATTTCTATTACTGTCTTATTATTTCATTAAGTTGGTTCTGCACATGGACATTTACATCTGGTAGAATCTGTGTTGCTGAACTGACCCCCACGCGCACAATTCGTGACACTTTCAGAAGGCATTTGTGTTTAACTGTTTATAAAACAGGAGTTTCAAAGCTTTATCACAGAGAATTTGTGGAAACAAGATTTTATCCAGCACATGTGGGGATCTACTTCATAAATGCTTGAATATACAAAAAGTACTGTGTGACTTCTCCGATGAATAACAACTCAACAGCACAGCTTGACTTTCAAATATTCATAATCAATTCATTAAATAAGGAATGAATGGAAGAAAATTATGATCACAGATATTCCACAAACAGAAAAGAAAGCAAAATGACAGTTCTGACGTGTCCGCTGAATATTTTCATGAGGAAACTTTATTAATATTTAATGCGTGTATTACCTTTTTCAGTCAGCCCTAATTTAAGTGAATTTCATTCTCTGTGAAATGTCTGCTAATAGAATACTAATGCCACTAATAGTTGCTTGCCATACTTGGAGAGGCGAGAGTTAATATTACCAACGTCTGTGTCTAAAGATGTTATTCTTAACACTGAATTAGAGAATGTTGTAACCATGTAAATTTATAAACTAGCACAATAGAAATGGAAGCAGTGTGTCAGAGAGCTATTTAATCTATCTACATAAATACATAACCTCACAGATGGCAAACAACCCCAGATTTGAGAAACAGACTGTGAGCAATACTGATACTAGAGAAAAGCATGTTTCTCAAATGGCAAAAGCTGCGGTGTCTAACAGCAAAGTCAATACACCATGTTTCTAATTAGCCTGAATTGCCAAAGACCTGCCTTGAACTGCCAGCTTCTCTTCCCAGGTCTGTGATCCTCTCCGTGGTGGAAGGCGCTCTTCCCTCCCTAGGGACACCCCAGGCCCTGCTCTCCATGGGCTACTGAGCAACAATGCCAACGGTCTCCAGCCTGGTGAGCAGAGCAGGGGGACCTTCCTCAACCTGGATTATTCCTGAAGACACCCTACTCTCCCTCCCCTTTCAGGGCTGGCATTCCTGAGCCTTGCTGTCTCGCAGGCCTTCTAGGACTGGTAGCAGAACAGGACCCCCCAGAAGCTTCAATGCCCTCAACCAAATGCAAACTCCCTCCTCATGCAGCAGTGAATCTCTCCTAGCACCCACTGGTTTTCTTCTGGTAGGTTCAGTCCCTGAACTGGGAAGGAAAAAAATCACAGTCTGGCTGACCATCACTGCAAAGTAGCCAGAATCTGTTCTAAAGCACAGAAAGAGGGTTTTGCACTTTACGTGATCTACCATTCTCCCATCTTTGTGCATTTCAGGGAATATATGGACTCAGGATGGTGCTAAGTTTGCACTCCTTCATGGGGGAGAATATCCTAGGAAAGCAATAACCCCATCTCAGAGGCAAGCATAAGTGTTGCCTACAACTCAAATACTGGAGGATTTCAGCATGTTCTTACTTTCCCCCTCACTCTAATGCTATTCAAACATGGGAATGTAAGAAGGCAATGCAGTGAGGGTTAATCCTGGTGCCTGAATACCTGATGGAATGACAGTGCTAAGCTTTCCTTTTGCTGCTGGTGTACAACTGATCTTAAATCTGAGAAAATACTAAATTATATACTGAGCCACTTTTGTTTACATCAGGTGAGACTTACAGGAAGCACCCGTACAATTTACAGAGAACTTTAGGAGATTCTCAAGGTGTCTCCTCTCTTCCTCAGTCTAAAGATGATGAGATGTTTGCAAGGACCTTACTGGTTCTTAAAGGAAGATCCAGCCTTCACAGGGCTTTTGGCAAAATCCCTCCTTGGCCCAACATCTGAGAAACCTCTGACCCTCACCCACCACACCAGCAATGAGATGGGAGTGGGCTCTTGCGAGAGTCAAGTTATCTGAGCCATGTGGTGCCTGTGGCACTGGGACAAATTCCTGTGTTATACCCTACATCCCCACCAATATCCCAGAGTACCTGTGCTACTGGCACAGCGTGACACAAGCTGGTACTGCAGCTGTATTGTAGGGCAGTGTCAGCTCTTTCCCCATGAGAGCTGAGTGGCAGCCCGTGCCTGGGTCAGAGGGCTATTTAGAGCCTGAATCTGTAATGGATCCTCACTGGACAATTGGTGTTTAATGGCTTTGATCTGCTGCTTCTTGATTTTATCCCAGCTCCTTGATGGAATTTCTCACATGTAAGCGAGCCCCACTAATCCATCCTAGCCATACACAATAGGTGCTGGTGGAGGGAGGGAGCACAAACGTGGCTGGATATCACTAACAGATGTCTGGGCAGCGGTGTGGGCAGCTGGCTGCTTGTGAGGGATTAATGGGAATGGTTGCAAGGAGATCTGAGGGTTTGTCATATTCATAGCTGTAGAAAAGGAGAGGCTTTCTGCACAATGCTTTGGTGGATGACACGGACACTTCATTCATAGTGTTAGGGCATTGCTCACAAGATCTGAGCCTTTCTCTCCCCTCTTCTGGAGCACATGAAGTGCTCTGCTGAGAGCAGGAAAACAAATTAGGTCATTGACCTTTCCCATGACCTTGACACAAATTCCAGTTTGCATTGACCAGCAGAGCGCCTACTTGAATGGGACCTGTCCTATCCTCTTTCTCACCATGCCTCACCCATTTCAAAGTGGCAGAAACAGAATAGAAAATCAAAGTTCAGATAAAAAGAGAGATTTTTCTAATAGCAGAACCCTCTTGGGGCCTCCTTGTCTTCCTAATTTAAGGAAACGAAGTTATTTCATTTTAATTCTGATATTTAGCAAAGTTGACAGCTCTAATATATTGAAGATCCTTCAGATCATATTGTTAAACTGGCTCACTTCTACAGTTTTAGCTGAAAAAGGACAGATGCCATAAATTGTGAGGCTGATAGGTAATGACAATTGCGGCTGCATTTAAACGCAAAGTGCATTTCATTCTTTCTTGTGCTGCACTCTCTAGTCAGAAAGCACTCAAACATTTTCACAGCAAGGATTGTATCTTAACAGTTTGCTTTATGAGCCACCTCTTGTGTCATGGGAGACCAACACAGATCACTTCTCCTCCCTGTTGGTTAAATACTGGCAGTACAACAGCTACGGTTGTTTATATCAAGTTTTTTTATAATAAAAAAACCATTCAAGTACATCTTATATATATGGTTGTGCATGTAAATAAGCATTCATGTATGGCCAGAGCTTTAGAATCATTTAGACTGGGCCTGCAAGATCCAGAGCACAGTCAGCTATGCAGGCAGCAGCTTTTTGCAAACTCTAAGTCTTCTGCAACTGAGACGTCTCCTGCACTCTCCCTGACTAGCTCTAGTTCTATGCTGGGAGTAAATAAATGGTTAGAGGTTTTTTCCCAGGAGTAGTTATTGAGCCAGTGCTAATGAGGGGATAAAACCCCTTTAGTCCACTCCTTCCCTAATGAATCCATGATTTTGTAGGTTTCCCCACACTTCATGCCAGTGGATTGCTGCTTCACCAGGAAGGGAGCATGAAAGGAACTAGGAGTGCAGTGTAGGGCCATTAATTGCTGAGAAAAAAATGTAGCTAATCATAATGCAGTTTAACCATCATGGTCCAGCCCCGTGTGCATAGATACAGCTTTCAACACACTTTAGGCTACTAGATGGTTTTGGATCACAATTTGAATGTGTGTGACAACCAAGAAAAAGTGTTTTCCAACGCATTCATCACAAGCCTAATTTGATCTCCTGTAAGTCAATAATGAATTCTTGAATTTCTGTCAAATGAAGCAAAGTTAAGCCAATGCTAAACAGTTTTTAAAAACTCAACCAAAAATCTTACCCAGGCATTCAATTCCTGTTAAGGATCTGTCTATATAAAATCACAAGTGATGCAGATACACAGTCTTAACATGGGACTGCTCTCTCTACACAAACAGGATGGAGTGATTTACAAGCAGTTCGCAAAATGGACACTTCCCTGATCCTTTTACAATTTGATACTTTTGCATGAGGAATTCAAGTGGGTGCTCAGCACAGATATAAAAGCTATTGCCCGCATATCTTTGCAGAGGGGAAGAGGGTTAGAATAAACATCTTTTGTTGTCAGGTGACTTTTCTTATTTACGAAGACATCTTTCTCCTTCAGCTATACAACCTTAAAGACAGGAGAAGGTTCTAGTTTACAGAAAAGCTATGTGCTTTGTTTAATATTATCTTGAAAGTTAGTCAGTATTTTGTTGTTTGAAATAATTATGCCAGCTGCAAGCTATTAAGATTAAATATGTGATCCTACCCTGAGCAGAAGGCTAGTCTCCCACAAAGGGAGATGTGCCAAAGTCTACATCAGCTGAAGTAGGGATTTTAGTTTTTCTCCTCAATTTTATAAGGGAAGTGCTCATATACTGTCCTAGCAGAAAGACAGAAGGGTGAGGAAGGTTGATACATGCATGCTCTGTCATGGGAATTGCAGATGAACTGCATGATTTCTCTCTCTTTTTTTTCCTTAATTTTTTTTAAAGTAACAGGAAAGAAAAACTTGATTAGGAGGATGTTGGAAATCAGACAAGCAACTTTTTACAGAAGAGTTGACAACTTTTTCAAATTACTTCAGTTGAAATCCTCATAGCTATTAATATTCAATAGCTAAGTGAGAGATCTTTGGCAATAAATAGAGAAAACAGAAGGAGACACTTGTGTATTTAAAGTAGAAATTACTTATCTGTCTGTAAGG
This sequence comes from Dasyornis broadbenti, assembly GCA_013397935.1. Taxonomy (NCBI): domain Eukaryota; kingdom Metazoa; phylum Chordata; class Aves; order Passeriformes; family Dasyornithidae; genus Dasyornis; species Dasyornis broadbenti. The sequence continues at coordinate 392,304 of VZRN01007445.1, read as the reverse complement.
TGTCCCTGGGGACCTGTGCCCTTCTCCTTGGTGACCAACATTTCATTTTCTCGTCTGTGAGTTTACCCTGACATTTTCACACCAAAGGAGAACTGCATTTCTTGCTCAGTGTTTGAGCGCCTCCTTCCTCTTTGGCCCCAGGCTTGTCAGGAGAGCTCTGTGAGCCAGCTCTGTCTCAGTGGCTCTCCAGACGTACCAGAAGGAGAGCTCTGGTTTTCAGCTCCCAACCACTTTTCCATACATAACAGAAGGTTGCTGCCATTCAGCAGGAGCACTCCTCTCAGCCTTCTCCCTCTGCCACCACTGTGCCATGCATGCTTGTAAACATTTTCAATCATCATAGCTATAAAAAAGTGAAGCTTTATAGTAACAAAATACTTATTTGTCTCCTTAAGTGCTTGTCTGTAATTCAGTTTAATGATGCTGCACTTTCTTGTGGTCTTTCATTGCCTAGAGGGTACTCTGTATTGATTAAGTCATTGTGTAGGCCCTCAGTAAAAAACAACCACATAAAACACAGACTGGAAGAAGAAAAACCTTTTTCAGGTGGAAAACCTCATATATCAGAGTAATTAAACTTTTGATTTGGAGAAGCATTTAGAAGAAATACAAAAAGAAAGAAATGTAGTGCTTAAAATAGAAACCTTCATGAAGAGGATAGGGAAAAACCCAGTCAGTTTGAGATCTTTCCTTTCTTAAATTGACCATTCCCACCACAGACTATGAAATACTGCTCTATATGCACCATGTCAAGTCCCAGTGAGTGGGCCACTGCAGGAGGAGGCAGAGCTCAGGAAAGAGGTAGTGGTGCGGGGAAGGTGTTTTTAAGATTTATTTTACTACTCATTACCCTGCTCTGATTTTGTTAGTAATAAATTAGTTAATATCCCCAGTTCTAGTCTGTTTTGCACTTGATGGTATTTGGTGAGTGATCTCTCCTGGTCCTTATCTCAACCCATGAACCTTTGCTATATTTTGTCTCCCCTGTACAGCTGAGAAGGGCAGTGATAGTGGCTGTGGTGGATGTCTGGCATCCAGACATTGACAACCCACTATAAGAATAAATATACACTTATTTAATTCCAAAATAATGAGGTTTGCCCAGTTCTCAACAAAGAATTTTTTTTCAGAGAACGCAAGTGATATGTGATCAATAACCAAATGTTAGGTGATAAACAGCAAAAAATGATCTTCCTACTATTCTTATATATTTAATCAATGATCTGACAAATAGGACCTATCATTCATATTGCTATGGCTCAAAGTAAAATATTCAGAGACCTTTGAATACTTTTGATTGGTAAGAGATAAGAAATTTCTTCTGTTCTAGCTACAATATAATGAAAACTCTCTCAAGCCCGTAAAGATGTTTTCCCAGCGAACATTTTCTAACGTGTTTAGAACAGCCACATAAGAAAAAGGTAAACAAAAAAAAAAAGAAGCCTCAGCAAAATATCACCAAAGAAACCATCACCAAAGAGCATTCAGGTTCCCTCCTCCCCACAGGGAGCAGACCCCATGCCTGATTGCTGGGATCCCCACAGTGAGCATGGGAGTGCAGGCAACTCTGATGGGATTGGGATGCAAAATGCCAGGCAGAGAGGTGCCTTGCACAGCCAGAAGGAAGCAATATAGACAAAGAGCCTAGGGAAAACTTGTGATACTGCTTTTCATGTGCAGGTTTACAGGCCAATGCTCTCCGCTAAAAATCAGTGGCAACTTCTGTTTTCCCTTCTTTGATGGTGATTTCTGGAAGCAAGCTGTGACTGACAAATAATATTCTTTAGACCACATTGCTGTGCTCTTCTGCTATCACTGTCATCCTGTAACTTTCCAATTTTTGCAAGTTAGTGTAAAACATCAGCTTCTAGGTATCTTTGGGTTTTGCCCTTCAGAAGTAGAGATTGTTTTGGAAGACACTCCATGCTATGTAGAAACTTAGGAACTGCTAAAACGTTCTGCTAAGAACTTCATCATACATGATGGCACCATGTGGGTCTTAAACCTGGGCTTTGGGGTCTCTAGATTGAAATGCCAATATGGAGCAACTCCCAACCTGAGTGCTGGTTCTCAAGTGAGAACTAAAGCCTCCCTTTGCAATTCCGTCTCTCTTTAATTTCCCCATATTCACACACTCTTGTAAGTAGCCTCAAAGCAGTCATAACCAGGGACTTTCTAAGTATTTCTCACTGGAAAAATCGCATTTTGTGCTGTTTTACAGCTTTCATGCTATTAACCACCTGATTGGCACAAAGTGAAAAATGGTATTTAAAATTGCTTTTGGACAATTCCTAAGTTACCGATTTCTTAGGCACTAATGAGATGTATGTGCTTTTAGTGCAGCACACAGCTACAGACAAGCAAAGCTAATTTTTATGGCCATGCCACTTTATAACTGACATTCATGTGCAACACTCTTATCATATGATAATATTCATGAAGGACCAGAAAACAAGCAAAATAAGACCTACAATTTGAATGATGTTGGAAATAACTCTATAGGCTGTTTCCCCAGAACAGCAATCTAGCACTAATTGCCTCAGCCATACAAGAGGAAATATAGTCTTGATTGAAGGCCTGGAATTCTCTTTTTCAGAAGACACATGGGCCTAGAAACATATTTGTGTTCCTAAATGTAAGCATGAGAATGATCCCATTAGAGATTTTTTGACTGGTTTTATGCTTGAAGTTAAAATTGCAATAAGTGTTTAGAGGATCTGTGCCTAAGGCAGACGTCAATATTGAAAGAAAAAAAGTGGTTAATACACATCGGCTTTCTTTTTTTTTAAGAATGATACCACTTGCTATCTTTCCTGGAAATTGCAGGAACAGAAAATTCAATTTTTTAAATAAATAATTCATTGCTCTTCTGATGTTTTATTGTTTTTATTTTCTGTGAAATCACTAGAACTGGGAATTTGTCCCCATGTATTTTGTGTCTTTTTTCACAGAGGCCTGATGAGGAGGAATAAATACCGTAAAAAAATTGTTGCAGGCTGTTGCATTTAAAAATTTAATTTCAGTAGCAGACTTTGCTTCTTTGTCAACCATTTACAGACATCTAAGTCATACTTAAATATATTTATAGCTAACAATTTAATCAATTAAATAGATTCCTCAAATAAAAGCTACTTTTGTAAGTGTTCCAGAATTTTTGAGTGCAGTGCTTCTATTCAAGCAACTAGAAATAAATATAATATTCATATAAAAATATCACATGGAACATTAATACTACAGCACTGGTAATAGGGCTTGAAATAATTTATGGCAAATTAACAGCACTTCAGGCATTTTCTTTGGCAGCCTTTAATAAACCATGAACTCTAGGTTTACTACAAGTCCTCACAGCTGATGTATAGTACTACATGGGGGTGTAGCTCACCCAGAAAAGAATAAGATTTCTCCACTCCAGTCTCTCGAGCTGCATCACTGACACTGACCCAGGAGATCTGGTGTAGATTTACTGAGGAATCAACAACCATGTAACCAAGCATTCAACGTGTTTTCCAGATTTTAAGAATGTAACCTCTGTAATCTGAGGCGAAGATTCATAACCAAGATTAACGTTTCACTCCAAAGGAGGTAGCATGGGTACATAAACTGAAGAAAGAATTCAAATAATCTCATGTAACCTCTGTAGATAACTCTGTAGATAGCTGAGACAGACACACAGCTTCTCTGGTGACATTTTCTGTTCGCACTTAGGATTTGGATCCTGTGCAGTACAAGAAGCGCCAGTGTCTTCACAATGTCTGCCTCCTATGCAGGATTTACAGACTAAGTAATTACATTTTGCTGCCTGGTGCACTGCCTGGTGGTGGTGGTTGCTGAAAACAGCACATTATACTAAAAATATATCAGCCTTAGAGAGTAGCTGCAGGATGTTTCCTAAAGCCTAGAGCAAAAATGTATCTACAAGTAAAGTCCTTTGGAAGATTTTCGTCATTCAAGACTTTCAAAAGAGATAATCACAGTGTGGCAGGCGTAAACACAGTGTGGCAGGTGTAAAGGGAGGGCAATAACTTCGGTAACTTGGTATTTTCAATAACCCTAGACAAAGAAGCAACAATCTTATTGTAGAAGAAAAGAGAAGCTGAAAATTTGCATCTTTGTCATGCAAATCCTTGACAATCCTGCTTTTTAGTCCTAAGTAATCAATCTTTCATTGAAAACAACTTCTCTTACCTCCACATGAAATAAATCTAGCCTCTAGGACAAAATGATAAAAACACTGAGAACAACATGATCAAGTGTCCCAGAGAGATTATGTTAAATGGTATGGGGTCTGTCTATATTACAAACCCTTACTTTCTGTAAATGCTACCAGGGATCTGTTAAATACTCAGACCCCTTCCTTATGTTCACAGTCACTATGAAATATGGAAATCAAACTGCTTCCAGAAATGACCCTCTTCAGTCATTGAAAAAGTATTTTGAAACCTTACATCAATTGCTGTATTGCCATCCGGGAATGCCAGGACCCTAATCTTCAGCCTACATCCTAGAGGATCTACTCACTCTTAAAGGAGGTCCTCCTGAACTGGCTGTAACTGGGTTGGGGTTGTAGCAGGTCACAGCAGCACTGGGCTCACAGCCCATTAATGATGTTTCCAAGATAAGCTATCTTACTTTTAATCAATAGGATTAACTGTGCATTTTGCTGCCAAGAGTGAGAAAAATGCAGGTTTCTGACACCAAGAAGCCATGGCTACTGTGGATGGTATCCCTGACCTTAGGTTGCTGCTCTGAGGCATCCTTTGGAGGAGTCTCCTTCCCTCTACTGGGTGCATAGAGAGCCTTGAAGGAGGATCAGTGTTTCATCTGAGTGTCCCAGTCTACCCACACCAGTCATGCTGGATGATTCCAGCTTGTCTTTGGCTAAAGTGAAAGCTGTCAAGAGAAGAAGGCCTAAAGCCAAAGATAGCTGATGGCACAGGACTGGGAGATGCCATCCTTCTATCACCTGGGAGCAACAGTAATTTTTACAGAGACATGCTCAGTTCTGGCCAGAGTGCCTGCCAAGTACAGCCATCCAAGCCCATTTCAGGTTGCTGTTGCATGCTGTGAACTGTGGCAGCCTGCTCTCACTGTTCCCTAAGGGAATGGCAGAAAGGCAGCTCCTCTGCAGGAGCACAGGAACCTCCTCTGGCCCAAGACCTCTGTGGGCTCCAGGCAAGATTTGCTACTAGGCCAGGCATAGGGGAGAATGCCATTTGAAGGTGACTGCCTTGGAGACTAAAACTGCTCAGAAAGGGGAGCTCTTAAGAATAGAATGTGTCCTGGCACTTACTTTGTAATCACCTGTCTTTTAAATATTTTCATGTCTTGGTAGAGTTGGGTGAGTATGGTGAAAAGGCTGGGTTTATGGTGGATATTCACCAGGAATGCTGCTGAAGAAGTTTATCAGAAGCTATAAAGCTGGCAAACAATGTTCATACATCTCTATGGAGAAGTAGCTGCTGCTTGTCTTTAATTTGAGGGTTTTTTTCTAGTTTGCAAAGCAGATGACAACACCAACAACTCACCATTTTATAAGTAAGAAATGCTCTATTTATACTTTCAGGTATCTGTCTCCAGAATACAGATCGTGGATAAGTTCAAGAAAGGATTGCATTTGGTTCTCTTACAGGATTTGCTAGGTAGTTCCCTTCTTTCTTGGTATATGCTGTGCTTGCATCCAGTAAGCATTTCTGGATGTCAATATAACAGAGCAGACACATGGAAAGGGAGATGAGTGTGGCTACTGAAGATACAGATGTGATTTTAAAAACCATGCAACTGATCTCACAACTCTAATCATCATTTGGTTAAAAAAAGAATCCAACCCCTTTGTGAAAAATTAGTATCTGCTTAATAATCTTCATTACAATGCTCCAGGAGAAGTAGCAGGGGAATCTGTGAATTTTGACATGCCTTCTGTGATAGAGACAGGTCGTCTCTTTGCCTGCTCAAAACACCAAAGCAGGTTCCTCACAGAATGTGCAATACAACATAAGTGAAGTTTACAAGGATTCTAGTATGAGAATAATCCATCATGGGCTATAAAACGCCTTGGTGTTGCTCACAAAGTTCCTGGTCTGTTTCTGGAGGATGGCAGAATGCATCACTGAAGTGTCACTGTCTCGCTCTCACTCACAGTGCGGTTGTTGACTGCTGTCAGAAGTAAAAAATAGGCTAGGGAGACTTTTTGTCTGGTCCAGTACAGTTCTTCTGATGTTCTCATTATAAAAATGTTGATTTGAGTGTGGTTTTTAGATACACCAATCATCAAAACCATGTCTAAAGTCAATGGCAACTTGGATGTTCAAATCTTCAAAAGAATTAAGCCCTAAGTACTTTATTGGGACTAACAACCAAATTTGAAATTAGTAACTAGTCTGAATATTACCACTGTATGTGGCACAGCATTCTCCTGGCACAGCTCTACTTTCCAGGAACACTTTAGGAATATCCTATAATTTGTGTTCATAGGAAAGCTAACAAAATGCCAGCTTAAGCAGCACTGCCAGCTCTTGTGATATTATCATAAACCTGACAGTATTTCATGTTCTCTTCAATGTCTAAAATCCTGTATTTCTTATGAGAATCACAGATTAGACATTTGAAAAGATAAGCTTCTGGTTCTGTCTGCAGAGAAAGCTTGAAAAATAAGAATTTTAGTTGCCATAATCACAAGACAGCCACCTATTAAATCTTCATATAAAAAAAAAGGGAAAAATCCCCACTACATACTTTTTGGGAACCTGACTCAGAAATTGAATGTTTTGGGTTTGGCATTAATGCTTAACTTCAGCTTTGCAAATAGTCACAGTTAATATCTAAGTCTTCAAGTTTTCCATATGAAATTGGCAGGCTTACACATATTTTAGGGGCTGTAGTTTCATGACTGGTCAATATGAGTTTGCAAAGGCCATAAACACAATTCTTTTCTCTCTCACTTTTTCTGGATCATGACCTATTTGCTGGATTTCCATGTCTGAAGTGAAGGAGGCAAACATTTATATTTGGAGCACACTCATATTCAAAGTATGCTGAAACTGATGGGCCTTTATCAGCACTGCTGGACTTTTGTATCAGCACTACTTAGAGAGCTCTGACATTGGGTCCAGAGCAACGCGCATCTCCAGCTTCTCTGACTGAGAATGAAATGTTTAGTTTCTTCTGGATTGAAATATAAACTGTGGTTGATCCTTGCTGGCAGAAATGAGAAAAACAGATTTAGAAAGGAGAATGCAGAGATTTAAACCTTGCTAAGTAGTTACCATCTCAGGTCTTACTGCAGCTACCCTGGTATTCACTTTCAGCCCCCAGTGGACAAGTGGCAATGCTGTCCCAGGTCTCCCACCTTCCTGACAGGTCTCTGGCCTGGCTTAGACAGCAGGCAGTGCTTGGCATTGAATAATGTCATGAGCCTGTGTCCCAAGCCAGGCTTGCCTGACCTCCTGTGTTGGATTCACTCACAGTCTTCCTTATGTCTGCCTTCCTTGGCAGGATTTGCGGGTGTAAAGAGACAAGTACTGCAGTATGTGTCAGATACCCACAACTGAGTTCAGAGTGCAGTTGTTAGGGCTACCATCAGTAGTTTGTTGGATCACTTTGTGATGCTCTGCTATGGGTTTCTTCTGCTTCCCCATCTGCAGCACTTCTGAGGACACCTGCTTTGTCTGGAGCTCTCCAGGTATGCCCTGCTTTCCAGAGGCTTCCCATGATGTTTGATATTTCTATTGCTGGGAGAGAAAGAGACATTTTCTGTCCTGCTCTCTTGAGATAGGAAGTATAACAAAGCACTTTTTCTTTGCCACTTGCTTAAGGCTACAGCAGAAGGGATGACATGAACACAATCCTCTAAGGAGAGGAGTGGAGAGTAGAGCCTGGTGACCCCTCAGGTATCTCATTTACCTGAAAAATTGTCTCTGGAAAAGATGCTGCATGATGCTGTCTCTGTCTGTTGAAAGCAGATGGCTTGCAAGGTTCTATCACAAGGGAGTTGGTTGTAGAGTTCAACCAGCTGCATCCATACCCTTTGCAGACAACAAAAAGACAGCCTCCAAAGAGCGATTAATAAAGACTAAAAATAAGCCTGAGTGTTTATTTGTGTTTCATAGCTTGAGCTGTGACCAGAGTTACCCATGCCTGGTGCCTCTCTTGGAAGCTGAGTAACACAAGAGGCAGTTCCTGACCACTGCAAGCCATCAGCTCCAGCTCTGGGCCATTACAACCCCCAGGGAGCTGGCCAGGCAGAACTGGGACTGTGCTGCCCTTCCCCACCTGCCTGCGGGAGCACCACCACAGCCACCACTCTAGAGACTGCACATTCTTCATCCCAAACACAGATTCTTTAAATAGACACCCTGCAAAATTATTCTCTCACCAATATGCAGGGTTTTTTTCCTACCTTCCACATCCATGCAGAAAGATTTCAATAGATACAAATGACATCTTATGTCAGATTAGAGAAGAGGAAGAAATGGTACAATAATACTGAAACTCATCTCCAGCATGACTTAATTATAGAATACTTAGCTTTCGATGACTGCTTATTGGTACATAAAAATTGGCTTTCATCTGAAATACAGCCCTGTGTTAATCCTAGCAGAAAACTAATATCCCATTTAATATTTGCTTTTTTTTTCATGGAACAAATGAATAGTCTGTACTAAACTTTCCTGTTTTAGGGAGACTGTAAAGCAAGACAGTGCAGTCTGCACAAATATTTTTTGTGTTTTGTCACCAAAAATTTGAGGGGGTGGAGGAACCTCCTGATCCCCAAGCACTCCTAGATACCAGAAGTTCCTGACAAACCCTAAATGGAACTTAGTAGGGAAGAACACAACTAAGCCTCTGTAAACAGATTTTAAGTGTAATTCATAATAAAAAAGGAGAACACTAGTAATTTCAATGTCATGCTTTCTGAGATGCACAATACATAGTGACCAAGAGATTGTATCTTTGCCTGCACCCCTACTAGCTAAAATTGAAATGAAGTGGGTCTGAGAAGAAAGATTATATAACAAAATAACTGAGAAATACCATTACAAACATCACATGGTATTTCCATGCATAGAAGAATCTGATTTACCAGTCCCACCCCCATTATCACTTCACACCTGCCATATTTTGAACATGGGGATTACTTGTCTTTGGGGCAAGGGGAGAAATCTCACAGCCTAACAGACAACTCTGCCAAAACCCTGCAATGGGCCCATTGCTATGAACCAGTTAATAAGGTAATTCTAGAAGTCCAAGTTTGTTTCCGTAGCTACATAACATTACACAAACATTTTGGTTGCAATTTTGTGGCAATGGTTTCACAGTTATTTGATTAAAATGCAGTGCTGTACTGCTTGGAGCCCGGGAGTGTCTGATATCAGTGAAAGCTCTTTAGAAGTGCTACAATTTAAAATTATAGCTTACCCTGTTTGAAGGGATATTTTTAGTCTATTTATTCAGAGTATAAATATAGTTCTGTACATCACTGGTTTAATGTCTCTCTTGCACTGGTCAGAAAGACATTTTACCCAGCACCAGACAAAGGTCAACAAATGAGTATCTTTTTTTTCCCCTTCCTTTCTTTTTTTGTAAAGCTGCATTAAGGGCTTTAGAAAGCAAAGTATCTTGTAAGCAAAGGCTGCACATCTAACCTCTTTACTGCAGTGACCTACTTATAGGAAATACTCCTATTGAAAGGGGCTTTTTCCAAGATCTAGCATTTCAAACAAAAACATATCTACAATTAGGTGGAAAGAGTTTAAGGGATCCCTGAGCAAAGATAATCGAAAGAATAAAAGGCAAGAGAAGAGAAATGGTGATGAATCACCATGCAGTCAGGAGGAGTGATGTAGTGCATATTTCTATGGCCATTCTCAGGCTTTATTATCAACAGCTCCATGAGTTTAATTCTGATTATTTGTTTGGGTGTCAGGGGGACTTTTGTGCCTGCAAACCCCTGGAAACCAAAGTTTTATGTACATACAAAAGGCACAGCAGTGACAGTGCAGGCAGCCACATCTCTGCTCAGCTGTTGCCCTTGCCCTTGACCTAAAGGGACCCTCCTTTCCACACAACCACCCAGCAGCATATATTTGGTTTCTGTGTTAATGTAGCTCTGGGCTTTTCTTGAGCTGGGTTTGCTCGTTGTGCTGAACTGTGACAAATTCTTCACAGAGCAGTAGGGTTGGGTTGATTTCAGGCTTGATGTGTGCTGCAGGAATGGGGGAAGAGGTAGAATTTCTTCTAATAATGGCCTCTCCTAAATACGTTGTCCTTCCAGCTGGAGCATACCTAAGTCTTACTGTAATTTACTGAACTGGGCACACAGAAGGCACCACAAACGTAGGCTCTGCAGTTCATATCTCAGTGGAGTTCCCATCAGAAAAATCCCACAAGAGCAGAATCACTTGTGTGCTGTTTCTCAGCATCTCATTTGGGAGGCACAAAAATCTTAACATCTTTCATATCGTGAATTGGGGAGTGAAATGTGTGCAGGGGACAATGCATGAAATGTCCTTTGGTGGAGTCAGAGAAGACAGTTAAGTTTTTTGAGGTGGATGCCAAGGAATAAAGAAGCTTGGCTGTCCAGAATCTGAGGAAAGGCAGGGACATTTCTGCATTTGCACAAAAAGGCTTGTGACCAGAGGCACCACACAGGCACACAGATATACACTGCTCTGAGAAACTCGTGTTGTTTCTAAGGCCACACATTTATCAAAGTACATAATAGCTATTCAGACACAACCTATTTTCAACATCTTTTCAAGACCTAATGTTTGATATGATCTATTTATTACTAGCTTACAATAAGTAAGCAATTCCTCTGAGATAGAGCAAGGTTTCAGAGAGGAATATTGTTCTCATGGTTTTTCTCCTGTTTTTGACAATATATTAGGAAGATTTTCCAAAACAAAATCATGCACTAGAGAGGCAGGAGGGACTTTGCAAGACATTTCAATCCTGTTCCCAGTTCACTATAAGTCTGGGCATGTGTCGTGATCTTTGCATGTCCCAGTTATTCACAAAAAGTGTCTGATGATCTCCCAGTCTCATCTCTACAATCTGAGATTACACTCTTAACATTTAATCTACCACACAGACAGTGGTGTGACTAACTAGTAGAATTACAAAAAAAAGGAAGAAAAAACCAAATTAGTATAATCCTCACTTCATTACCTGACCCTATTTTTTGTTCCTTTCTTTACTTTCTCCATTTCAGAAAATGGAGATTTCTACTTTCTCAGGACAATTAAAATGCAAGGAAGGATGTGAAGCAATGCTCTCCTCCCCAGGCTGCAGCACAGGGGCTGCGTTCACCAGCTCTGCACTCGCCTGGTGTGTGGAATACATATCCACGTCAAGGGGAGTTCCTCCCGCAGAACAAAGGTGGAATGCGCAAGCGGGAGCGGCTGGGGCACTGCCGAGAAACAGGGGCTGCTCCTGTGCGGCAGATGAGAGAGAAATCCAGTCTCCATTGCAGGCAGAAGAATGGTGTGACGTAAGTGGTTTTCCTGCTGATTTTTATCCCACCCCAAAGAAACCTTTGGAAAAAAATCCCCAAATGCTCAGCTCATAGAGTAAAAATATTGGGGAAGTCGCTTGACGCTCCAGTGAGGTACATGGGAGCCCCCAGAACAGCACAGTAGCTTCTGTGTTGGGTGTGTGATTTTTTTTATCCCCTGAACACTCTAAATTGAATTTGCAGTGTCTGCAGGCTGGGATGGGACTCCCCCAAACACTGCAGGTCTCACCACACAAAACCTGCAAGCTTCAGTGTGCAAACAGCCCTTTCTGAATTCTGCTCATGAAAGCTGGGTGGGTTTCACCGTTTATCTCAGCCACCAGCCATCCTCATTTCTTTGTGAATTATTATGGACAAAATAAGAAATATGTACTTTAATCTGGACTTCTACAAATCTTATGGACTACATTGCTCAGTTGGAGAAGTAAAACTTGCTAGCTCCTTCCTCAAGTTAATTTGTATTTTTTAATTGCTGCTAAATTAAACACAGATTATCCATTATTATTTTATATACTGTAAATCTTCATACTACATACAGTAATCCATATCCTACTGCCCCTAGAAAAATGCCATTTTTTACTCACAGGGCAGAAATACAATAGACAGACAACAATGTGATTGCTGCATAACACATCACCTACCCCACAGCAAGGACTGCACCTGGAAAATGTTTATTATAGCCAGAAAGACAGCCCTCCCTGTAGATATTTTAGATGTGACTCATAATGACTAATAGAAAGTTACTTGACTCATAAATCTGCCCTGTCCCTAATCCATCTGTTATTCTTGTTCTTACAAAAGACAAAACAATTTAGCAGGATGTTTTTACGCAGATATAGTACATTTACATGATTGACTCTCCATTGCTGGTGGAAAAGCAAGCCATTATATCATGACTATATAGTGTAGAAATTCCTTTTAGGATAACATTTTTGCAATGGCAGTTCCAGGTGAGCCATCTAGAGGCAAAACCAAGATTTTCTTAAGAATTCTTTACTTTAGTAGTGTAATGAATTCCTGTCAAATAAACGTCCTCAAAAACTTGTAGCATCGTATGTACCAAGAGTCGAGATTGCCATCTGTTAAATTCATAAAACCTCTTACATGCTTTAATTTCCTGCATGCTCATACTATGAGTTTAACAGTTTCCTCTGCTTTTAAAAATAATTTCTGAGAGTGATTTGGATTGCTTTATGCTAATGTAGTATCAAGAAAAGCCCATTAATTATACTAAATAATATACCAGTTAAAGAGGGATTGTAGAGTTAAAATAACTTGGAGTCTCTTCCTGCTCTTGACTCTGTATGACACTGGAAAATTCTCTTAACTGGAGTCAGTTTTACCACCCATAAAGTAAGGCTCATGATTTTACCATCTTTGTAAAGCACTTTATGATCTTTGACTGAAATACTAAAACACTACAATAAAGATACATACACAGTAAACACAATGCATGGCCACATTCTGCCTTTACTTCCCTATTGCTTAATCCTATTAAAACCAGAACTATATGGTGCATAAATTAGAGCAGAGCAAGCAGCCTTTTCACTTAGCAGTAGCAGCATCACAACACAGCTTACAAAAGGGGGATAAAAGTCACCAATCTAAAACACAGCAGGGCTCATCTTAGAATAGGGGTGCACCTGGTCCATCCTGTGGGAGAGTTTAGAGTGGGTAGTAATTAAAGGCTTATTTACTATTAAGATTGTTAAATTATTTTGAAGATGTTTCTATTCACACAAATGTTCCCAGTGCCATCTAACTCTACTGAAATATGAGATGTTTTTGTCAACGTGCTGGCTAAAGTAATGCAGCCAAAAACCTGACCTCCACCACAGGACCAGCACTCAAGATGATTACAGGGAGCAGGCTCAGCAGGGCTGCCCAGGCTCTCAAGTGGGAGGTGTAGCTGCAGGGACTCAGAGTCCCAAATCAAACAGACTACCCTGATTTAGAAACTGCTGGTGTCCACTGCAGCCACAACTACACCAGATACTAAAAGCAGACACACATGTTCTGCCTTTGTACCAACTACAGCAATTGCAATGGGAAACAGAAGTGAAAAACCTCACTCAGAGGCTTTGAGCCAAGCCCACACATGGGCATCTCTGCTACACACACAGCCACTCTTGGGGGCTGGAAGAGTCCTGCTTGGGCTACCAACAAGGCCTCAATGACTGTGTTAAAAAAATAAAAGAAATCAGTATGAAGCCTGGGCTATAATCTGTCTGCCACTGAACTTTTCCTGGTCATGTAAAACATGAAACCTACATCTACACCAGTATGTGTCAGACTGGACACACTGCCTTGAGTACTGGTGTGTGAAGCTGGTCTCCCAAGGGCAGAGGTTATTATGGCTGGGAGCTTTGGGAAGTAAGGAAGGATGAGAATAGGGAACAGGTTGGTGATCTCTTCCTTCCCCAAGTTCTCAGGGCATACTGGGATAGCTACTAAGGGAACACATTTTGTTCTTATCAAAACACTAAATAAAACAGATAAAGGCAAAGAGCCAACAGAACAATGATTCCCACTGGGAGCTAAAATGAATCAGAGAGTGTCCTATACTCTGGAAACACAAGCTTTTCACGAGGCATGACACTATGCATGGAAGAGGGTGGTGAGGATGCACAGACAAAGGCAAAAGTCAGGGTAGGAGAGCACATAGACTTCTGCCGGATTCTTTCCTGCAAGAGCTGGTGTTTTACTGGGACCCCTAGAGACAGCACTGACCAAGTTCACAACTTCAGTATCTTGGCTTCTGGGGTGGGATTTGGATGAGGAGATTCTCCCCATGCCTGATCTCTGTACCTCTGGATTTGGTGAGCTGTGGGCAGCCCTCGCCTGGCTCACAGCATGCTCCAGGTGTGTTCTGCTCCCTTCTGTGTAAGGGTTGGACTCCAGTCCCCCCATTTGCCACAGACAGCTGTGGTCTCCTGGGGCTTCACTCTGACTCAACACCATAAATGCTTGATAATCTATTTGAACAGTTATTTCACCTCTTTCTTTTGGGAATTACAGAGGATTTTTGTTAACCATTTAAATAGTGCCAATAATTGTCTGGTATCAGCCTCATAGCAATAAAAGAATTTTTAATAAAAAACCCTGATTTTCCACAGGTACAAGCAGGATTAGCCTCATGTATACATCACAGACACTTATTCAGACACAATAAATAAATTCCATCCTACAGCTGTTTCCTAGGTAACTGAACCAGGGCCACAGAAACAGACTGTGTGCAGCTTAGAGTCAAAAAACCAAAATGCAGCATTTCTTTCCATCTCCAAACTTTTGATTTTGTGGGGTGGCAAATATGATGGAAATGTTTCAAGAATGAAATATGTAACTGGAAAATATGCACCTATTCTCATGTAGCCAAAACATGCAATTCTGACAGTCTTGCAATGTATCACTTCTCTAAACCAGTCAGAACAACCTTGTCTGTGACTGGATTTCTGCCAGTGCCCAAACCTGGAAAGCTGCAAGAAGTCAAAAATAGTGTGATTGTGTTTCTTAAATGTGAAATCCAGTCACCTTAGGCAAATAGGCTTAATGTGCAAGCTGAAAGGAAGTTGGCGTGGTACAAGGGACTGCTGAACTTTCTACTGTCTTCAAGCATTGCAAGGCCTCCCTACCATTAGAAGCCAGAAGGTCCCAGTGGATGGTACCACCTTGCATCAGCAAGGTGTGTGCAAAATTTTTCCTTAGTGAAACTGCACACCACAGATGTGCTGCAGGAAAGTGCAATCAGATCCTCTGAAGCCCTGTTCTGCCTATTTTGTCCATGAGTTAGAGGGGGAAAAAACCTCAACAAAACTAAATGAACACCCATGCTCTTTGTCAGGGAAAGAGGCAGGAGCAACTTTGCACCTGTAACAACAAAGTGAGCAGATGTAGAAAATCACTGGAGCTAGACAAAGGTAAAAATTATTTGGCTTCCCTCAGTTCAAAAGGCTGAAGTACTTTCTGTTAGGACCATGCATTCAGCTAGGAAAATCATAGAAAATAAAATCCATTATGCTGGGTATACCCTCATTTCATATATAGGAAGAGTAACTTGCAAATAATCAGATGCTAAATTACATTTGTTTATGACATTGTAATAATTGCTTCCAAATATATATTGTGCTGGTTGAAATAAGTGTATTGGCTTTGTTATGCAAAGCAATGCAACAGTATTTCTGCCTTATAAATTAGCACATTTTTGTGGATGAGAATCACCCTAAATGTCACTCTAAGGACAACAGCCTGATATATAAATATTTAAGTAAGCTGTTTTGTTGGCTGTAGCACCGTAGAAGGGCAAATACATTTGATCATCATTAGCACTGAGGTGATCTAGTTTTCATCTCCTGAGTATCAAATACTCTAAAGAACCAACAAATGTAGTAATTTTAATGTAAAAAAAAATAACTCGTTCAGTTGTACTAATACATCTAGTTATTTTTTAAAAGAGGCAAAATGTGCATGCCAGTGTGGGGAAGGAAAAGTCTTTAAGGAGTGACACCAAAACAAACTCCTATTCCTGTATAAAAGGGTCAGAAAATCATAAATACCAGTGGTGAAAAGCAAAGTCTTCTGTTTCAATGATGAATTAAATGCAATTTTTAGAAAATTAATTAGTATAGGTGCCTATCCACTCCACCCAGAAACTCAAGTTCATAGACTGAACTTCAGGAAATATGATGCCAGCTTTTCACTGAATTACATTTGTGGGGTCCTAGTGAAGGCAATGGGGTTATAAGAGGTAAAAGTCCGTGCTAAAATAGGCTCAGCAAGTCTCTCTAGAGGTGTGTAGAAACCACAGGGCCAGAGTCCATCTCTTCAGGAGTGATTTGAACATGTTATGTTAAAGTCTATTGACTTCAGGGAATGAACTGTTAATGTATGCCTATGTAAATGTAGTTAGAATCAGATCACCTACAGCCATATCCAGCCCTGCAGCTGTGAAGCAGAGTCAAATCCTGATGATATGGGTTCAATGGTTCTGGTCCATTTCACTTCCATATGCAAATTCTTACTCTGCAGGGAAACAAGCTCCCATCTTCTCTGCTTCCCGTTTCAACTCAACAACTCTGAAAATTGCTTAATCAGCCCTTTTGCTGTTCATTAGCAAAGGGGACTTGCAACAGTAACTGTTCATGTACAGCTCCTAGTAAACCAAAGAAAACAAGTTTTCACCTATACTTTAAACAGAACATCCTTAGATGACTGGGAAAAAAAAAAGCTTAGTTTTCCAGTTAGTTGGCAGGTCAGAAGCAAGAATTAAACATGAACAGAAAGCACACTTTGTCACCAAAATTCAGAGATTCCATTTCAAAGCCACACACATTTGTCAAGCAAGAAGGCATTTAGTTGCTGTAGTCGCTTGCCTGAATGTACCTATTTTAAAATTTGATCACCTACATAAAACTAAGAATAGGATCATATCATTTCATTGGCTGCAAGTCATAACCTTTCCAGGTCCTGTGAATACATCAGGCAGTAAAATCCTGATGTTCCCATATATCACCTAGCTAGAAACAACAGTCCCCTGGGGTGAAGCTCTTTAGTAAGCATAGCTGGTCCAGGATTTTGCAGCCCAGCCTGTTCAGTCTTCCCCAGGGTAACAGGGAAGTGCTTGAGGGCCAGGCTGGGCACACAAATCATGCAAGTTTGGTGCTTTCTACTTCGACATAGCTGGCCAGGCACCAGGACACAGCCTGCTGGTACCTGTTGTCCTGGCATTACAGATGCAAGGGTGTTTAAGTTACTCTGACTGGTTAAAAGGCTAGGGACGTCTCTCTCCTGAATAGAATGTCATTTGCCACAGAGAACACTTGACATGAATAGAAAGCTGCAGCCTGCCAGGCAAGTGCAGATGATCTGCAGGTGGACTGTCTCACATGGAAATCTGCCTCTGACTTCAGTTTTGCTTCTTCTTGCTGGTTAGTCTTACTTAAAGAGTTCAAAAGCAATCTGCAGAATTAATAAATCGGTGAATTACTAAGACTAGATAGTCTGAACGTGCAAATACAAAAGGGAATTTAAAACAGACAAGAGAGGCCTGAGGAGTCAGACTCAATGCCATGCTGACGATGGACTCCAGGAGATGAATTTATTAATATTGCCTGATGAGCTTGCTTATCCAATTTATTGGAATGCATAAGCAAATGTAGGAGAAAACTGTACCACAGCTAAGCTTTAGAACAGAAATAAGGCCATGATCATAAGTAAAGCTACATACACCCACTGAATTCTGTAATGCAAACTGCATACAATTTACAGGGTACCAAAAGAAACATATCCATGACTTGGTTTATATTTTCCATTCTAACATATTTCTCCCACAGCCGTAATTAATGTTACACTGGAGCACAACCAACTGCCTCCCACTTCTACCAGACTGCTCCTATGTCAGGATTCATACTGGGAGCAACCCTTGTTTGAAGTAATAGTCAAAACCAAAGAAGTTTACTGCTATCCCAAAGAGCTGATGGAAAGGTCAAAAGACAGCTGGACCCAAGCTCTCCCTTTAACTAAAACACACCACTTGCAGAGAAATATTTTTCCATATTGTGTATGCACTACTGTGTTTAATACATGAGGACATATACTATCAAGTTCAATGCAGAGTCAAAAGGCAGTATATAAGGAATTAAGGTTCATTCATTCTCTCAATCAGCTTTGTAAGCCTGAGAGGATTTTTGTCCTCTTGTTTTTGGTTACTTGTTAATTTGTTTCAGTCATTCTCTTCTAACTCTATTTAACCTAGCAGACTTTTTTCTATGCAGTCTGACACTGAATTGAAAATATAAATCAGAAGGAGGGAGTTTAGCTTTGTTAAGTTCACAAGCTGCACCATTTGTGCACCATTTAGAGAGCACAAAATGTACACCATTTGAAAGGAAGCAAGCCCCAAATAATTAACCTCAAACACTGTAATTATCAGCGTTGTTTTCTTTTTAATCCAGACTCTTAAGAAATCATTTCAATTACTGTTTTGTTATTATGGACACTGCTTAATATGAAACACCTCAGGTTGGAAACGTTAATAGCAGATGAGCTTATGTGATCATAAAGTCTTGCAGTGATGGATCGATGGAGGTAGTGTAACTGGCAGGCAGCCATCAGCTCAGTTGTTTCTTCTTTATTTTAGAGCTTTTTCTTGTAGAATATTAATATAAAATTAAATGGAAAGATGTTTTTCTTATGTTTATTCAGTGAAGTTTCACCTGACTGATTCAAGAGTTAGTATTGGTCGCAAATACAGAAATGCTCATAATTTCCTACCGCACAGCTAAACCAAAATGTGCCCTTATTTCTCACTCCAGCATACAATTCAATTTTGCAGGAATGACAGGCAGTTGGCACACACCACTTAGTTCAGGTGACTGTAGTTCTCTTCTGCTTCTTTCCTCCTTTTTCCTGATCTACCTCAAATCTCAATTTTAAGAAAAAACTATACTTAGTTGTAATGACCAATGGTATTATCCAAACAGCCATTACTTTGTTGAGAGTTCACTGAGCCAGGCTTTCAAGTCTCTAAAGAAAACTAGTGAGATTTAGATGCTACAAGCTCAATACTAACATTTTGCATATGAAAATAAGAGATTGTTCTCTGGCTCCATTTCCAGAGGGACATCAAACCTTTTTGGCATAGATAGCTCAATGCACTGAGCTAGATCAGTGCTTCAAGGACCACCTCAGAGCAAGTACTCTGCTGGACTTGCTGGTGTGTAGGCTTTCAATTATAACTGAACTAAATGAAAAATAATAGATAATCATTGGAGTCTGCTACAAATACAGTTAGCTGGTAACATGGAAGATTATACAGGCAGGATATGGTGGTAACACTGACATGAACTGTGGTATCCTACTTTTAACTTTAAAGTGTGAAAATAAACAAAAAGCACTCACTGTTTGCCTCACAATGATAAATCACACATTTGCAGAACATGAATTATTTTTCCTAGGCCAAATTCTTATTTTTGATGATATTCACAAGTATCTATAGGTTCTTACCAAGTTGAGCAAATGTCCCAAACACCCTGTAATATTGCCAAAACCTACTAATCCCTTTTCCTGTTTGCAGATAGAGTAAAGGAGAATGCATTTGCACCATCTTGGCAAACCAGGGAGCCTTCAGCTACCACACCAGAAACATCTCCATCCCCAGACCTGTGTGCCCCAGGATTAGAAACACCTTTTCCCCTTGCATTATGTAATCATTAATAGCAATCACTTAATTGATTTATTATAATGACAAGCAACCCTGACATCCAACCCATCAGGGAGCTGCACAAGCAATTAAAAATACAATCCTCCAGAAAGCATCACGAAACTGATAACATAAAATGAAATAAGTTATTAAAGTTCCACTTCGAATCCTTATGAACCTATAAATCTATAGTGCCAAAATATATTAAGTTATTTCTCCCAAATGTAGATAGCTAGCACAAACATGTTGAAAAATAAGGTATATGGTGAGAAACAAGGGACACAAGCTTTATTCCATAGGTCTGAATAACCCTTTGCAAAATAGATTATGCAAAAATCTCTCACATGCTAATAATAAGAGATTCTTTGCTCTTAGGGATGGCATATTTCTGCGATTTAGGATGTGTGTCCCCACTTTAATTTTTTTTTTCAGAACCAGAGAGGATTGTATGGTAATTGCTGATGCTGCAATAAGAGTGCTAGCAATATTGTTAACTGACTGTCCCTCCCAATTTCCTTTGGTAATACAGTAATTTTTCCACCTCCAGGATTATATTACCTGCCAACACAACCCCAAATGGCTTGGAAAAGAAGGGAATTTTATTGCACTGCTTTAGGCCATGTCTACATTGGGTAGTTGTACCACTTAAAGCCATGGTTAGCTTACATTAAAGTAGCTGGTGCGTACATCAGACTGGTTTTCAAAGTGATTTAGTACCTCAGGCTACACTAAGCAGCCCTCCTTAGAGCAGACATTAATCCATTTGCAGGAAGCCTGTTCCCTGTGGAGTTCATATGGCCCTAGTTGCTCTGCTGCCACAAGTCCTTTACTTAGTAACTGTACTAAGCTGCCTTGATATTTCTGTGTCTCCAGTGTGTTGACGTTGCCTTTGCTAAATGCACTTTCTGTTTAATTATCAGTAGCCCTACAGACATCAACCTATCAAGTTTATCTACCTGCTCTAGGACACATGTATCCCTCTGGGTCTTTTCATGGATCCATGCTTAGTTCTCAGACCTGACTGACTTGCCAAAGATACTTACTCAGACTCACCACAGGAAGATATCCTGCAGCATAGATGCTTTCAGGAAATTGCTAGAGCAAAAAGGCAAAAGGCTGACCAAAGCTTCACTCAAGGCTAAGTTAAAGCATAGGACTGATAAAAGTGCTGTATTACAAGAGGCCACAATGGAAACACAAGCAAAGCTCCCAGACATGAGGTGACAATTGTATTTTTGCACCCAAGCCACAGACAAAGCTAAAAACTAACAAGGTACAAGTTGCCTGCACCGTGATAAATATGCACAATGGAACTGGCAGATTCTGGGAAATCACTGAAGGCACCCAGCACCCCATGAATACATGAGGTCTCACCTGGAAGAGAATTACAGGGTGGCTGAGACTCTGCAGATGTGATAGAGGCAGAGCGAGCCCAGGAAGGACAGCCACAATGAAACACAAACTCAGCCACCTTACTGCCACTGCTGGGATTTGCTGCCAGGTACGATGATCAGCAGTAACGATATTGTAACACAAGGGCACACAGGGACTTCAAAGGGTGTGAGGGGACCCTGCAAGTTTGCCACAGTACAGTCTTTGGGGAAGGCACTTTTACTGAGGTGAACACTGGGCCAGAAACCACCAGTTATATTTCTCCAGCAGAGAAACAGAACAGACTTAGAGTTCAGGGAAGGAAATGACCTGCAAAGGTAGGCAAGCTATCAATAGCCCTTGATTAAAACTCTTGAATTCAGACTGCTTCAGTATTCAAATTTCAGAAAGAGAAAAGAGCTCTTGCATCTCACTTCAATTCTATTTCAAGAGAAAAGACTCTTTTCCTTTCCAAATACAACAAAAGATAGTAAATTTTATTTGTTCCAACCTTTTGTATGAATAAAGGAGGGCTATAATTCCTGGGCAAATGAAAATAATACATCACAATGTTGCCTTTATATTTCTCTTTTATTATGCAAGTTTTTTCCTTCACTCTTGAATTGGCTATGAGCAAAGGGAGTGAAGAGAGCTGCAAATACAATCTTGAGACCTCTGTATGCAGAAGTATGACTCATGAGTGGTTACTGGCTTATTTGCCTGTCTATATGCATCCAGTGCCAGCTACCTATGCAGACTGGCCTGCTGGGCTCCACTCAACTACTCCTGAAAGCCGCAGTTCTGCCTGAGCTCCCCTTCACTGCACCATCTCTGTGACCCCCATTCTTAACACTCAAATGTTTCAAACTGCACTGGGTGTTTTCCTCTGTTCAAGGTTCCTAAATCAGGCCAGCTGCTACTTCCACTGTTTTTAATTCCCACACCACAATATAGGTTAACATGCAACACAGATTCATATTTAACATTGTACAGGTTATAAATTTGTTCTGAATAGAGCCACCAAGTACATCTAGACACAGATCCCTCTTGCTCCTAGAGGCTCCCAATTCTGCTGCACACCATGGTACATGTTGTGAGGCAGCAATAAAAAATGCAGGGTCTGATTGCACATCTTTATTACCGTCTTTGTGGGCACAAGAAAAGGCCAAGCACTGATTTTACGTAAGAAATCAATTAAGCGTTGAGCCAGCTGGTGTCATGTTATTAAATGTGTTACACATCTATCAATGCCAAAACACAGAACTGCTCCAACAAGGTATAGAGTTCTACAGCCAAACATGGATCCCACTGAAATCAAGCAATAAGACTCCCACTAGATTTCAGCAGGCCTGGGCCTTGCTCCAGAGGGATTATTACTTCTTATTTTGGTGTCCTAGGGGAATGGAATTCATGCAATCTTGCTTTATGTATAAAGCATGTCAGTCTACCCCAGTAACTTTGTACCTACTGGAAAATTTTAAAAGAGCCTAATGACATCAAGTTACTACAAATTCAGTAAAAATAAGAAGATGGGTGACAGAGAAAGACCCTAACAGTGCTCAGTGAAGGCCATGTGGCAAAACAGCTCACAGCTTTCCATATTAGATAATCCACACAGGAGGCAGAGGTAGAACACCAGACTTTAGTCCTGCAACCCCTGGAACAGTTCAATTTAGTTGCTTTTTTGTGTGTCTAAGCTCAAGATTTAGGATTAAAATCATTCAGTGTTTGGGGTGCTTTTTGTTTGGTTTTTATTTCGTTAGAAGACAGAGCTTGCCAGTAGCTGCACAAGTGAGCAGAGGTAATAAACATAAAGTGATCAAACACCATTCCTTCTGTGACACCATCAGACTCTCAAATATCCTACCTGCAGAAATAACTGCAAAGTGATTTGAAAGAACACCCTGATGAGTAAAGTATTGGCAAAACCAGAATGATCCTCCCTTTATCTCATCTTTGATTCTTGGGGAGTCACAGAGGCTTTACATTAAACTATTCTCACATCTACATCTCAGGGATTTTCCCTGGTAAGTAAAGAAGAATTTCCATCTTAAATATTATTTAATATTTTTTAGATAAACACAGTGGTCAGGTTCAGCTGTATTCCAATGATAAAGACTTATCCCGAGGGGAAGGCTTGCCTACGCATAGCCATGACTGTAGGTTTTCTGCACCTTTTTTTGAAGTTAACACTGAGATAAATATGGGGCTTGTCTTGGTCTCCTTGGCCCAAATTCACCATGTCTAGAAATCCCACATAACTTAGGAATTCAGTGCTCAGGAAAATTTTAGTCTATTAGTTTTTGGATAGAATAGAATTGTATAAGACCCTGATGAATTATGACTACCCTACAGCAGAAAAACCTGTCACTTTTACTCTATTTTTTGCCATGTATCACTCACACTTAGAGTCAATCTGTGTTCAGGCAAATGGCCTCTTTTGGGCTATACATGTGATTTTAGTAGAAAAACAGAATTATAGAAGTGTCCATTTAAATTCATAGATACTAAAAAGTCACTAAAAATCCTATTTTACACTGAAAAATTACACTACGCACATTTTTCTGATTCAGGGAGATGATATTCTACAGACAAATGGATAATTTATTCTGAATTGTACCCCTGATAGTAGTTCTTTTACAGTCATTTCTTTGTGTCAAAATTGTTGGGGGTTTTTTAGGCTATACTATACTTCTAGGACACCTGCATACTTAGAAACAGCCTTTGTTAATGTGCACAGTCTACTATAAGAAATACTCCTGAATGAGAGAATCAAAGGAAAAATAATTAGATTTTTCAGTAACATTTTAAAAATCTGACTTTTTGTACTTACTATGACAGTTTTTTGAAGATACTACCTAGCATTGACAACTTCCACTGACTTCAGATGATTTTATACATAATATACATGCACACATATGTGGGTGTACACATGTGTACATATGCAGCCTTGAAGTCTTTACTGCATTGCAGTCTAAAGATTTTTACTTTATCTCCAGTTGCTTCAAGATATCTTTTCATTTTAAGGATTCACTTTTAAACCTAAAGGCACTTCTCCCTTATTTATTTCTTCTAGGATCCAGTGCTCTACTTCTGACAAACATTGAGAGTTGCTAGTCTCAACAAGAGCTATATCCTTAGTAACTGTAAAGGTGTCTTCCTATTATTGTCAAGCAATAAGTTTTCTTAGTGGATTATATAAAGTAATCCACTATTTGGAAGCAATATTACTTTATAAAGTAGAACAGCTATTTCCTGACAGACACCAAAAAATGCAAGAAAAAAAAGACATAGAAAATATATTAAGAGCAGAATTTGTCATTAAAAGACTTAAAGCTAGATTTTAATCTTCCTCTGCGATGAAAAATTGTGATTACAGCATACGTATAGTAACTTAAGCCGTGTAATTTTAATAATGTTACAAGAGAAGTTGCTGCTATCATGACATCATCAACCAGGCTTATCAGGAAAAATTCTATAACAAGTCAAAATTTTACCAGCAGAGTATCACTTTCTCAGTCTTCCAGAGACAATTTATATCTGTTGCAACTACCAGTCCTTAAACACTCTTCATATTCACTGTGAGGCAGGATAAGAGTGAAACAGAAAAGAGCTGGGTGATATGACAAGCTGTAGCAAGTCACAAGATTCCCCAGACATGTAGTTGAAATATTTTAACAGAACTACAATAGCTGATCAAGGAGGCTTGCAGTGCTCACAGGCACAGAGAGGATATTCGGAGTCCTTATGTTTATCATAATATACCAACAGGGACTGAAGAGTACACTATAGCCAATTTAGAGTCTAAATGAATTTCAGACCTTAAATTATTACAACAACCAAGTTTCTTGCATTACTTAACTTTTTTTCCCTATACCTTGATGGCTCTTCATTCCCACTTGTTGTATGAACTATGCAATGATATACTTTCAAAATAATAAGTAGTTATTATATACCACATAAGTATATAGTACAATTACTATAAAACACCTGGGTTTGTGTGTATATAGAATTTCTCTTCTATATGATGCAAAACAATACAGAAATTGCTGTAAGAAAGCATAAGAAAAGGTGCACCTCTCTTGCATGATGCCTTGGCACCAGAATTTCAAAGTGGATGAGCCAAGCATAGCAAGACAGCTTGGTCAGTGCTTCCAAGCCCTTGTACTCAGTGAAAGGATCTGACAGTCAAGGGCTCCAACACGATCTTACAGAAATACAAAATATAACTTTTTCTGTTGCAAAATAAAATATTTTTTCTACATGGAAATTACTACAGGAACCATTACATGAATGACATGACCATGCAGATCCCACACATGACTGGAAGATTAAAGTTTCAAAGAGCCAAAAGCCTTCAATGTCTGACTTTTATTGTATCTCTTAAGCTCCTCTGAAAAAGCTCTGCCTTTCTGAAGGCCAAGGCTGTTATGTTATTTCTAAGGACTCAAGCAGGGTCAGGGTTCCACACCACCTCTTACTCTAAAATAAGCATGCAGCCTCAACCACAGGCAAGAGCAGTTACAGTGATTTCTGTGAAGTTGTGTCATGCTTTGCATCAGAGGCTGCTCTAGATAGCCAGAGTGGATCCTTGTGGCCTTATGAAACAATCAAGCTTCACATGCCAAAAATATCATCTGAACAAGACAAAACTTTTGCAAAATCAAATCTTGTGGACTTATGCACATACCTAAATGCTCTGCAGACACTTTGCATTCTTATTTTAATATCAGATTTTTGTTGGCTAGAGAGCTTAGCAATTGTGGTTGTTTGCTTTATTATGAGAGTATGTGACAGCAATCAGGCATGCCACTTGAATTCCCTGTGCCCATTAGATAAACCATCCAAGTGTCATTAAAAGCTTTGCACAAGGTTATAGTAGAACATTCCAGGGCTGCAGATTGGGAACAGGGTCTCTCCTATATAGCTTACTTTCATGGTTTTTTTTATTCTTTTGCTTGGTTTGATCTCACCACAGAGCAGGCCCTGTCCCAGGGGAGCATAACAAGCTGAAAGGAGCTGCAGCACAAAACAAAGCTGGATTTTGCTCCTCTACCCAAGACAAAGTGCCTCTGTGTTTGCACAGCCCTGGGCTACCTCTGTGGAGCTGTGGTGTTAGAGATGCTTGTATACGGAAAAAGGCTTATTCTAGAAATCAACTCAAGATGGGCTTTGAACTATTCATACTCATTGATCAACATTTTTTCCACCCCTTTATCAGTCAGCTATAAATTGGGATATTTTGCAGGAAGGAGGTGGCAATATATTTCTGAAACTTCTCCAGTACCTCCCCATTTCCCATGCTCAGATGCCAGGTATCTATCTGATCTTAGCTCTGCCCTGCTTCTTGCATTAACCATAGGATTTGCCTGCTCTAAGCACAGTTCCTTGCTTAGAACAACTGGAGCTCTCTATCCTTGGCAGGATCAAGAGCTCTGGTCTCATAAACGGTGTGATGAATGCCAATATGCTAAAGATTCAAAGGTAAAGTTGGCCCCAGAACTGCACAGCACACTGTTAACTACTTGTGAACACAGAAAGCTCTAAGCTCCCCTCAACAAATTTTTTCATCATATTGCATCATATTCTCAGGGACAATTTGAGAATTTGCATCATATTCTCAGGGACAATTTGGCAACATATAAATTGTGGTTGCAAATGGCTTTACTTTATTCACTTGAGTGATTTTATTAGTTTTCAGACCTTTGCTATTATTGCACAGTGAAAGCATTTTACATAGAAACACACAGCCATACTTCTGGGGCTTTGAGTTTACATTACTCTATTTTAAAATAAAACTAAAAATCCCAACAAAACAATGCATAAAAATCTCTTGCTTTGGGCTTCACTCATGGTAGGTTTGGACTATCTTCACTGAAGAACACAAAATCAAGTTCTGCTTTTCCTGTTGAAACACATGGGATTGATTCTTGCACAACAAAACCAGTGTTTAACTGGGGGCTTGCTGATTGACTTGTACAAGTGGGAACAAGATCTTTTGCATCACTCCAGACTATGTTTTATTTAATTCAAAGTTTTATTGGCACATGGTAGAACAGGTAAAATAAATTTGCAAATTTTAGATAGAATAACAGTTATTTCACTTATGAAATTCTACTTCCAGTCATCATTTTCTGGGAGCACACCCCAAACAACTGGGATATTTTAGTATAAAATCAGCCTTCAATCATGCAACTGTTTGTAAGTGAAAAAGCCAAATATGATCCAGGAACCATAGAATATGTATGAGAGTGTGATTCAGACTGAAATAAAATCTTTTACTTGTCATTAGAAGGGGAGAAAAATGAAACAATGCTAAATACAGCCACTATAAAAGAAGGTTAACATTTTACCACAGCATAGTTTCTGCTCAGATACTCTAGGGCAGCTTGCTCACTCTCTTAACCTTGTACTGTTTCCTGTGGGTGCTGCCCTGAGAGCATGTAACATTCAAGAGCAGACCTAGCAGATGGTTTTCACACGCCAAGAGCTGCTTTCAAAGCAATCATTGCTGCTTTTAACTTGTAACTGGTGTCTACAAAGAGCTAGAGACTTCATTTAGAAGGGCAGGGGAATAATGTTATGGATACATAAACAATATACGAGTATCTTACATCTGTGTGCATGTAAGAAATCTCTATTTGAATGGCAGTAATAATCACCTTCAGCATGACCATTCATCTCTCAATGCATTTCCTAATTAATTGGTTCTATTAAACCTTGGAAATTAGACCTTTAGCTTAAGAAATAAAACATCATTAAGCCCAAATATTTATTACATAGAGTATATGTTAAGCCGTACAACTAAGCACTCATAAGGCTGAAGAAGACAATGCTCCAAAATATTTTTTCCAAAACAGATTGGCTTTAGAAGTTATAACCTGGGTGCCAGAGGTCAACTTCTCTATTTAAAGGGAGCATTTTCATCTTCACATCTAAATTCACTTCAAATCTGCCTAAGTTACAACCAACTGCAGACTGAGAATTGTGTATAAGTAAGCACGGGCTGAAAGTAGAACACGTTTTTAAACCTAGATTGCTTGATAGTCAAATGGCAGTACCATGGCCCAAACCAAACTGGACTATGCAAGCAAAAATTTTGCTGCTGATAAGTTATAGGGTTTTTTTTTCTGAAATACTGTTCAACAGTTATTTGTATAACATGCCTAATTAAAAACAACATAATTTGATGTAACGTAGTCATTTAACAATATTCATACTAAGGAGATCTTTGGTTTTCTCAGCATCTCAGGCAAGAATTTTCACTTAACATCTGCTTGAACTTTTACAGATTACATACAGCACCACCAAAAAGAATGTAAGATGCACAACTCTCCCAGTTGCACCAATATAAGGCAAGAGCAGGGATGCTGACTACACTACATGAAGGTAGGTATTTCCAAGCACATTAGAGGAAATGTTATGCCTGGTAAGCTTTGACTTTACCTTTGAATTCATTAAGGGAGCAAGTATGGCTCATAGAGGCTTAAGTGTTTGAAAGAGAGGCAGGGGGAGACTGCCAGAAGGGAAGTGCCTTATTCCTATAAAGAGCATGCTTTCCCCTGGGACATTGAGAAGGGGGAACAAGGAAAATGCTTTCTCTACACTCACTACCATAGGAGAGATTACTTTAATCCTTTAGAGTTTGAGGATGGAAGGGGATGAGAAGGGCTCTGCATGCCTTCTCTCCAGTTGAATGCTCAACAATAGACCTCAACTGAGATAAAGCTGACTCAAACTTTTTTTTAATTGAAAATCGTTTAGTTCCCAAGTACCAACATACAAACTTTACAAGGCCAGCTTCAGCTGGTATCTTATATGATGAAGCTATCATACTGCCTTTTAACTATTAAAGCTGATCACATCATCTTTCAATGAGCTCTTCCCTTATTTTAATCTCATCTAAAGAGAGGGACTAATGTTTTGTGTACTTTGTATTTATAGTTCCTCAAGTAGTCTGTAAACAAACCCCATCTGTCAGCTATGCCCATGCTTATTTGACTAAATGTGTTGTGTGCATACCATGACATTGCTCCTGCTCACTCCAAACTTCTGAAGTGAGCAGCATCATTAGTACCAGCCAACAAGAGCTGCTGCAAACACTTCTAACATTTACAAAGCTATACAGATAAGAGTAAATAATGGTTATGGTTAGTAGGTTAAGTATCTCGCTGAAGGACCCAGTCCACTACCATGAACATCTACTGAGGCTGCAGCAAAATTAAGATACAGACAGTGTCAGTCTCAACACTCTGAGAGCTGGGCAATCAGCAAATTAGCACAATGAAACCAGTGTTTTTCAGCTTTTCTGAAAGGCTGAATTCACCATGTCTTAGTTTCTTAAGCAAGCTGGGATTACTTCTCCAGAAGAGCTGCATGCACATTACAGCTCTGCTCCTTGATGAGCATTTTGTCCTTAAACCTAAAGTCACTTGCAGCCATTTTGATGGTCAAATTCAAGTAGATCAACATATGTCCTTAAATCAATATGCAAAAAGTCTCCTGGCTCATAATTTTTCCTTCCAACAGGAAGGAAAACACAAAGCAAAGGAAGGTATCTCCCCCTTCATATCTCAGCCATTGACATTTTTATTTGCAGAATCAGATTTAAGAAAAAAAAATGAATAACCAAGTGTCCAATCTTTATTACAGACTTTGACTAAGCATTCAGTGCTACCACTTTTGATTTTTACGGTGCACGGATCAGCCTGAGAGGTGAGAATTCGTCTGGGGTAGAGAAACATCCCAAACCTGGAGTTGGGTTCTTTCATAAGCAACATTCCACACCCCACACAAACTTCCTCATGAAGAGACAAGCACATGCCAGGGCACTGCCCTGGCTCAGTTCTTTGGGGAGTCTGGTAGAAGCATCACACCTTACTAGCGCTCAGGACTGTGTGCCACCAGTCTTTAACCTCCTGCCAAGTGCTAGTGATCAGAAAAAGTGCAGCAGGGAAGGGAGGGTGGCTTTGGTCCACGAATGTCCAGAGTCAGTGTCTGCAACCAGCCCTGCAGCACTGCTGTGCAGCCTTGCAACAGAGAGCTGTTGCCCACCCTGAATTTGCAAATGCAACTATTTTCTTCCTGAGTTTAATTACATTGACTACATCTGTATTAGGGAGGCATCTTCCCCTGCCTAAAGCCATAGCTGAAAGAAAGTTTTTCCCATTGCAAAATCTAGGATTAAAAGCAGATACTGCTAAGTTTCCACGCTTCACAAATCAAGATGATTAGTCATTAGATTTCTTGTTTCACAACCAAATAAGATAGTTACAAGAAAACACTAACATGGATAAGACTGCTTGCCGATTAGTTTACCTGCTTAAGTTGTATGTAGAAACCATGGAAAACTGCGAGTGGTTAATACAACACAGGTGTATATGCTGGCAGACAAAGAAATTAGACCTTGATAAAGGTAATGACTTTCTAATTTCAGTTTTCATGGGGGAAAATAAACAAAACCAGAGCTCTATCTGCTGAAAATTTGCTTGCTTCCTAGGAGCAACACCATAAATTCCAGGTGATCAAAGGGAAATATTATTCTGCTACTGGACACTTAACAGAGTGGTAAAATGCAGTGATCATTTTGGCAATCCTTTTTACAGTGCTTTGAAGCAACATCTGAGTTTGCTGGTTAGACTTCAGCATTTGAAAACTTATGCCAAGAAAGAAATAAAGCAGAGCTATTTCATAGCAAACCAAAGAAAGGGTTAGTTAAAGGGTGAATATGAGCACTTTGAATGGGAAAATGCTAAAAAACCCAAGGAAAAGATAAACCATGTTCCTGAGGCTTACCAAAATAGAAAAAGCCAAAAAACATAAGTTCTATAAGCAAGAAACCATAAACTACGTGCACTGTCTGAAAGCATGAAAATTCATGTTTGGGTAAGTTCATAGAAACAATCATTCCTGTACAAATAAAGTAATCACTAGACTCCACATCTCCTTCCTTCTACTTTATTCCTACTCTGAACATCAAGGCCTGCTGATGCACTGCTTGTTCCTGTTGTTGGCTGTCTGGGAACCAATACACTGTGCAGACATCTCCTGTATGGCTGGGATGGGGATGTCTTTGAAGTGCTGTCCTTCACCTTTAACAAGTGTTAGTGTGCCAAAGCTGTAGCACAGCCCAGTGAAGAAGAGAGAGAGGCAACAAAAGCAAGGTAAGAAAGACCGAAGTCTTAAAGACTTTCGGTTATCTTGTAACATAGAAGGGTAGACTCCTTTATGCTGAATTACTGAGCGAAGATTTAATGCTTAAGTAACATCGACGGTATGGCACCAGAACCCTGTTGTTCCTCACCTGACACCTAAATCCACTCTATGGCCAAAACCAGTAGTGGGACACCAGTTTTCAAGAATATTCAAAACAGGACCCAGAAATATTTAGAACAGGAAATTTAAACTTTGTTATGAGTCCAAGTGGTTGCAACAATAATAAAGAACAAAATTAGTTAACATACTAATGTAATGTCTAAAAGCTGAGGGTGTTTTTTACAAAGGGATATTACACTGCTCAAGTCTAAGAGTTACTGAGAAAGTGACGGATCAAGGCATCATCTAATGGTATTCTTGAAACTGCATGAAGCACTAATGGCACTAAAAGAAACTGAACTTCCAGAGGGTCTTTCCAAAATCCTCAAACAAACTGAAATAGTCGAGTGATAAAAGTTACTCTACAAAATAACAGTGCAGGTATAAAACTGATTGAATAACTTAGAGAAGAATTTCATGATCTCATACAAGCAAGAAAGTAGTAAGCAAAATCCAAAGCAGAATTGCATATGCAAGAAAAATAACCATAAATACATTAGAATTCTTTGCTGTTTAATTAGTTATAACATGAAAATTACATTGGATTCTACATAGATGTGCTGAAAATGCGTCTTGATGCTCAGCAGCACTCACAAAGGCAAAAGGATGTGAAAGCACAACTAGAAGTTAATGAACCTAAACAGAAAATACCATTGCATTGCTCTGCTAATCTATGGCACAGCTACTCCTTGAGACTTGGTGTAGTTACAATCATCTCACAGACAAGGGAAAAAGACTAAAACAAGAATGAAGATGATCTGAGAAACCTGTAACAGCTTCCACATGAAGACAGATTAAACCATTCAGGATTCTGGTGGAAGAACATGCAACAAATGTATGGGACTTTCAAATATTGGAAGGGTGGTTAAGGTTAACACCTAATATCAGAAGTTAGTCATGAAAATACTGAGTGGCAAACTCAAAAATAAAACCAAAGGGAGCCCTTTTTCCATGACTGCATGTAGCTAGTTGCAAAACACTATCAGAAGCATTGAACGCCAACAAAGAAATAAAAGAGCATTAACTTCTACATAATTTATACAAGTTCATAGAACAAAATCTCAAAGGGCTGTTAAAAACATTAGTGCAAATACAGCCTTAGCATTAAAAAGGCCGCAAACTACAAAAAAACCAGAATCTTCACCAAGGATTATATGTTTGCCTTTACTTATATTCCTTGCCTCAGCATGTGCTGCTGTCAAAGGCAAGATACTAGTCCAGAGGGACCATTAACCTAATCCAGTAGGGCTGTTCTGGATTCAAGCAGGTCAAAAGGACATGAATTAGGTCTTACAAGTTTTGAACACACACACTTTATTTAAATTTTTTCAAATAGCCAAAAAGCAGATTCAGAGTAAAAAGAAAAATTACCACCATCCCAGATTAAAATAATAATTAAAAAAACAACATAATAGCTTTAAGATGATCATAGGAGAACAGATTGCAAAAGAGAGACTTGGTGAATCAAGTTTTTCCCAAGAGCCCATGCAAGCAACATTCTTGGAGGCTCGGAAGTTCCATTCTCTACCTCCATGTGACAGAAGGAATCCATATTCAGGCATTTGACTCAAAGTGTTCCTAAGCACCAGGGTGCTCTTTTTCTTCTAGAGCAACCAGAGGATACATCAACATCCATCCCCATTTTTTACCAACAGCAAGGAGTGCCATACATGTCCTTCAGGATGCACAGGCTTTTCTCCCAGCTAAAGAGCAGTCATGGAATGCCTCAGTGAGAAAGCACTCCTTTTTCCCAAGGAATTGTCTTTGAAGGTAGTGAAGGGATAATTGCTACTAGGAAAAGGAATGGCTATAACAGGTGTCAGGCACTAGTGTCCTAGCAGACAAACTGCAAATACAGGACCTGTTCCATACACAAACAGAGTGTGTTTTATCCCTGAGTAGTCAATGGCTGTCAGCAGAAGGCAGGAATCCAAGACATGATCAGATGTTGTCTAGACTTCCTTAGTACATTCTTCACCCCTCGCACAAGCCACAGGGACACCAGCCCAAGCTATCTGAAAGGAGGTACCAGGAGCATTCAGCATGCCAAAGCAGGAGAAGGTAGGAAAATATAAAGTCAGGTAAGAGGAATTTCCTCTCACTTACAGTGTTGGTGCTTGGCTTTAGGACAGTTTTGTTGTGGTGTGTCCAAATCCACTGGATGCAAGTGCAGCAGACTGACAGAATAACCTCATTTTGTAAATTACTCAAAATAGGACATCCCTTGACACTTAATAAGTTGGTCTAATAAGAGATGCTGCTGCTCTGTACAAACCTTGCTTTGTACTGAATCAATAATAGTCAATCTCTTCATATTTCCTTGGGGCTATTCTAGCACATTCATTAAAGAATGAAGACAACAATCAAAGCATAGATCTACTATGATTTTCACAAGGTTTTTGAAGGCAAGGAGACCAGTCAAGGGTAATACTTTTCCATTTTGTCCTGAAGTACTGACCACTACATCTTCTATGAAAACAACCAAAAATACTTTATTTATATAGCCTCATTGGTTAACAAAAATAGGGCATCTTATTAATTTTTTCACTCCTGGGCTCTGCTTCCTTTTTTAATGTTTTCAGGGTAAGTGACCTCTCCTGAAATCATTGTTCAAATCATTTCACATACCATTGTCAGAGGACTGATCTTTTTCACCCTACCCTCAATTTCTATTACAATTTGTAACAATGTTACTCCTTTTTATAGTTATTGCTGTTAAGCAACAAATGCCTGCTATTATAAGTCATCTGTACAAGCAATTTACATATCAGACTTTTGTTTTCCAGTTTCTACTCAACTTCTTCCTCTCCTCTGGGCCTATTCTTACAGTGCACTCTAGGAGCTGGAAGCCTGATATTTGAACCAGCTATACTGACAGAACTGAATTGCAACAATGACATCACCCTCCTCCTGAAAGTGTTTAATGGTATTTAACTTTTCCCCTGTGTTTAAATTTCCTTTAAAAACAAACTCAAGAAAAGTATGCAAGAATTAAGGTTTTTCATTCAAGTGTATTGTCTTCAACTTCATTTTCAATTTGTTTTACAGAATGTTTGCCAGCTGTTCTTTTATTATTTTCATACCCTCTCTATATCCAACTTTCTAGTTAAATACTTACTGTTTGGCCCAAATTCTGCTCCCTAATGTGTATGAACGGAAGTCACAAGCATATCCAAGAGCTGGAATTGGCTCTAGCTATTCACCCACAGCCTGTCACGTCTTTCAGTGTTTTTTCACTAGATCCGTTTCATTTTTCTTAAATGATCTAAGCCATTTTACTGAGGCAGCTTTTAACAAAAGTGTGTATAAATAACATCACCTTCACTGAATTTGAAATTACCCAGATTTTGTTTTAAAACTTAGCATGAAGCAGGTTATTTTAATACAATACTCCTGATGGTTGAACAGAATCCAGTTCTACTCACATATTGGTGCAATTTTTAAATATCACTTCAATCAGGAAGTCAGATTACATGAGTTGAAGATTAAATTGGTTAGAAACCTTAAATGATAAAATACTTATTTGCCAAGTGTTGGAGCATATAGATGGTATTATTAGATTCTCCTCCTCTTATAGCTCTATAATATATTTCCAGGCACTTCTATCACCTCACTCTATATTAACAGATGGAAACTTTTTAGACAAGCATGGAGTTAGCCTGCCTGTATATAAGATACAGCTGCTAGTTTGTGAAATGCAGAATTTTGAATCTAATAACAAAGTATTTTTACTTTAACATGAGAGGCAACATTTATACACTTTGCCATTGTTTTGCCCTTGATTTTAGAAGCTGACACAACAACTAATTCAGAAAATAGAGAGCATTTTAATTTTTCACATCCTAGACTACTTTTACTAAACTAGAAGTTAGGGTAGAAAAAAGTCCTAAAGAAACATTTCTTAGATCAGATGATCTATTTATGCAATTAAAAATTCACAGTAGGCTTTAGTAAAACCTACCATACTGTAAAATGATTTTTACTAGCATTAAATGAAGTGTTGCTCAGGCTTTGTTCCACACCTAGTTGTGGCTAGCACCTGCTGCTTCAGAGCAAGGTTGAACTCTCCTCTTGGTGCCAGTAAGTTCAGACCCGTGCAGTAAGTTTTACACGTGAAGTGGCTGTAAGGACTTAAGAATGAGTCAGTCACAGTGAGTTACTGCTGCTGTCAAAACCATCCATCACTGTGTCTAAAGATTCCCATCATTGGCTGTGAAACTTCTAGATACTGTGTAACATGAATGCTATTGCAGCTGTAGTCAGTTATATCAACAGATGTTTGAACAGAGTCAGGATGCTGAAAGAAAATATCCCAGCTGGCTTAACTTCAACGTGCAGAAAAATACTTGGACTCTTTAGAAATACTCAGAAGATAACATGACATTTGACACATCCACAATGGATGTTACACTGTAACAGAAAGGAATGGGGTTGATTTGACATTATTTGTTTCATGTAACAGGTGCTATGGACAGAGGAGAAGCAGTAGATGTCATGCCCTGGCTTTAGTAAGGATTTTGAAAAGGTTTGAAAATCATATCCAGAGAGCAGCTGTCAGCTGCTCTCTGTCAGGAGAGAAGGGTGTCTCAAAGAAGAGTTCTACACTGGCTCTGGTACCTCGCACTCTATGGATGTTGGATGGTCAAAGTTAATTTGAATTCTAGACAAACAAACGAAAAAGTAAACCCATAGATTGA
The DNA here is from genome assembly GCA_013397935.1 of Dasyornis broadbenti. Classification (NCBI taxonomy): domain Eukaryota; kingdom Metazoa; phylum Chordata; class Aves; order Passeriformes; family Dasyornithidae; genus Dasyornis; species Dasyornis broadbenti. The sequence continues at coordinate 356,213 of VZRN01007445.1, read as the reverse complement.
AGTTAGCAGATAAACAGAGTATTTTTCTTCTAAAAAAGTTGACAATATAGGATTGTGCAAATAGCTTATCAATCGAACAGAACCAGGGAATTGCAGCCAGTTGTAAGCACAAATTCCAGAGAATAGGCACTTTGCTCTATTGATCTCACATGTGTCACAGGGTAAGGATTACCTCCACTGTAAGAATGAACCAGACTGTAAGAATGAACAGTTAGAGCAGGGGAAAGAAGTGAAAAATACTCAAGGCCTAGAAAATATAGCACACAATGAAAGAATGAGTGGACTGGGATTGTTTATCTTGAAAAAAGATGCTGAAGGACTGACATAGCAAAGTATGGCAGTAAAGGAAATCTCTCCATTCCCATAGAAGATATGTGTAGGGGCTTAGAGGTTTCAGCTGATGGAAATGACAAAGAAAATGAGGAAAACCTATCTAAAGGCAGTGTTTGGAAGCACAGGAGTGGGAAGCCAGCAGCTACTGCAGTGGCCTTTGCTACAAGGTTTTACAGCAAGGAAACACAAGCAGAAAGAGTGGAGGCACAGCTGACCCCACCTTGGGAAAGGAGGGTGGCTCTTACAGATCTGGAAATACATGTTCTATAGAGATGGCGAGTTTTTAATTCTAGTCCAATTATGTTTCTGCTGCTGGACAAACAGACCTCAGGTAGATATTTGTTGTGATTTCCTCTCCAACTCTTTTGGAAACTCATTCCTTTGCTGCTTGAACCAAAGTTCCTTATGTTTTCTGCATCACCTTACAGAACACACTGTGCAATTGCTCATACCTGGCCTGAAACTAACAGCACATTTAGCTACACGGTAGAGATCTGCAGGACTACACATAGTGATAAACTGTGAGAGGAATTCCTCCCTCCACATGTTGCCTTCTGGTTGGGCTACAAAATATTTCAGATTGTCTTATGAGCTGCTTCAAAAGGAAAAGAATATAAGCTCTGCCCTTCAGACCAGGGAGTGGTTACAAAGGCATAAGAAACATTTGAACGCTTTGTTTTAATGGTTCAACCAGAACAGGTAATTTCAGAGGAAAGGTTACCATGAAACCATTACAATCAATTCAATGTAAAAGATATAAAATTAATCTTTGATAGATAAGCACACAGTGGAAACCAAATGCTGTTATTTATATATGATAAAGAGTGTAGAGTTTTTATGGCAATCTGTACTGTTTGCTTATATTCAGAAGAATAAATTTTAAAAAAATATTTTTGATGGAAAACTGCACTTTGCTTGTTTTTTGTGAAACAAACCTGCACTCCACAAAGTATTTTGTGTACATTGACAGTATACAGATTTCTTCCAAAGATTTTTAAATTTTTAAATGTGTGCAATATCATCTGACTTATGGGATGAACATCACTTGCTTCCATATTGCAGAGAAATTGCATCCCACATCACAGTAAGCCCAGAAACTCATGACACCCTCCAGATGATCAGCTCCTGGTTTTCAGACAATATTCACACCCAAATAATAAAAAGTTTTCTTTGGAAATTACCTCCATTACCCTTTCCAGAATTTTCAGTAGCAACTTTTTTCAGTTCATAGTGTCTACTTGTTCAACTATCAGTTCACCTAAAGATTAATTATGTTTTTGATATCTGCTCTGTTTAAATTGACAGCTCAAATCTTTATTTCATTCTCACCAAATTTCTACATAATAATAAAACCCCCCTATCCTTATCAAAAGACCAACTGCCTCATCTTCCTTCTGCAGAGATAAAACTGACATGCTGCCCTTGGCTTCAGTGTCTGCAAAGCTGTGTTTCCAGAAATAGTTTCTTAAACTAGATTGCATTACATTTCATTTCAGCCCTTATTTTGTCAGATGCTAAGATAACCCATGAATTTGGTCTTTTAAAATGCTAAGCAAACCCATGAATTTAGATTTTTTCTTTAAAGTGGGCACTGATCCGCATTCCATAAGAATTATGACAGTAACAAGAGGTAATGTGATTACCTGCTTGACAACCATTTGGGAAGAGAAAAATGTAACTGTTCCTCCCTCTCCATTTCTCCAGAAAAAAAGGTAAGGAAGTGACTGTGAACATAATTGTGGTACCAAGGATCATATACTCACTAATCATATTTTCTTAATAATGCCTTTCACCTTCATTCACTTTGCATTGCAAACTTGCCCAGTCTGGCTGCACCGGATGTTGTAGAAACTCTCTACAAAGAGCCATTTGTCCTCCAAATGTGTAATGTAACAATAAGCATTATTAAACACATTTGTGATAGAATCTCTTCTGAGAATTATTATACATTACACAAAGGTTTTTTCCATCTATAAGAATGAGTTTAATAAAAAGTTATTAGGAAAAAAAGGCTGAATAGCTGCTTGTTCTAGAAATAGTACACTTATTCCAAATGTTCTATTTACATTCGGTTTACCTCAAATTCCACAATGATGCTTCATTTGCCTCAATCTGGTTTGTATTTCTGAACACTTGTCACTATCTGCAGGTAACTATTTTGGTTACGTGAAAAGATATCAAACCCACATTACCCAGCTTTTCAAACACAGTTTCAGTCCTTTAAGTTGTTAAAATTTTTGCAATGCTTTACAAGGATTTTAAAAGGAAGTAGGAAAGGGACTGCATTATTAAAGATGTTTTCAATGAAAACTTCAAGAGTGCCATGAGAGTACTTTAAGAACATACAGCCACCTGGATATTCTTCTGACTTACTGATAATTTCCTTCCTAGAGCACAGGGGCTCATCCACAGTAAAACTACTTTTCTGACTGTTCCTATAGACAACTTTAGCAGGTCAAAACTATACATTAGCATGCTGCCACAAGCCATGACTTGTATTCTAGTGGAGGGTTTAGTGACAAGAGCTAATTAGGCTGTCTGTCTTTTGCAACAGTGGTCCCACTCTCAAAATGCCACTGTCCATCATGGAATAAATGAGCCTACTGCAGGCTAGTCGAAGAATATACTATACTTTCAAAAAAAACCCTGGTCAATGTTCTAATGCTGTTGCATTAGAATTGCTCCCTGTTCTTAAGCTTTTTGAGAACATTTGAACAACATCTATCAATGCAGTTATTGCTTCTAAATGAGTCACAGAAACTCTCACAATAGTTCTTGAAGGAAGTGAAAAAAAACTGTGCTAGGAATGCAGTCAGAAGTGGCCTTGAATAGATACACATCAGTCTCAGCTTTGGCTGAGATGAGCTTCAGACTACAGATCATACTGAAGAACCAGAATTTATTTAGGACTAAATAATTTTACCCTTTTTTATAAAACCAAGTGAGGTAACAAAGGGAACCATATTGGAGGCTATTTACACCTGTAACAGTCAAGACGAGCAATTCAAATACACCCTTGGGCACTCACAGCCACGATGTACTGGTCAAGAGCTACCACGCATCATTCCACCTGTGGTATTGGTTCAGGGTTTCTCCAGGAAAGGATAAAGCTTTCACTGTTCAGCAGTGCAAGCTGAGCACAATGCAAGCATTGGCAGGGACTCATCCAGCCTGTGCAGCAGTCCAGCAGCCAAGCAATTCCTTGAGGCACAAAGAAAAGCCCTGCCTCACTCCGATTCTTGTTTGCCCCCAGCCACACCCTGAGGTACCAAGAGCTGTCCCTGCTACAGGCAGCAGAAGGGCTCACAGCCAGCCCTTAGGAATGGGGAAAGCAGGGTCAGCAGCGGTCACAAGTGGGCCTGGCAATCCCATTCCTGCCTCTGTCACTGCCCAGCACTGGGCTCCGCCTTGCAGACACCCCAGAGAAAAGGGAGCAAACCCTGCCAGAGTCCAGAGCTGTCACTAATATCATCCTGCTGAGAAGGGACAGCTGGGCCCATGCAAATTTTCTGGGGAAAGTCTGTTTAAATCCACCCTCAGAAGAACATGAACTGAGACTGTTCTCTAGTCTGTATGACCATCATGCACATAGCTATCAAATACACCGTAAAGTTAATCACAAATTAAACCACAGCGTATGACTCCTGCTGGATAGACTACAATAGTTTTAGGGAAATAAATACATATTTTGAGTAGAAGTTGACAGTGAGGATGTGTTGAATTACTAGGATTTAATGGGTTTTCAGAGGAAACTAGTCCATTTTGAAATATGTTCTCAGATTTTACTACAGAGACAGTTCAACCTTGACAGATCCCAAGATAACGATCTTTTAAGGGCATTATGTACTTAGCTGACACAAATAGCATATTTTAATTACAGTTAATAAGAGTCAGATTTTGTTTTGAATTCCATGATGTCAAACCTGGCATGCTCCTTAAGGAGTCTGTACAAAGAGCACAATCTCTTTTTTTTTTCCCTGTAACTCATCTGGACTTTTTTTGCTCATGTCAGTTTGACCTTGAAGAGAACATGGTGTCCTTTGAGGTCCTCTTTTGAAGAAAAAGTCACACTCAGGGCCAACAATTCTTTCCCTAAAGAGACCTCTGTATCTTTAGTTGGTAAAAGCTGCTGCTCTATCATGCACCAAGAAGCAGTATTCCTTGTCCTCTTTGCTTACAATAAAGCACAGACACAATTGAGCTCTGATTCCAAGAGCATTCACCACCAGTACTGGAATCTTTTGTACCAGTGTTAGGAGTCTGATGAGATCGGGTGTTAAACATATGGCAAATCTGTACAAGCTTATAAAAGGTCTGATCTTTAGGTATTTAGGTAGGATAAGAAACAAGGCTCCTACAAGTTGGTAGACAGTGTGAATAGCCCAGCTGATTTCAGCAAGCATATTTATATATCACCCATTATTAAAGGGTCTGTAAATTTGGGGTATTATCCTATCAATTGTAACTATGTCAGTTAATTTATTACATTTGCCTGCACATAGCATCTGGTGTTTCTTACTGATATCACAAGCTGTTCTTCAGATTCCATCATCCTGTAATAGTTCTGCAGATAGCTGTAAATATGCTGACAGCCTTACTAGGATTTTGCTAGATAGTTCAGTGGAATTAAGCAAACAAGGCTGATAATAACAGATATTTTCCTGCCGTTACTATTCTAATGGATTGGGATTGACTACAAGGAGGCATTTAGAAAATCCACAAGACTAAGTTTTTCCTATGTGTAGTGCCAGTCAAGTGCTTGCAGACAATTTTATTGCCTGATCGATAACATGTGCTTACAAAATTCATCAAGCTCAACAGGGATATTCATCTAAAATGGATTTATACCTCCAAATAATCCTGCTGGCAGCTACTTAGTTACAGATAGTAAGGCAAAAAGGGACTCTTAAGATAGTATAGTCTGGTCTCCTGCATAACACAGGCCAATAAACCTCACCCAATAATTTATGCTTCAAGACTATAATTTGCTTCTGAGTTATAGCATCTCTTTTAGAAGGATCGTCAGTCATGCACTAAGCAGAGGTAAAGTTATTACATGTCTAGGTAAGTTATTCCAGTGATGAATAACCCTTACTGATAAGGGACTGCCTTATCTCTAGTCTGAATTTACATAGCTTCACTTTTCATGATTAGATATCTGTCTTTTCCAACTGAATATAAGAGCTCTCTCTAATTTCTCCCTACAAAGACACTTGACCACTGTTAAGTAACATCTTAACCTTCACTTGGAGAAGTTAATGGACCAAGTAGATATCTTTCAATATACAGCATGCCCTTACACCCTAATTAATTTTGTAGTTCTCTGCATTTGCTCTTATTTTTAATGAATCCTTTCTTCATACCAAAAGGGGCTACAATTTCTTTACCACCAAGACTCCTTACTTTTGTACTTAGTGAGCAAACTCTCAGAACCCTGTGTCCTTATGAAACCAGGAAAAATTAGTTACATAGAACCTTTATATAACACAAGCAATCAAAGATGCCTATAGAAATCTTGGAACATAATTCCACTGACAAGGTGAAAATACCTGGTCCAGCAGAAGTCTAATATTGGACATGACTCAGGATTCAGTTTGTTATCAAACACAAGAAATTCTTGTAACTGCCATCTACATAACAGAAGCAAGACCAACTTCAATTATTTTTAGAATGTCCAATTTTATCTAACTTCATGTTTGGGGGTGCCATTTTTAGCTTTAGGCTGTATTTTAAGTCTGAGAACCTTAGAAAAATCTCCTTAAAAACAAAGCCACAAACTTTTGACATTTTTTACCCACTCTTACAAAATCAGTTTTAAGAGGAAAGAAGTTGTTTGCCAGTAAAGTCTGTATTGTTGGAAAATAAATAAATATAAACAAGCAATTAGTTCTACTTGATGCTGTTTAGAAGTGGCATACAGTTAAATAAGCCCTACAACTTCTGAAAGCTTATGCGTGGGAACAAGCACTCTGAAGAGCACCCAGTAACCCATTCCTTTGCCTGAGCCAGGATCTCTTCTGTTTCTATGTCAAATTGTCTCCCAGGAAACTGAAGAAAGCAGTCCCTTCTCAGCTCCCCACAGATTTGTGTACCCTACTTTCTGCTTTTTCTTCTCTCTGGCTCTATTGGGGAGCTCACTGAGTTCTCTTGAGGTGTTTATGCATAGTGTGTGCCCATACTTGCAGTTATTTATATAGACACATACATGCACACACATACAGTGTAGGTATGCCAGCTGAACCGGTTTTTTTTTAATGGGGAGGATTGGCTATGCAGAAAGCTTTCCTCTGGCCTGTGCATCAGTTCACTGCCTAGGCCAAGCCAGGTTTTACACACAGCAACACTGCATGAGGCTCAGGAACTACTGACAATTAGCTGCATGCATAAATAATTTCATAGAAGTCGGGAGACAAATCAACTCAAATTTTATAAAACATTTATTCTGTCTGATTAACATCTATTTGAAACTGAGCTCTTTTTTACATATTGTAACTTAGATTTCAGGATCCAAGGTGACTGCATTGCACTTAAAAAAACAAACAAAAACAAACAACTAGCACTAGAGAATCACTGAAGACAAATGGAAGTTTTTTGAGAGATGGGACTTACTTTTTCTGAATACCCCTTGGCTATCCAGATTCCTACTATGCATTGAACAATCCTGTGTTTTTAACTGCTTTACAGTTTTCAGATAACATTATGTGTCAGATACATGACCAACCAAGACAGTTGCTACTTTTATTGATAAGGCAAATACTTGAGCAAACAGGGTTAGGGGATTTCTGTTCTAAAACTGAAACAATACTAGATCAAGATCCAGGGCAACTAAGTTCAAGGCTCTCATTAAAAATCTGGATGACTTAATTACTAGCATTAAGAGTTAGAAGCAAGGCACTCTGTGAAGATGGTATGTTTAATGAAACCTATGCCTCAGGCACCAGAGTTGGTAAGGCACTTCTTCATATTTAATGCATTGCACAACTATCACAGATTTGGGGTTTCTGCCGTGTAGAGGGGACTGGGAGATATATAGGGCAAAGACTTGCTCTAGTATGTGCCTCTGCCTTTCTGAAATACAGCCTCAGCAGCACTACTGGCAGCCCATTAGACATCTAGGTGACGCTATGTTGCACCAGAACAAAAGAGATCAAGCCCTCCTCCCCTACTGAGCAGGCCCTCTCTGCTCCAGGTGAAGAAACCCAAGTATAAAAGTTACCATGGAGGCCAGCACAGGACTAGGAACTGTAGTAACAGCTAAATCATTAGCTGCTTAAGGGATCTCCTATGCATTATCTTTCTGCTATAATGTTCATTTCTCCCCTGTAGTTTTGAGTTTCATTTAACATTCACATTTCCTGGTCTCTTATTAGTTAAGGTACAAAAAAAAGTAGCTATGTAAAACTCAATATTTGGCAATTTCCATACATGTTTTAAAAGGGCCAAACACATCAGTACAATCTTCTTGTGACTAGAAGAGACTTATACTTGGTAACAAGAGCAAATTTGTTATTTGATTGCTTCCTCCAAAATTTCTGTAAAATCTCTTTCACAAAAGACTTTGCCTCTTATTAATATGTACTGTGAGAAGCTACATGGAAACAACTAGAAAGATTCAGCATTTTGCTAAGCTGGAAAAAATTAAGCCACTTTTAGGATTTTGTAGTGCTAAAAATAATTAAGGCTTTACCTTAAAGTAATGCTTCCTCCAGATGCAGTGTGGAAACCACCAAAAATCTGACTCATTACTATGAGCTATAAATCACAGATTAAGTCTTGATGAAAGGAGCCATGGAACAACCCACACAGTTGAGAGATATTTGATGGTATAAACAGCTGTAACGTTAGTAATTCCCTTCAACTTGATCAAATGAATAACACCAGTTTTCTGTATTACCATGTTATATTCATGTGATTAGATAATGAAAGTTTGCTTAGAATCATAGAGTTATTTAGGTTGGAGAAGATCTTAAGATCAAGTCCAACATAACAACATAGTTAGGACTACCAAGTCCACCACTAAACTATGTCCCCAGGTGCCATATCTATGTGTCTTAAACACCTCCAGGGGTGGTGACTCCACCACGTCCCTGGGCAGCCTATTCTAGGGCTTGACAACCCTTTCCACAAATAAAGTTTTTCTAAAATCCAAACTAAACCTCCCCTGGTGCAACCTGAGGCCATTTCCTTTTGTCCTGCTTCTTGTGAAGGGCGAGAAGAGATTGACCCCCAACTCACTACAACCTCCCTTCAGCTGTTCTGTGGCTCTCCTTGATCCTCCATTTCTCCAGATTGCTCAGCTGCTCCTCATTAGACTCATGTTCCAGACCCTTCCCCAGCTCCACTGCCTTACTCTGGAGGCTCTCCCTCAAATATAGGCATGCTGCCCCAGCTTATCTCTAGCAAGCCTGGGTCCATTAGAAACTTTCATTTCCAGAGCTTATTTTTGTTAATAATACTTAAATTTAAGGTTTCATAGATGTTCTTATTTTTAAAGGACTTTCAGAATGTTTCATTGAGTTTACAAACAAACTTACTCATTTTCTTTTCAAGCACAGTATCTACTTTTTTTTTACATCTGTAACGTATGTTGTTGAATAGATACACCTCAACTGAGTACATATAGCTTCAAAATCCTCTGCACTCTGAACTGGGTATGGACAGATTTAAACCAAAATAAGTCAGAAGCAATAAGAAATGTGCAAAAAACCCCCAACTCTGTGTCCTTCTGACATGTGTAGACGATAGTGGTAAAAACTGTTTCCTTAAAAGACTTCATTATCACTGACATTCCAAGCAAAAGACATCAAGGTGATTATTACATATACCCCTCAAAGAATTCTAATCCAAAGTACACACATATATATGATACCGACTCTTAGGCAGGAAGACACCTTGAAAGTTCTCTAACTTACCTTTACTGTCAGTTTTGCAGGTACTCTAGGACATCTCCTTTGTTCTGGAAAAAATTACTTGGTTCTCAGTCCACAACTGCTGCTCTCTCAAAAAGAGGAAAGAAATATTTTGTTAATAGGGAGGAGTTTTTAAACTTACCATGTTTAACAAAAGCCCCCCTGTGATACCTTTCTTCTAAATTATACTGCAAAACTTTCCCAGCCCCCTCACCTCCAAGACACCCATGTTAGCTACACTCTCACACCAAACCAAATGCAACCCCAGGTCTTCTCAGGGATCCTTTTGTGCGGTGCCTGGGTGAAGGCAACAGTCCCAGAACAGCTGAACTTCGTTATCCTTAACAAGACTAACTCCAGGTTTCCAAAGTGGACCCAGGTGCTGACGGTGGCACTTTAATCACAGCTGCATGCAGTTAATTTAGTGACAAGCTGTGGATGTACTTAAGGAAATGTTGCACCTTATGAAAACTTTTTCATCACAGACAAAGCTGACTTTGACATTAATACATTCAGTTATACTTGAGAGACTGTTTTATCTGGCAGAACATTTTACAGGTGTAATATTTTACACTAATTCAGCAGGATTGCATGACTCATTTGATAATTAGTGAGAGGTCTTTTAGCAGGCCCAAACAAGGACCCAGGAAACTAATACCTTCCAAGAATCTTCTTACTCACCTCCTAAGGGTTATATACCAGAGTGAGGAGTGGCTGACCAGGAGCAGAAACACCTGGCAATTGCCACTACAAGGTTTCTGCAGTGCCAAATTAGAGACTTAAACAATTAAAGTTAATTCCATTATATTTACTGTGCAGCAAAAAATCATATGAGAAAAAAAGCTGGAGTAAGAAGACGCAATAAAAATGATACTATTTGCACTTGTTAGGTATACTTCTTCATATGAAAAGTGAAGAAATCATTGTAATATGCATGTTGCTGTTTTTAGTAGGTTTTGATTAAACTATTAGGAGCTTTAAGAGAAAGATACTTCTAGCCATTACCTCTATAGCACTCTTCATCATTGTTCAGCTCCAGTATGATTGTGCAAAGAATTGACTAAGGGACCGCTGTAAAACAATGTCTGGTGTCAAGGAAAGTGGGAAAAAAGCCCCAAACCTGTGTAAAAGCTATGCAAGCAGCTAAGGGGTGTTCTAGCAAGCCCCTCTAGATTCATACTTCCCAATAACCTCGTTCTTTCAATTAATTTCTGTCACCCTTCAGGGGCATTGCCATAGGCCAAGCATACAGTGAGAAATAAATCCTGGACTTAGGAGGATAGAAACACACACTCTCCTTCATTTCAGGATGGGCCACCTCTGACTTGTTCCACCTCAGGTTTGTGATGGAGCAACCCAGACTAGTTTCTGCCACTTGCTGAAGACTTAGTGTTATAGAGTCAGCATTTGTGGGAAGAGGTAAGAGCCTTGATTAAAAGAATAGGAAAGAAAAGAGAGCTGGGAAAAAGCAGAGTAGCTGGCAAGCACACATCCTGTCAGCCCATGGTAGGCCATGTAGAACACATTTCAGACATGACTACAGGCTGAATGCCTGAAAGTATATCCTTTTCCCAGAATATCAATCTAATAAAAACAATTAATTCTGCCCACAGATCTTGCCTGCCTTATACTCTTAGACTATCAGGGCTTCAGAAATCATCTTAGAAACATCTGGGAGCCACTGCTGGCAGGGACGGGTGAGTTCCAGCAATGCTGCTCCCTGCCAGGCCACCCTCTCATTTCCCAGCCAAAAATAAAAAGATGTGCTCCCTGAAAGAGTACTCTGAAGGGAGGCTGGCCATCATGTTCACCGCAATTAAAGAGCAGGCTTGTAAAAAGTATGCTCGGGGATTATAAAACAACAACCTTGCTACTTCTGTGTCTCTAGTTCAAAGATGCCAATCCTGCCTCCCTTTGCTGGAATAAGGCTGATTTAAACCACAAGATACAGATTGTTACAGAAAAATTGCCAACTTCAGGACAAGGGAACAACAAAATATTGTTTTTAAAGAGGCAGGTAGAGCTCTGAGAAAAATGAATCAACCATTCCCATTCATCCCTGACCTTTTACAGTGTGTGAAAAGTCAGTCAATTATAAAAACAAAATCTTAAAAAGCAGAAAAAATAGCCTTTTTTTTTTTTTTTTTTACTAAACACCACAGCTGGATTTACTAAAATTATGGTTGAGACCACTGGAAAATTGCTAGGGTGATAAAACCGCTTGTATCATAACCACCACTTTCATTCTGCTCTGTGGTTTAAAAATGCATCTGATTTACTCTCTAGCATTTTTCTTGTCTGAAATATGTAGCTGTACAATCCTTAGTGGTTAAAACTACAGCTGAGTCATTCTGCTTTGCCACAGTTGACTTATCCTTCAGGAAGCTCCCACCACACTGTCTGGAGAGTGATTGGACACGATTTGGCTTCTGCACAACCATCCTATGGAAGGAGACTGTGCATATCCCCAAAGCCCGAAACCATACAGGGAGTTCTTTGGAAGCTAGAGACTAGAAAGAACTACAAAATGCATGCAAGGAGTGTCTAAACACAGTAACAGGAAATGCAGCAAAGTACTCAGCAGACTCTTCCCATATTGACCAGAGAGTGATTTGAACAACAGGCTGCTTCCTGCACACCTCAGCTTCTCAATTCCAGGCTCTCAGAGAGAGGATTCACTGGCTGATTATTTATATGGGAAGAACAGATGCAAGAGAGCAAGACTGGGAGAAATCAGAGACAAGGTAAAGGGAGAGTGTGAAATGAGTTAGGGAAACGTGGAGAGGCAGAAAGTCTGCCAAATAAACCCACTATAACAAGAACACTTTTAATTGCCTTCCAGTTCTGCTCACCAGTACTGCCTGGGCATCCTATGCTAGCTTGCAAATCCAGCAGAACCCTGTTACTTCCCCTGTTTCTGTCAACACAAGATATAAATATGCCATTGATGTGGGAAGTATGTCCCAATAGACTCACCAAGTTTTCATTGCGTGTGCCACCTAAGAATGAAGGTCCTGATTTTCTCCCATTAGTAGGAATATCTCCCTTCCCCGGCAATTTTTACCAGTCGGTCCCAAAACTCAGCATCACCTCTCACTCACTTTTTGGCACTAATTGGTTTATCATGGGAGAAGATGCTAAACAGGTGGTGAAAGCAGTCAGACAAAATAAAACAACAACAAAAAAAATCGAAAGAAATATTTATTTAAAACAACCCTATGATAAAGCCTATGCTTTGGCTTTCACGTCCCCAGAGTAATCATAGCAGATCTTATTGAATGTAGAAGTTCAGACGTGATGCAGTCCTAAATAATCAGAGACAAAAAAATTCAGCAGGCAGTATTCTCAGCTTATAAAAACACTACATTAAATGTAACATATTTACTACAGCCCTCATGGGTGCATAGGAAAAAGCTATATTTTTAACTGTGCAAGACCTATCCCAAGTCTATTTTGTTTCACTTGGGGGTCTGGATTTCCCTGGATTTAAGTGACTTCCTTCTGATCTGTGCTAAACGAAAGAGGGAGTTAGATAGAGCCTGTGCAAAAGAACAAGCCAGGTTTATTTATTTAGTAGCATGTTCTCATTGCATAGTGGGATCTTAGCAGTGCACATGGGTAGACACTTTGTGGCTGGGTAAAGCTGCACTCAGCAAGTGGATGTAGCTGCTTCCAGGGGCTCCTGGCAGGTAACATTCATATAACACAGGAAAGGAAAGAAGCCCATGGCCCAGTGCTGGCAGCACTAATGGCCAGGGTTTAAATGCAATTTAAACACAGCATCTTTTCCTGGGCCAAAATTGTGCAGAAGTGACTTGGAGAAATTTTTCACTTCATGACTGCCCCTTGAACAATATAAGAGTCAGAAAATATAACCACAAAGAACTGGCCCAAAATAACGCTTTAAATATCTGTCATCTCCAAACACAAAGCCCAATCTTTATCACAGCATAACTCTGCAGATGCTTTGCTAGCATAAAAATCAGAGGATGAAGTAAAATTTTTCCTAGGTAAACATACCAACCATTAATCACTAGTATCTTCATTTCCAAGGACAGGCAGAACCTCTGGTTATGTTGGACATTTTGTGGCTAACCCTGCTAAATGCTGCAGTTCTAAATGCAGGTTCCATAAACAGTACTCACGATTCTGAAAGACATCTCCCAAATATTTTTCTAACAGCACCTTTTTTATCCTGAAGTGCATGGGTGACTGTAGCAACACTTTGATTTTAGTTCCATGAGGTACACGTTGGTCAAGAGCTTCCAAGTCGTTTCCAAGAGAGGAAAAGTGCAGGGGATGCTTTCACTGACAGGTAACCAACCTTGCCAGGGAAGGGCTTCTGTGTCATGCTTAGAATTTTCCCCAGGATTTTGAAAACTTTCAGAGTATGCAAGCTGAAACATAAAAATGCCATATTATTTAAAAATATATATATAGTTGTTGTTTTCTAGTCTAGATGTGCATTTCATGTGTCAGCTATGAGCCCATAATAGCAGCACTACATGCAATCTGTTATTACAATCTAAAGATTGTATTGTCATGAAGATACGAAGGCAGCACATTTGGTTAGACACAAAATCTTAATACTGTCATTTCCTGATTTTTGAGTGCATAACAATGCATTGAAGTTTTCTTAATGCAGAATTTTTAGGTAGCATCTTTTGAATTCTCAATATTCTCTGAATGTAAAGTCATTCAAACATAAAATTGATAATATTTTAGATTCTATGAATTTAGAAATATTCAGGCTTACATAGGGAAAAGAAATATTAACTCCTCACTTTTTCCTCATGTATTCTTCAAAATAATTTTTTTAAGAGCACATATAAGATTACACATTTGTAATAGAAAAAAATCCAGCCTTGATAAAAGATAAGTGTAGCACAAGAAGAAACATTCACTTAGTCCCTAAGGAACTGAATAGTTTAATCTACAATAAAGATTTGTCAGGGAAAAACCTAACCAAACTCTATTTTCTTTGTTGTGGTTCATATTCAGTTTCATTCCTGTGAGCCAGGTGGTACATAAAGATGCGAAAATCAGATTTTTCAGATAAGCCACAAAACAATAGAAATTAACGCTCTGGCAGATGGATTATCACAAACCCAGGAAAAGGACTACTAAGAAAAAAGATTCAGAACTAAATTGCTGATTATTTTTGAGATATGATGCCAGGGCAATATTGGTATGCAGCTAACCCCTGGAGCTCAGGAATCCATCTGTACTCTTGGATCAATCAGTTCTACTACAATGAAAAGCAAACTGTGGAAGGCATCCAAGGCAGCCCTCAGTTGCTACAGAGTTTGCTTTGACCAGATTTCAGCTCTGTACACATGGTCTTCATGCAGCTTCTATGAAAATTTGACTGTGATATCAAATCCGTCCTGACATTTCATCTGTGTGAATTGAGAGCATCCTAAAGCTTAAGTAAACAGGTGCAATGCCACCATTTCTCAGAAATAGAGACTTTGGCTTTGTAGCTCCACTTTTGCAGAGCATGTTTAGCAAAACTACTAAGAGGAAGTGTAAATAAATGCAGTTCTTCCCTATCTTTGCACAAACACATGCCAATCACAATTATATATGTATATATAAATATATACACAATTTTATTTCTCAGTGTGACATAAGTTCAGAGCACTTCAGTTCCTGAAGAAAGTCAGTACCCAGCAAACCATAAACAGCATGAATGTTTAGCAACGACACTAAACTGCCTGGAAAGGCTTCCAGATCAGCAAACCTTCTACTACCCTCAATTTTTCGGTGATTCTTGGATTGCTGGGGTCAAGGTGCTGGTTCTGTTTCACCAACTAAACAGTGAAAATTAAATAAGAAAATGTATCCTAGTTTTTGTTAACCATGACAAAATTTCAGTAAAATAGTAATCAAAACCACATCTCACTTCCATCACTTCCATTTGTATTTTTGATATTCTTGAGTGATTTAATGGGTGTTAGACTTACCGCGGTCTGGAATACTTTGAGGAAGTAAACTCCTCTGTGACCCACACTCACAGTAAATGTCACTGTATATAATTTTGATTTTTTTTTTTAAAGTCTATGTATGTCTTTAAAGATGTCTCTGTATGTTTTAAAGGCTATGTTTGTCTTTAACAGACAAATAATAAAACTCAAAGACTACTCAACCACTTTGTGAAGGCACACAAAACTGATCACTATTTTAAAATCATTACGTGGCTTTGTATTTTTCTTAAAATGCATCTTCATTAAGTAATAATATCTACTTTGTAACTTTAAATTTTTTAGTGGTAATATATAATGCATTTTATATTAAAAAATCATTGTAACTACAGCCTGATGTGGTTTCTGTAAAACTCAATGACCTTAAGGAAAGGGATTAGTAGATTAAGTTTTGTATTGATTTTTTTTTTTTTTAATTATTTTTTAAATTACACTGTTAAAGTTTTTTCTTTTTTTTCCTGAGGACACAAATAGTTTACCGAACTTGCCTTAGTTTATATCCATACATGTCTTCACATTTGTTCTGTTGCATAGAAAAATGAATATATATATTTGTATGACTTAAAGTCCACAAAGATAAGAAATTATTTTTGACTGATTCTTGAACTTAGTTACAGTATTGGTTAGAGTAATGCAATACTTGATTACCTGTTTGTATACTAGATGTTAAAAATTAATTAAAAGATACAGAAAGAGTTATATAATAGTGCTTGAAGTTTTTTCACCTTTTTCCTAATTAACTAGCAACTTCTAGGATGAAGCAGAAGATTTTACATGAGCCATGCCTGAGCTCAAAATTAATTTTTTAATGTTTTTTTAAAGTTTTAAATTACAGTATCTTAAGACTCTGTTCCTAGTCATTCAGAGGAGAATTTCCATTAGATCCAGTGCTGTATGAAAATTTTAAACCACAGTAGCATAGGTAAAAGGAAATAATTTGATGACTGAATTTGTGTTTAAAACAGATTCATTCATTATTCCTTTTAATTGGAGATGAAAATACTCTGCATTATAGGAATCAAATGCACTCTTGCAATCTCTGCTCTCATGAATTCATCTACTACACTTCCTTTCTTAATCCCTCAGAATGCTGAAAAGAAAGAGAGAGGGGAGGTGAAATAACAAGTCTGAAAATAGGATATAATGGAGAAAATACCTGTATGATAAAGGAAGTACTAAAAAAAAAGGAGAACACTACTGGTCACGGATATTTTTCACTGCAGGGACATAAAACCCCCTAACTGAGAGAAGAACATGAAGGAAGGTTGATGTTGACAAAGAAAAGGCAGTAGCATTGTATCACATTTTGTCCTTCCTGAAACAGTGCCTTCAACAGGTGTTTTCAGAGAAGGCATTGGTTGGCCATAGACTTCACTCAAGGTGAAGTTTTCTAGTTTCTGCAAGAAGACTGGGAAATATTTCCCAATAAATACATAGCCATGATTTATATAAATTGCTTCAGGCAGAATTTTCTGTTTTCAGAGAAAATTGATACAAAATGCACAGTAAAACAACTGCTTGACGTGAACCTCTAATCTGACTTCCACTCAACAAAAAAAGAATCATGACAACAAATCCTGCCTTCCCAAAGATGCTCACCAGCTCCAGAGTAGCTCCTTACGTGCTAGCAGTGCTCCCCAGGGAGTAGAACTCAGTGGGTTTGTCCACAACCTAGAGATAAGAGATGAGAACAATATCTAGCCACATCTTAAGTCTCCCTGAAATCAGGGAAGTCCATGCTCCTGTTGTACTTTCTGTTTTGAAGTATCAGCCCAGGTGTTGCTATTGGAAAAGATGCAGAAGTGTTTTATCAGCACAGAATTCCCATGACTCAAGCACAGGCTGTCCAGTGACCAGGCTCAGACAAAGTAGTAATCAACAGGACAGCAGAACTGTGTTGTTTTTGCATCTTTGCATTCAAAACATTTCAGGAAGAATAAAAAATTATAAATTTTGGCAGGTTTAAGTGAAAGTTTTCCAGGTGCTGAAAAAGTAGAATGTAATTTTGTTATATCTTTGTGACTAATGAAATTGGACAAAACATTCTTCCAAATATTGTATTATGATTTGACAGCAAGTATAAAGAAATTGGAAGGGTTTTCATTTCAAACAATAGAATTTAAGAAAGCTGAAGCTTAAAGAACTTGCTATTAGCATTTGAAACTACTCAACCCATAGTAATTTTAAATTTAGCAGATTGAACTCCTTATATAATGGCAAAACCCAACATGATTAATCTTGGATTTAAATGCTGTTTTACTCCAAAGTGTTCAAAATGCTGAAGTCAAATATTGTAACCATAGCTAATCTCAAAACAAATGAGAATATTGAAACATGGTTCAAGCCAAAGGAAGGGACCTGAATGTTAAACAACATCTGGGAGCAGAACAGTCATTTAAAGAAGCAGTTTTGCTAAAGGAGATGAGCTAGGAAAGACAAATACATTCTCCTGGAACAGAATAACTGAGTTCTGTGCAGTACCTGATGAGTCAAATACCGTAACTGAGGGGCAAGAGACAAAATCCCCTTCAGAGCTGTGGTCTACAGTCAAACACAAATGTTGAAATGAGAATTAATATTTCTTTCAAGCCCTTGAAGTCATCTTAGTGCATCACGGGCTACATGAAGCTGCAATACTCTCTCTAAAATTGTCTAAAAACAGAAAAAGGGATTGTCAACTACACTTTTTTTTCTCTCGTACAACCTGGGTGGAAATAGATGTGCTTCCTTTTTTTTCCTGATGGAAAAAGTTACTACTACAAAATACCAACTCTGCTGAAACAGAAATACTGCTCAGGAAATCATTATTTTACAGTCAATCACCAAAAATTTTCGTTTAAAATTGCAGGCAAATCAAACTCATACCTGCTGAGCAGGAGAGCAGGCAGTTAGAAAAATATGTGTGTGCGATAATTCTTTCTGAATTTCTCAAGCAAAGTCTGATCTATGATTTGAGGTCCAAGGACTTGTTATTCATTTGGAAAGTGTTAGGTAAGTATCAATTCCAAGGAATAAACATAATTAATTCCAGAATAGGGAGCAAATAAAAAAGACCAAAAAGGATCAAAGCCTTTAAATCACAGTACTTTAGATAAAAAGAAAAATACACATATTCATAATACTACCTTGCCATTCAGGGAGAGAAGAGCATTATTATTAAGATGGTGTGTGCTGCTGTTATAACTATCATTGGCAGAAACATTCAGGCTGTACCATTTAATTTTTTTTTTTTTTTTTACTGTACGAGATGGAATGCTGGTGTCACTATCTAGTTCTTTTCTTCTCTCATATCTTGACAATGTCTTTAGATATGATGAATGTTAAAAATACTATTATCAGGAGGAAATGGGATTGAATACAACAAATTTCTTGTCCTCCCACCTCCAAGAAGGAAATTTCTGTGGAAAGAAAAGTAGGGGGGCGATGCATAATGAGAAAGGTGACAGAAAACAAGGGAAGATAAACCAGAGGAAAGATAAGCAGGGTAGAACAAATTAAAAAAAACAGGGATTGACTAACAAAAGTAGTTTCACTGGACAGATGTCAGAATTTGATACAATACTGATTGTGAAGCTTCACTAGAGATTAGAGCCCTTGTAGGCAGCCTCCTTCATCCTGAAACATCAACAATCCTGTGTTCACCACCACTGAAAACTCAGAGCTTCACCTGCACTAGGCACAGTGCTCCTTCTCACCACAAAGCACTCCCCACTGTGCTGCTCCAAAATCCCCACCCGATGTTGGACAAAAATCGAGTGAATGTCTTAGAATAGAATAGTTGGGAAAATCACATCCATTTCTTCCAAAGGGTATAGAGTTTTGAAAGATTTCTTCCTTCTAGTAGGTGCCAAATACTTAGAAATGTGGGGTTTTTTCCTTTATTGACAGGGAATTCTAGGAAAAAAGGGACTGTTTTTGGAAGAACGATAATGAATTTTCTCTTCCTGCTGTCTACTTGAAAGGATCTTCAGAATTCCACAGGAATGAAATTGACCTGAACACAGCCTAGGCTGACAGAGAGAAGCCAAGCCCCCAGTTATTATTGCCTCCCTTGGTTGGCTGCTTCAATGTCAGTGAGACTGCAGGGTACTCAGCATCTTCATCTCTCAGTAAGATATTCAGAGGAAAAGAGCTTCTCAGTTTCATTTTCTCTCTTTAGGCAAAGTTTTCCTGAGGCGGAAATATTTTCTTTCCTGTAAAATCATAATTTTTGCGTGGAAAAATAGGTTATTTCACCCAAAAAAGGCATTCAATTTCAGAGAATTTGCATGAAGGAAGAGACCCATATGATTTTATCGTCTGATAAAATTGATTTCACAGTAAATTATTGTAAAATATTTGCTAGGAACACAGTATTAGTTCTTGAGAAATCACTTCACTGCTTTTCTATTTAGATCTTCATATTTTACATTTTTAATAAAAATTAACCTCTTCCAAAGGAGTAACTCTTAAAAATAAGTTTTCTCATTGACTTTTGAAATTACTGTTCTTTCCCATCTCTAATGCTTCTTCCAATGCTCCAGTATATTGGGATATTCCAGAAGTCCTCAAGTTCATGTGGTGAAATGTTCTCAGTGTCTTAAAATGCAGAGATGCTTAGACTGTCCCTTGTGATTCCTGGGAAAGGTTCAAGTCATGAAATGGCAGATTCAGTTACTGAGCACACAGAGTCAGCCAAATCTCACATCTCAGGCATGACACAAGAACTGGGAAGGACAAAGTAATTTAAGACTAGATGGGACCTCCACTCTTCAGAGGTTCACACGGTACAAGAAGCAGCATAACCACATAAACCCCTTGCGCCCTCCTCACACCACGTGGTGAATCAAATTCAAGATCCTTTTAACTTTAATATCTCTGCATTCTTGCTCCATCTTACCAAATCGATCTTTTAATCTCTGTGTGCCAAACCAAAGGCTTTTCTCACACAGAGCATCCCTTCCCAAAACCTGGCTGGAACCTCAGGGGCCCACACTATTCTTTGAGATTCCCTGGTATTTACTGCAGTGATTTGCCCTGCACATTTAGGAATTACAATGTCGCAACCATTAACACCTAAAACAGCATCAGTTTTAGGTTTGGGCCATTATTGTTCCTTCATTCTCTCTTAGATCTGTTCTTGAAGAGGAAAAAGACAAACAGAAGAAGCACAGTGCTGCCTTGTAAGACTCCTGGCACAGAGGTATGAGTTAAAATCCTGGTAACTAGAAACTGTCAGACCTGTAATGATCCTCAAGGTACTTAAAAGGCTTAACTAACAATGACTTTAAATATCAGCTTCATTCAAAGTTGAGACACAGATCTCTGTAAAAATGTGTATCTGGAAAATTTGAACAACTGCATGACACATTTGGAAGCTGAAGTGTGCTTTATGGAGGAAACTTCATTCTCTAATATAAGGGGCATTGCAGACCCAGCTCAGGTACTGCAGACAGGACCAATTCAGCCTGTTCACGTCAAAAAGAATTGCTCACACAGTATGTTCAGGAATGATTTGAAACAGTCATGCAATAAATGGGGTGACCATGAATGTAGATCATCGGAATGTGATGCCGAGTGACTGTTGCTAGGTCTGGGACAATTTATGACCCACTTAACCTGTCTCAGGCCCAGAGGCCTGAAAACTCTGTGGTGTTGGTTTCTGCACAGCTCAGAGCTCATGACTTTTTGCAATAGTACAGTGGGTGACGAGCATTTGCTTATATTTACAGCAGCACCTGCACCCCTTTTCTTGCTCACATACACTGGGGGTAAACATAGAGCATTCAACCAAGTATTCAAATACAGAGTTTTCCAAACTTAAGAACCAGTGGATGAGTAATGTAAATAAAACCAGGCAACAGTATTTTGCTTCATTATAGACTTCACTCCTTTCGAACTTCAATTGTACTTCTGTTATTACAATTTTTTTTTCTTGCCTTGAAACACTTTTTTTGTTATACTTTTTGGAGATACTGTATGTATCTTTCATTTTAATTATAATTTTAAGGTCCTTGTTAACCTACAATTAGCACAGTGTGAAGCTGAAGGGCTGCATTGGTTGGGCCCAGAATAACCTTGTAATTTTCTCCTTATTCTCAGCTTTCTAAGCTCTAAGGCTCCAGATTGTTTGATTCCCATTTGGATTTTTAGCCCATCGTGAACTTGACACAGTTGCTAAGATACATATCAGACTGCACTATGTTGATACAATATTATTTAAACACTTTAAAGGGCAGCCTAACAGTTCGCTGTAAACACAAAACTCCACCATAAACTGTTCTCTGCAGAAGCAAGCAGCCCAACACAAAAATTAAATCCAGGGTATTTCAGAGATTACTGTGGAAGCCTTCATGAGCATCTGCCCACTACCAGCAAAGCACCCAAAAGTTTTGTGGCCACCCTGGTCCAGCTTAATTCACCTGGCTCCATGCCTGCTGCAGCCACCCTGCCCCAGCCTCCTGTCATGTCAGGCTGCTCTGCTGCTGTTGCTGTCACAAGTGTGCAGCGAATTTGATTTGATTTTTGTAGCCCAGGGCCAACAGTTGTTTCCAGGCCTACCTCAGTAACCTGCCCAAAGTCAATTTGACCAGGAGCCCTGCTCGTGACCGAAGGTCTGGCTGCGCTCCATAATCTTTAAATTGAAAAAAATAAATTAAAAGTTCGCCCCTTTACAAAGAAGGGCCAGAGACACACAATGAGAAGAGTTCAAGGAGATGATACAGACCAAACTCAAAAGGCCGCTCGTGTAAGTGATATTTGTATTCCATGGTACTTTGTTACCTTGGACAACAACTGTCAGGAGAAAGGTTTAGAGACTTGCTCAGATGATGCTAAGAAGTCTTCCCTGAAACACAAAGGAACTCTTTCACAGAGCTAAGCCTTGATGACAATGTTTTCTTGGTGGTCTTTGGTGCTCGGCCTGGTGAGCCGTGTGTCCCCTCATGGCGACTGCCAAGGCTGCGATGTGGACACGTGAGGGAAGTGCCTGGCAGGGCCTTGCACACATTCAATAAACCACAGGACAACCTCACAGCAACAGCTTGATTTTAACAGCTGAGTCAGAACGTGACAACTCACATGACCATTTCCAACTCTCTGAAGCTAGAGAGGAACATCCTCTGCAAAATATCCCTATCCCAAGATCCAGGGATCATGTCTCATGCTGTGTATTAACAGCATTGCCCTGGTGCGATCATCTCATGCACCATGTTTGCGTTGGCAATAATGGACCAAGTTTTCAAACCAGAAAAAAATTCCCAAAACTCTCTGTTTTTTCAGACTAAAAATATTTGAATCCACACCATACCTTGACTCTATAGTATCGCAGTCTTGAGGACAGTTTCACGAGGGCCACTCATCAATATGGGTGATTCAGGGGCTAAAACTACCTGAAAATGTTTTCCCATTTACTTAATTAATCCCTATAGGGTTTATGGTTTTTTTACTAATTATTCTGAATATCCTCATCTCAGGCTTAAATTTTAACAGTATCTTTGGCTTTTTTCCTGGTGTTATTTAACTCCATTAATTACAACACTGGTAAATGTTTCTTTTCTCCCCTTCTAGTTTTACTTCCTCCACTAAAGCATATTCAGTCTGTTCATTATTTCTCATTTTTTGGTTCAGGCTACAAATTTTCAGTGTCCTATCTTCTCTCTTCTGTGGTTGCTCAAATTGCTGAAGCTGCGTTTCTTCTTCCTGATTTTGTTTTTTCTAAATATTCCTGTTAATCACTTCAACTATTAAGTTTTCAATGATGTGATGAGTAAAAGCAGAGCAGGCTGGGGTAACAAATCAGATCACCAGGCAAGTCCAGAGCAACAAGGATTTCTGTTGCAGAAAAAGAGTTTCTATCTTACAGAACAGGCCACAACACACACTATTTTTTTTTCTGCCTCAGTTTTTAGTCACATCGTTTTGTGTGGTCACAGAGACAACCACTTCTCATGAATCTGAGGGCTTGTCTTAGGGTTTTCTTAATACTCATGTTGTCCTTTGACACTATGCCCACAGCCAGCTCTTCTGAAAGACCACACTGTGGCCACTGTCCTGGTGTTTATGTGTCAGTGTGTCACACTCTGCTGCTTTGAATTCCTATCAGATTATTTTGTTCTGTGGATCATGTAATCATTTTGAAACTTGTTTCCAAAAGAAAAAAGGTTTCTATTCTTTCCTATTCCAAGATCCTAAACTTTAGTAACAGCACCAGAAATGGTGATTTTTCCTGAGTTTTTTATTAATGTGCAAAATCTATTTAATGCTAAAAATCTATTTCAAAATGGAAAAAAATTCCACTTGCAAAATTAATCTTAGGGCACACAAGCATTCAAAAATTGCTTCATATTTTTAAATGAAACCAGAATTTTAACATCTTTTGCAATAAAAATAAAAGTCTCTAGAAAAAAAAAAAGACTTCTATTTTGAATTTTCTAACCAACTGTACTTCCTATTCTTTACATTTCTCTTCCTGATAAGTTCCTTCATTTATAATATGCAAAGAAGTTTGTTCCTCTTTCTCCTGTGAAAATGGAGAGCAATCCAATTAATATTTTCCTCAAATCCAGGCCCGAGTGTTGCAGTAACATGAGACCACAGTTTGCCATGCTAATCCTGCCAGACCAGACATGTGAACATCCTTCCCTGCACAGCCACCAGTGAGTATCAGCCAGAAAGTCACCTCCAAGCATATGGTGAGTGCTCTGGGCCACCAGAGGTCCAAGAGATGGAGTCAATTCCCTACACCCTCTACATGCTCAGCAGAAGAAATGCGAACAGAAATTATTCTCTAGTCCTGCTCTGATCCCATGAAATTGTGGAAACTCAGTAAACTGAAGGCTTGTGAAGAGACAAGATATTCTAGTCAGCTCATTCCAGGATCTGTGTCACAGTATTTCACATTTCCTAGTAAATATTTTCACCAAGTTTAAAATAAAAATAAACCAAAGCACTGTTTTAAGATAGAATCCTAGGACTGACTGTTTTAAGATCCGCGCTTGGATGAATACTGCACTAAACATGCCTTTTTCATTTGAAATTCAGAACTGCTAAGTGTCCCCACATATTCTTAGGCCACAGCGACAGTCTCTAGTTAGGACTTATGAGGAGGGCTCTAATGTAAGAAAAATCAATACTGTTATTTTAAAATGTTCAGCCATGAAAGAACAATCAACGGTTGAAAAGACCAGGAACAATCGATTTCAATGAGCAGTTCATATTGGGTAACAAGGCAGCACAGAGATGGATAAAGATTGAACTGATAGGAAAGAATATTTAAAGCATTGATTAGATACACGAGAGCTTAATGCCTCTCAGAAGAGTTTTTAAAAGAAGACACTATCTAAAAGTTTCACATTCCATTGCAGGATTACATCCATCAAATAGCACTTGACAACTGTGACACTGAAAACTATTTTCTTTTAAAACAATGATAATTTATTAAGGTAAAGCATATACTGCTGTTTGAATTCTGTGGGAGCATGTAATGTCATTTCTTGAACTCTCTAGAGGAAAGTTACTCACATGTCTACGTAAACAAGTGCCTAAATCTATGGCAGAGTAAATGACATCTTCAAATTAGGATTCCAAGCTGGAACTGCCATAACATAGTGTGAGACTTTCTTAATGTGAAGGCCCTGAATGCCAAAAAGGAACATGACTTTGTTTTCTTGTTCTTCTATAGAAGCACTTGGAATCAGGCACCCATTTTGGTTTTAAGACATACATACATACATACATGAATAGATGTGTGATATGCCCATTCCTTGTCATGGCAAACTAGTTTAGCCCTTATTTCAAAGGTTTGTGGGAGAGTGTCAGGAGTGCAAAAACATATAACAAGACTTAGAACCCCAAAATCCAACACAAAAGACCCACAGCAAACTAGCTAACAGCAGGAATGTGGAAAGCATCTGCAAGGTGCACATTGTAGAAAATGGGACTAAATTTAAAAACGGTGAGAAGAGGCCGGGGAATACTTGAGGTTGAGATCTCCAACATTTTAAAATGTTCTCTGAAATAGTGGGATAAGTTGACACTGATCCTTCATTAAGGCTTTGATTTACCTTTGACAATATCAGACAGCCACTAGCAGCGTACCCAAAGATAAATCAAAGGTGTATAAAATATTTTCAGTCCAGTGTAAAACTACAAGCATATTTGTCTATCCTAGAACAGCAGTAAATGTACCATTAATTATTCTTCTTGGTTGTATTATCTAGTGCTCTTCAGTCAAGATAAAGTTTGAAGGACAGAGAACACTTTGTCACAAGCTAAAATCCAAAGTCAGCATTTTGTTCAAATTCCTATTAATTTGTCATGGAAACAATATAAAACTTTCCTAAAACATGCCTTGAACTAGCAGAATATGTATATTAAGTGCTGTATTTCACCACACCAAAACACTAAACAATCTTTCCCTTCCTTAAACCCACTATCCTCACTTGATAGAACACTCATTTATCTTGTGGACATACCAAGAAAGAAATATCTGAGTGAAAAGCTCTACATATTCATTCTTTCTCAGAGAGAGAGGGACAGAAAGGTGATTTATATGTAGTAGAATGCTGTTAACATAAGCAACCGCATCTCTGTGGAAATTAAATAGGCAGTAAGAAAGCTTTCTTATGGAAGTAAAGAAAGTATGAACTCAAGTTTGCTTTTCTATTGGATTAAAACTTGTCAGAATTTGAAATTTCTGTTGATACCAAGTTTCAAAATATTTTTTGTGCTTGAATTCCTGAAACAGATGGAAAGTAAAGGAATATGAAATTTTTGGCAAAAATAAAAATAAGAATCTGACATGTTACTTAGTTAATTTCAAACCCTGCTATTATGAAGGGCTTTCAGCATTTTTCTCAGCCATAGATTCAGAGTATTAATTCAGACAATGAAGTGGAGATTTGTACTCCTGTCAGCTTATTCCATCTGCAACATGTGCCACCACATCCCACACACAGGCTAAGAGTCAGGAAAAGGAAATGTGGACTTCTTGGATGGGCCACATACTTCAGCAGAAACTGTGACAAAATTCTCAGGTGGGCCTAAAAGCCAGGCAGAAAGTAAAGGTCTTCGCCTGCTTGGCCAAGGACATCTCAGCCTCTTTAAACTAGAAAAATAAACACACTAGCTATTCAGTTGTTGTGTTTACAAGAACAGTTGAAAAATCCTGAAGAAATTGGGAAAGAAAAGAGCTCTTTGGTAGGAGCTGGAATGCACAGGAGTTTATTTGAATTTCCCCAGCCAGCTGGAGCCTGGGGAAAGCTGATTTTTCAGTGCTCTGCACCTTGTAGAATCATTTACACTTCTCAAGTGGATGTAAAACCACATTACAGACACTAACAGCACCATTTAACACCCGCTTTGCAGAGGTGTTAATGTCCAAAGAAAGTACAAGGTCATGGAGAGCAGGACCAAAGACATTCAGTCAGGAGCGACTGCTGAGGAAGCGCAGGCTCCTCTCCGGGGACTGACAGCCGGGCGCTTTCCCTGCTCCCCAAACACGGCAGGCTGCGATGCTGGGCAAGAACCTGCCAGAGGAGGTGACGTCCTGGCGTGTGTCACTTGTGCCAGGAAAAGGGAACCTGCCTGGCTCACCGCAGGGTCACTGTGGCTGGCCCTGCTGCCCCGGGGACACCCTTGTGCCGGAGGCTGAAGCTCAGTGTTTCCCACCACATTCCCTGCCATTTCTTTTCCCCCAACCCTCTGTGAAACTTGTGTATAAACCAAGAGCAGCGTTGATAAATCCTACCCTCTAAAATAAAATCTATGGTGGTTCTTCCTCCTGCTCTCCTTCTATGTTTTCGTGAGGGTTAGAGAGTACAGAGCCAGCTGAGAACTGGGGAGGTAGAGAAAAACATAAATGGGAAAAGAAAGACGATGGGAAATCTCATACCTACAAATATGGTTCCCAAAGAACATCACGAAAGAAAGGATTGAGACAAAAAGAGAGAAGGAGACAAAAGAAGATGAAAATATGCCACAAGTGGGGAAAACACTAAGACCACCACCCACCTCAGTGCCAAAAATCTCAATTAAAAGGTGACAAGGTGTGTAACCTTGTTTTAAAGGATAAAAAAAAAAAAAAAAGGCACCGTAAAAGACATGTTGGCAGGTTTAGAAAACAAATGCCAAATGTGTTCAGCCTTGCCTTTGAGCAGTGTTTCTTTTGAGTTGTCTTTTGTTTTTGTAAATTTTATTTAGTTCCCTGCAGTTCCCTTGCCAGCTCTGTGACTGCTGGCCATAGTTCTGAGAGATGTTGGCCCATCTTTCCTTTGAGGGCTGCTCGGCTTCCCTGCTGTGCTCAGGGCAGGTTACTTGTCCCCAAGCAAGACAGGCCCCTCTGTGCTTTAATTGCTTCTCAGCCACTCTGGCACCAGCTGAGGTCACTCTGAGTGACTGCAGCAGAGAAACAGCAGCAACTCCAGCCAGGGGTATTGTGATGGCTTTCAAAATGCAAAAGGAACAGAGACCCAAGATAGAGCACTGCAGGCACCTTTCCACTTCTAAACAAGCTTTGAGCAAATACAAGTGTAAAACTCAACTGTTGCTTTTTATGGTCTTGTCTCCTTTTAATTTAAACCTCTTCTGTTTAGGCAACAATGGCATATAAAAAGTGTTTTTGCATTGGCAAAGAAAGAAAACACACACATTTCAAATAGGGAAAAATCTGAATTTACTCCATCTTTATGCTCCCTGATGCATTTGACAATCCTTCCATTTCATTCCGTCTCTGTTCCGATTCTGCTTTCTCCAGCAATGGTCAGGAATGTCATGTGGAGTAAGGTGAATGTTGGAAGTCACCATGGCAAGCTTTTAGAAATAAGCTAGGACACAAGACTTTGTGAACTGTGCCACTGAAGAGCACAGACTTCAATCTGACAAACTGACAGAATCTCTTTTCCTCTTTTAGGTCTGGAGAAATCCCTGTAAAACAGTGTTCTGTTAATTTCTAGTCATCCCTATGGGGTCTTCATACAAAACACAGAGCCTGTGAGAAAAAGGCTGGACTTTGCCTTAGAGGATGAGCCACCCTGAACATGCACATCAGGGGCTGGGGAGAGGAAGAGGAGAGTGAAGAGGTTACCAAGCTCTTCATCCTTTATATGGGCCCTGTCAATGGGGTCAGTGCTGAGGAGAGGAGGCTGAGCCTTGTGGGAAGCAGGTGACTCCTGGGGCAGGGAAGCACTTAGAAAGTACTTTCTGGTTCATTTGCAACCTGTCCCAGAACCAGCTCCTGCTGAAGATAAACAGAAGTTTCCCCCCCACGGTGCACTTCTGCATACAGATCTGTACAAACATGGATAGTACCTATTTTGCATATTAGAGGCAGCTTTTTTTTCATGAAAGGACAGAAATATGGTCCCAGTGCCACAGCAGGAACATTACTGTTTCTTACTGAGCTCTTTATTAAGAAGAACTACTTGTTCTTGGAAACGTTTTTAAATAACAAAATGCCCTCTTAAAAATATTAGGGGGGTGTCTTCTTAAAAAAGTTGTGGAATTCTTCTGCTAGGGCTGGGTTTTACATCCTAATGGGACTAAAGCTTTTGTCTGGAAACAGGGAGATTATGCTTACTTTTAAGCAGATTTTTTAGAGCTTTATGGAGGGTGTGATAGGTCCCTCTCCCATTTGGGGATATTCTGCAAATGGAGATCTTTGAAGGGGGTGTCTTTGAAGTGAACATCTGCCATCCCAAACTGTGAAAGGTGCTTAGACTAAAATTTATCTGCTCTTCAGAGAAATCTTAGCCTAAGGATTTAGTTGAGGATGGCACTCATGGCATTAGCTGCAACCAGGCACGATTTGCAAATACTAACTTATTAAAGTAATTAATTCATTTCCTCCAACAAATGGTGTGATTAAAATGTGCCTAGGGAATGATATAAATATACATCCATGACTTGACTTTTCCTCCCAGGAATCTCTGGCTAATCCCTAGTGAATGACCTGTCTCTAAACTTAAACCATCAAATGAAAATGAACAGCCAAATATTTTAAACTATTGCTTTTTATTATAATTACACCGGAGCACAAATAAATAAGCACTAAATTATTGTAAAATATTGTCAATGCACTAAAGAAAGCAGAATTGATCTTCAAACAACATCTTATTACTTCAGAAGTATCAAAGTACATTTAATTACATCTTACCTAAAAAAATCAAGTACAAAAATGAAAAGAAAATTAATATGTATTTATACTGTGTATATAGAAACGGCTAATAATATATGATTACAGTTAGCCTCTAGCTACTCCTTAGTCCTACACAATCTCAGGCACATACCTGACAATTTCTAATGAAATATAAAAAAAAGCAACATGACATTCAGTTTCAAGATATTGGTAAATGTATTACATCGGAATGAACACAGAATGATTTCATTTTATTTAAAAACCCTGTCATTTAAAAACATAGTGCCATTGTCCACTAAAAAATAAACAACCCAAACCAAAAAACCCCATACTATTTTATACCATTTGCTTTAATTTGTCAAAAGGAGCGATAAAGTAGACATACATTGGCTAATATACGTAAACACATTTTTAGTGCAAGAATAACAAGACCTGTGACTTTACTGTGCTTTCTTGAAATCACAGTGCACCTTACACAAATTGCTACACTATAATGTTTAACTTCAGGAGTTTAAAGCAAAATAAGTGCATACCAAACAATTTCATATATACAGTCTCCATAAGTGTGTGTATATATGTGATCTGTATGTATATACAGATTGCATATTTATCCAGACTACAGCTTTAATGACTGTGTGTAACTAAGCACTGTCATTCACCCTGTGACACAGAAGCTGCTGAGACAAGAGGTGATGTAGGAATGTTCGACAGCATTGTGATGGCAGCTCTTGGCAGGACGATGTGCCTTTTACTCGAGCGATGGGGTGGGCCAGCAGTCACGGGACAGGGCAGTGGCTGTGTCCTGTTCTGGCTCTGTCCCTGACCTTTGGAAATGACTCCACCTGAGCCTCACGTCCCTCCTCAGTAAAACGGCTCTCGCAAGCATGAGGTTTACTTCACATTTCTAAAGTGCTTTGAAGGTAAGTGCTAAGTTATATTCTACTTTTTCATGTTGTCGCACTTTAAAACAAAAAGCCATTGTTTCCATGGGATACAATGGAGGTCTGGAAGCACGTGGGCAGTTATTTAGGAAGGACAACATAAACAGTGTTGAGCAATAAAAGCAAAACCAGGAGTATGCGATGGGCTAAGTGTACAAGCAAGTCTGCTTAGGACAAGAATGCTTCAATTCCCTGATCATTATTCCTATGACGTCTCGATATGGAAAGGACACGATATGAACAAACACTTCCAAACACGGAACTGTTCACACTGACGCCTGCCTTCCCCCAGCGTGTGCGCCCAGGGTCTGCACTGCCAGCGGTGCTCCGGCAGCGCGGCTTTAACAGAACTGCTCTGGGAGGAAACCAGTGAGGACAGGGACTGTCAGAACTGACTGAACGCCGGCTTGCATTTTGTCACCAGTGACTTTGTGCAGCTGGGGGAAAGGGCTGAGCTAAGTATTTCACACATGGATATGGAAAATTCTTCTCTTGCCACATTACAAGGAAGACAAAGCATGAACACTTGCTGAATAATGAACCTGTTATCTCAACAGATTTCTCATGACCAACAAGTTGTCTTCTTTCCAGCAGATTCTGGAACTTTGTGAGATCTCTGGAGTTTTTCTTCTGCCATTTTCTTTCTTTAAAAAAAAGAGAATGAGCAGAATATACAGTTGGTGTCTTTTGGATGTTACATATATTCAAAGATTCCCTCGCAGCCTCTGGGATTTTTCATGTCTTCTGTCATTTTGGCTGAGAGTGGGTCTTCAAACCTGCATTTCAATTCTGTACCTATTCCAGCCACTGTATACTCATAACACACCAATATTTAACGTATGCAGATATATACGTATGCACACATCTATGGGTATATATAGATACATGCATATATACATGTATATGTGTGTACACATATGCATATATACATATACAATAATGCTAATATACATACACACATATAAACACACACTTCATCTTTTACAGAAATCTCAGTTTGGACATCAAAATATACATTAGTTAATTAGTTATAAAATATTTAAAAACTTTATTTCAGAGGATGAAAAGAAACTACTACTGATAAAGCATTACTGAAACTCAAACTTTAGCAATATAGATTACAAAAACCTTCTAAAATTTGTTATTTTTGGTCTTTTTTGATCAGCAATTACAGCTGTGGCAATGCTGTCAATATAATTTCAAAGAAAAGCCAATATAACAAGAAGTTTCAAACAACACACCTTTTCTTCTTGTCAAATATAACATTAAAATGATTGTTTTAAACAGGGAATTTTGTACTACCAAACTTCAGACACATAGATAGAAATTTTAATATACAAAATATATGCCATAGATCTTTTTTCCCCCCCTACTCCACCGCAGTACAAGTTTCCCTCGTTCTCAACAGATCCTTTTGGAAGATATTTCACCGCACGGATTTCACCCTCATAATCAGTATAAGCCATCTCTTTCTCCCGTTAAAACCAGGAGGTCATAATTCTTTGGTCATGACATAATATTCTGTTAAAATGGGTGTAATATAATACAGGATTGCAAGCCAATTCCAGAAGCAGCCAGGAAGGAGAAACGGCATAGCCGGGAGAACACGTTACGTGGGCTTCTGCTTCAAAACCGCATGAAATCAAGAGGGATTTCTCAACTGCCTTTCAAGGGCTCTGAATTCCAGCCCACAGAAACAACACGAGGAAATCTGACACAGCGTAAGTAAGGATGTGTTGCTGGATTTAAAAATAATAACCATGTAAACAGATTTTGTCGCCTTTATTTTCTGGACGGTCGGTAAATGTAGACAGGGACGGTGGCTGCAGTGGCGCTGCCTCCACCTGCTGAGCGACCGGCTCTCTCCGCCAAGGGCTGTACAATGCTTAGTCACAGTGAACCATGGTCTCTGCTAATCAACGGAACGTCATGAAGGAAGAGATTCTGTCGCAGGCTTTGCTGCAGAAAATTTAGCTCCTTGACCAAATCATTTTAGTGACTGGTTCATATAAAACCAATGGCAATTTATCTGATTAACATTATGGGAGAATAGATGCAGAACAAGTAATATTTTAAATGCAATTTGGATGCCCACATTTGAGCACTCATATTTTCAGTGCTTGCAGGTTTGCTGTTTCCCACCAGAACTCTCTCCTTTTGCCATCCCTCCCCCCCCAGCTAAGGACATCTAACAAGTACGACGCTAGTTATCTTCTACAGCCCTAGCCCCGAGTTGTTTTGTACATTGTCCTCTTCAACAACACGTACAACCACATGCTTTTGTACAGAGGCCACATCTAGGTAGGTCAGAGAAATAAAATGGTGGCGGCGGGGGTGGGGGTGAACAGTAGAATAGAACATAGAAAATAGGTAATAAAACAGTATACCAGTAACATTATATAGTAAAATTCTCCATAAATTTTTGAATTTATATATATATATTTATATATTTAAACAGTGTATTAGTTTGGGTGTTTTCAATATATTGGCGAAATATTTACATTTTGATATCTTCTGGATCCAAAAAAATCCTGGATAAATATGTATGCCTTAATCCAGTTGGAAACTTAAATCTCTCTCTTGATTGACAGGTGAGCACTGTACCGGTGTGTTTTTTCCTAGGAAGTCCACCACCTGTAGGTAAGTCTTAGGTTAGAGCCTTTGCCATATTAAGAAAGCAGGCTACCTGTGCTCGGTGCAACACGGTGCAGAGGGCATCCTCCACAGGCCTGTCAAATTGCAGTGTCCCAGAAAACAGTTTGTTGTTTGGAATAAGGAGGAGGGCTGTATTTCTTGGTCCCAGCATTCTTTTTCCAACTCGGCAAAATAGGCATGCTGTCCTGTTTGCAGAGTCCTTTCTCTGATTTCTGGCGAGCTTTGATTTCTTTGCAGAGGCAACGCTTTTTTTCAATCATGTCCAGCATCGTATGGTCCCCTTGCAACCACTGCATACACGTCACCTATTGGGGGAAGTGGAGGCAGGCAGAAAAGAAGGGGGAAAAAGAAAAGAAGGAAAAAAAACATACAAATAACTGTCTTGGTCATAGATTGAATATGTTTTTCTTTGCAAAGTTAGCTTACTCTTATTTGGAACACTAAACTGATGAATAAAAATCTCTATGCCAACAAGAGAGTTAGTCTTTACTTCTAACTACTTCTTTAAGAAAAAAAAGGGTAATAAAAGATCCCTGTTTTAACTTCTCCAGAGTACTAAAAGCTAATAAAGATAAATGGTTTTGGCTATCTAGAACTGGTTGGATTTTAACTGATGGAATAGATCTTAAAAATGCACATGGATCTTAACAACATCCTTAAGTTGTGGAAATAAAAAATTCTACACACTGAAACCCATGTTTTATATTGCTTTCCAAATCCAATCTGTCACATTAAAAGCAGGGTGTTAACATTTCTGAGTATCAAGCTAAATATAACTGTTAAATTTTGTTAAAATGATTTAATGAACGCCATATGAATTATATGGATTAACCTATCCTGCTCTGTGATATTTCATTAACTGGAAGGCACCAAGAGTTTAGAAACTGCATGTTTTCATGCGTGTGGAGTACTTGAAAACGTGATCCTGATCCAAAAGTGGAGGTTAGCATATGTTTAGCTGTAAGTACGTGTCACAGCCCCTCTGAAGCTGACAATGTGGCTTCATTTGAGTTCAGTGGGGTGTTCACAATTGAAAATGCTGTGTCTTCAGAGGCTTTAGACTGGAACGGAAATCACTAATAGTAAACTCTTCTGAAAGGGCTCATTGGTTTTGGATATCACACTGTGTACCTGCAGCTCAGAAAACTTCCTCTCAACGTGTACTTTGCAAATTTGAAGTGATGTCTTGAGTGTCCCCACATTTATTTCTCTCACTAGTCATGAGTTAAGGATTTGTGCGTAAGTAAACGCACACAATACGTTCACAGGGGCTGCCCAGGTACATCTCTGCTCTTGCCATGGAAATAAACATGGACAGCAATACTTTGGCAGCGTTTGTGGTTCATGAAGGAAATGTATCTTTGCTATTAAGGGTGTTTGAATTCATTTAATAATGCATATGCCTTTCATGCACAAGTCTTAGAATGCCAAGCATGGGCATACACCACATCCCTAGAACTGGGGCCTGGTTTGCTTAGAAGCCCCTACAGAAACTTCTAAGGAACTCAGTAGTTTGTTTGTTCAGTTTGAAGCATATTTAGCATTTATTGCTAATAGATAAAGCAAATGTTCAGATTCATAGCAGGAAACAAAGCAAAAGGAATAAATGGAAGCAAGCCTACCAGAAAAAGTAATAATAAATTATGTACGCAAACAGAAAAATTAATAGAATACAGAAGTGTGGGTATTTTTTGTTAAAAAAAAAATAAGGGGCAAAACAGGATAAAATATCACAAAATCATGCTTGCCTTATACACTAGATAGTACTTCGAGTAAAACATGTTTAAACCATATTATGAATTTTGTTCTTGAATGTTCTTATGAATTCTGACTTACACAGGTAACTTATCTGCAACGTCCTCCTGAATGGCTGAGCCATTTCTTTGGGAATGCTGCTGTGCGTGCTCTTTTAATT
Organism: Dasyornis broadbenti; assembly: GCA_013397935.1. Classification (NCBI taxonomy): domain Eukaryota; kingdom Metazoa; phylum Chordata; class Aves; order Passeriformes; family Dasyornithidae; genus Dasyornis; species Dasyornis broadbenti. The sequence goes on along the minus strand of VZRN01007445.1, from coordinate 321,363 downwards.
GAATACTTATCTTTCATTTCAGGAGTGATCTAACATTTAGTGTGGTGCAGGTGGGCATGAGGCACAGCATTTCCCATGGCCATGAGACTTTCTCTCTTTGGGTGCCCAGGCTTGGTCCAAAACTCACTGACTGAACTGGAGATCCTCCCCTCCCACCCCTCGGCTCGACTCCACAGAGCTTTGGGGAGGCTCTACCTGACCCAGATCTCCTGCCACTCTGCTCACCAGTGGTGGGTCAGTACTTACGCAGCAGAGTCTTCAGCTTGGCTGGGTCCTCCTCCATGGGGAAGGACAGGGACACAGTCTGCACACAATTCATTGCACAAATATTCACCAGCACAGCAGCTTCTGCGCCGGGCTTGATGACAACAGCGCTTGAGCATGGATTTCCTCTCGTAGGTACCAGGAAATACCTTGTCTTTTATAGCCCATCACGTCAGCCCATCACGTCACAGGCAGAGCGTGTGCCAGTGCCAATCCCCACGGCACGCAGTGTGCTCCGGTCACCAAGTGTCACAAGCACCGCACGCCACAGCCACCGCGAGAGTGTCACATCCACGTCACCCCCCGCTCACACACAGGGCATTGCCAACACGGTGTCTTGTGGGAGCTGATCTCCTTCATTCAAGGAGGTATTCAAGGGGACAGAAGCAGCATTTTGACATGCTAATTTCTAAAATGCCAGCTGCAACTTCCCAAAGATAGAAATGGAGTTGTAGAATGTATCAGTTACACAGACGCTCTGCCACCCCCCCAAAACTGCACCTAAAATATACATGAGAGTAGGCAGCTCCAAAACCCCTTTTTTATACTGGCCACTGTATTTTGTTACCGTTAATGAATCATTTATTGTGGAGAGTTTGAGTTTTCCCACTTTCCCAGACACAGATTTTCAAGTCTACTTGGAATTTTTTTAAAGCTATTTTTGTTTGATGGATAAGTGCTTCCCATCAGCATCTTCTTAGGTGTACTGTTCACATGGCACAGTCCTCCCCTCAAACTGCATTCAAAAGTGGTGTGTTCAGGGGAAACGTAGAACTGGGACATGAAAAGTCACTTGCTAAAATACACCAAGTGAACACATATGATGTTGAAAGGCCTGGGGGAAAAAAAGCTAAAATATTAAAATTAAAATGAGCTTTAATTTTAAAGGGTTTTATTTGATAGTTTTGCCCTGTTGTTCAGTGTTTAAGTGGAACAAAATAAAAATATGAGGAATAAAGGTGCATGGCCTCTGGAAGCTGCAGGACAGACCTAAGAGGGCATCCCCAGTTTGCAGATCAATGAACTACAGAAATGACAATAGCCATGTTGCTGATATGAAGTCCCAGAGTGTTAACTAAATTTTCAGTGCATCCTAGAAAAATAACAGGCACTGAGGTTCACAAACCAGGACTCAACACAGCTGTTAAATCACAGCAAAACCCCTCAATGACTTCAGAAGGGCTTTCGAGGTGTTTAAAGCTAATGTGTTTAACACTGAAGTCTTAATCCTAATTCTTCCAATGACTGAACTGATGGCACCTACACTTAGTTCCAGCACTAATTTTTTCACATCATTCCTCCTTTCCGGCTTCAGCCTGCTCCTTTGCTCATGCACCAGGTCGTTAATATCTCAGCTAAACCATAACAAGGAATTTGTTCAGTGTGAGAGGCACCAAAAAAAAAAAAAAAAAAAAAAAAAAAAAAAAAAATTACAACCTAATTTATGGAAAAAAAGTAGATAATTCAAAACATTTTACAGGTATACAGCTCTCTTGGGAAAGATCCATTGTGCTTGAGGAATGGTGCACACACTGCAGCATGTCAGAGCTTGGCTGCAAATGTGGGTGTACACAGACAGGCACAAAATGCATCAGTACTGGAGGTAACAGCAAACAAGACACAGCACAGGAGGGGAAAACTTGGTTCTGACCAAAGAATCTTGGCCCAAAGCCTGTTCTTACTGAAGTGGGAAGAAAGAGCCAGAAGCTAATGTTAGCATTGTAAGAAGGGACCTCCTGGAGACTGCAGGTTATGTGTCAGGTACTATGTCCCATAATATACTTTGGATTACAAAATTTGCTGATTGCACATCATTTTTTGTTTTGATGGAATTTTTACTCATTAGATTATCCAAGATGTGAGATACCTTTTTACAAAAGTTTATTCTAAATCAGATGGAGCAAGACAGTGAAGAAAAACACCAGGCAAAGGCCCAGAAGTTTGGACATTCACCAAGGAGGTGTTGGAGGTAGGCTCAAATCCTTGCTCCTAAGCAGGCACTAAGAGCTGTGTGATTACCGGATGTGTAGGAAGCATACAGGGATGTAGAGTGGTCAGATAAATTCTCTCACCTGAATGTGACTGAGTGCAAGAGTAAACAAGGATGTCTGACAAGTGCCTGGTAAACACACTCACCCTTTGATCAGTCATCAATCTCTAGTTTTCCTTTAAAAATCTTCTTCAAAGCAAGTGCTTGTGCCAAACTTGAACAACAACAACAAAAAGTAAGAAACTTCTTCCACTATACAAAATTGAACTTTTGTATAGTTTTAATCACCAACTTTTTTGCAGGCTTTAGGAGAAACCAGTCTATGTTGTCATCTTACTTTTACTATTTGCTCTCAGTTTTCTGATGTTTTTATTTCCAAAACATTGGAAGTAAATTTTATTAAGATCTTTTATGTACTCTTGGGTTCTATGTTGGTAGTGCCACGGAACAAGATAATATTATAAATCCATCTTCAACTAAGAAAAAATAACTTTACATTTCTTCAAAACAATGCAAAATTAAAATCTTTCAAAGTAAAAAAAAATCCCTTCTGGTTGGTGTTTTAATGCTTTATGAAAGCCAAAGAAACAAACTAGACAAAGTAGTTCCCTTCTCTTCAAAGTGAAAATTGTACATTTTTGTATGTAAGTGCCTACATTAGCAGTGGGCCTGACCTCATATCTCAGCAGTTTGAAATTTTGTCTTATTCCAGGAAGATAATTAGCAGTCCCAATGGTTTCCAAATAAATGTATTGCTTAAATTAGATTGCCCTGAGCTAGACCACAGAAGTGTCTTGGAGCAGAGGTTCGATGGGCAGAACATGTCCAGTTCAATCGCTCTTAGAGGCCGGGACTTGAAGCCAGAGGTCAGTACATGCCATAGCTCTCTGCCACATCAGAATTTACTGGGAAAAGCACACAGTCCCAGGGAAAACTCAGAATAGGCTTTGGGGAACAGACAGTGACTCACACTGCCAGGAAGTCCCTGGTGTAACAGCAGACTATTTCTGTTTTCTATTGCCCCTGGCCCTTTCTCTGCCCAGCCCTGGGCACCGGACCACCGACTGGAGAATGATGCTGGCCCTCACTGTGCCGTGACACACTGCACCAGCACATCCACAAAAGTGCTCAAAATATGGGTGTTTAAAGCAAGAAAGGGAAATGTAAATGAACCTGGTTCTTTCCTTGTTCTTAGCTTAGCAGGATATTTTGGTTTGTCAGAGAGAGTCATAGTTTCAGATGGAAAAAGAAAATATTATCCAATAATAAAATTAAGCAGCTACTGACAGACATAACTTTGTACACGGGCTAGCCGTGTTCACCAGGTGTAGAAAACATCCTGTATCTTTTTGTGGATGAATATCCACACTGTGAGGTCAGACTTTTGGGCCTTTCAAGAGCTGGACTATCACTACAAGGGGCACCTGGCAAAGTGCATCAGGACAGCCCCAAGCAGGTGTGTGCAAGTTCCCGAACACATGGATGGTACCGAAAAGAGACATGGTGATACCTGTAAGTTACATACAAACCAAATGATCCCATGTAGCATAGCCTTTCCAACTGAAAAACATGAGGGCTGTGAAAAGAAAAATCCATGAGCACGACTGAAAATGTAGAGTGAAACGTCCTCAGCACCAGGCCTTGAACTCTGTTAGCTGTGAAAATTTTTACCTGTTCATGTGTGACATAAATAGGTACATAAATACATGGATGGATAATGCTCTCTCTTAGTGAAAAACCATTTTGTGCTACATAAGTCTCACTCATATCTTCTTGTCTCAAACCAAGCCCCAGGTAACTTTGGCCCTGCATGCTGGGCAGGCAGGAGACAAGAGAAGTGCAAGTGCCAGGAGCAATTCTGCTCCTCCAAAGTCAGGCCCTGGGGTGAAGTGTGCCATGAAGGTAAAGCCATGCTAATTCCCAGTGCTGCGAGGTGTTTCAGGAAACCTGTCGTTGAAGGTGCACTATAATTTTTCTCACGAGTGTCCATGAAAATATGTGCTGCTAAAATGCCATGTGGGAGAAGAAATACTTGAAATATTGTACACAGTTCTATTAGTAGTCACTAAGTTTGAAAATGTTGTCAATTGTCATTCATTTTTGAGGAAACTTTTCTAACATTTGATGTGACCATACAATATTTCATGCTCTGGACACTTCTGTGAGCAGGGTGTTCTTTTGTGATATATGAACTTCTAATGACCTAAAAAAATATCTTCCACTATAGCTTATGTGAGGGCTTTAGGCAACACCATATCCCCTTCAGCTGTTTCTCCTCCTGACATCTTGGCTGTTAAATTCTTTGCTTGCCGTGTTTGAATGCTCTTGGTTTGCTTGAGGTGAAATCAGAAGCTCTGGGCAATAGGAGAGCCCCATGATTCAGTTGTGTTTCCATAATTTTTTCCTAGTATTGTATGTTCTCACTTATTGTGCTGAAATTCCATAGGTTATGGAACTGAGGAAAACACGGTTTGCTTCAGGCCCTCGTTTGTATCTCCCTCTCCTGCTGGATGAGCAGAGGGGCTGACTCTTGAAGAATGGGGAAAACTACATCACACATACGTGATCGTGGATGTCATACAAAAAAGACCCTTTTTTTTTGTCAGAACTGCATAACAGAGATAAAATAAAAGCCCAACAGCTGATGTGAGGCTGTAACAAATTGATCTTAAACTAACACAAAATACAATGAAATTTAAAAAGGCAGCAGGAGGAGATTATTAGACATGTCTCCTGGATCTGTAAGCAAAGTGGTCTCTAACAGTGCAATCTGTGTGCAGTGCTACACAGCATTCAGCAGAGCCAAGCATGCTGGTTTGTTTTGGCAGGCTGCAGTAAGTGACAGAAGAAAGGCTTTCTGAAAGCCACTTACCATCCTCTGGGAGGAAAAGGTACTCCCTCCCTCATGCCTGTTCTCACACAGGAGTTTCCAAACTCTCTTTCCCACTGAAACTCTTGACGGCACTTTCTGTGGTGCAGATGCTTCCCAGCCCCCTGGCCGGGTAAGGTATTTCCACGGGAAGGTGTGAAATCCCACTCCTAGAAGGCAGTCCTGTGCCCCGGGGGCAAGCGCTGGAGGGCTATGTTAAGCAGCAACAGTTACTTCGCTATCTGATACTCAGCTTGAAGTGCGGGTCCTCTTAGCACATGTTCGCAAAAGGAGTTGTCCAAGGCAGGAAGGAGTTCAGCCAGAATCAGGTTTCAGAAAATCTGAGCAGAGAGATCCTCGCCCATTTGAAGCCAACAGGAATTTACCGTCTGACCTCATGGGTCAAAGAATTTGACTACAGGTTGTTTAAATAAACAGTAAAAATAATCTCAATAAAAATTATTTTAAAACACTTCAGAAGAGCACTTGGAAAATTATGTTGGACAAGATTTCTTTTGCTAACCGTGAGCTATAACCACTGCACTGCTGTTGAATGTTGTTACTTCCAATGGCTGCAAAAGTCACTAAGTCTGGATGGAACTACAGGCTAAATTTGCAGTCATTCCCCTCTCTGACAGAGGTATCTGGAGTAATATTGACATGAAAGACAGCATAATTTGGCCCAGGATAGTTACTTGTTCATACAGCTCGGTACTGCTAACCCATCTTCCCGTTACTGTCAAATTCAAAACAACAGTTGATTATTAATACAAAGGTGGTTAAAAGAAAAAATATGTTCAGGAACACGCAGGATGTGCAAGGTGAGCTGTGAGAGCACACACTCTCCATGCAGTTTGCAGTGCCTAGGAACGCTCTCTGGGGACAGTGGACAGCGTTACTGCAAATTCCTCCCTGGGAGTGCCTCAAGTGCTTTCTGGAAGCTTTCCTCTGACGCCAGCAGCCACATTAGAATGATCCTGTGCATTTACATACTCGTATCACAAGCACAAGTGCACACACAAGGTGTTAAGCACTACACAAACTGCCCTTTCTGACCTTTCACAAATTCTTGTTTGCAAGGGACACAAGATCAATCTCTATTTTCCCTCAAAGAATATGGCAAAGAGCTTCCCCATCACACTAGTTTTAATTTTGACAAAATGGGCAGGATGGAGCAGCCTGTAATCTTACCCTGTGTATGTTTAACATTAAAAGCATTCACTGACACCTGCTATTTCAACCTATGAAACAGCATATGCAACACATTTTAGGGCTCTTATAACATTTGAATTGCTGTGTTTAAGGTTTTGATTTACATTATTCTGAATTTCTAAACTTCTGGAAATATGTTTTATTTTTANAAAAAAAAAAAAAAAGGGAACATGAGTCCCTATAAGAACTGTAAAACTAGAGTCCCTGGAAAAACTACACTATCACTTAATGTAATTACATGATGCAGTACTGTGAAAAAACTCTGGACATCTTTTTTCAAACTTAGAAGTCACTAAAAGACTTGACTACACTGTGTTGCACTCTACGGCCTGACTAATCCACCACTTAAAAATGACTGACAAGAATATTTGGAACTCCAGGTACTCCCAAAGATTCAAAATTATGAGCAATTAATACTTATCCTAAAATTAAATTAGCAAACGTTTAGTAAACCTTCAGCACCTCTGGTTCCAGACCTCCAGTTTCATGATTCATTGCTTTCAATTACTAAATGTCATAGTTTACACAGAACCAGCTCTGCACATAATCCTCTGCCTCAAGTTTTCCAGTAGCCCTCAGATTATTGCTGAGGCTACTAATAAAGCAAACTTTAGGTGACAAATTCACTGTTCTGCTTTCCATTTTCATACAGGCAATCAGTCAAGCTATAGATCTTTCTGAGCTTGCATTATTATCTTATTTGGAAATCTATTCTTTTCATCTAAGCTTTTTTTTTAACACCAAACAACTGCCTGAAATGTACTGTTAACTGTTAACACATTCTGTAAACTCTAGTGCTTTCAAAAGAAAAGCCTGTAAATTAACTGATATTGGGGATACTGTGTAAAGTAATCTCATGCATCTCAGTGGATCATCACAAAGTGCATTCTCATTGAGCTCATCATGAAAAATCAAAACTTCATCTATGCCTTCGCTAAGCAACAAATGCAGAACTCAAGCAACCCACCACAATACTTCCTGTCATTCACTGTAAAATAGAAAGGAAAATACAATATCGTATTAGGTCAGTCACAGGAGGGACAAAGGACAAACACTTTGTTAGAGTTCAGTGATACAGAGATCCCCTGTTTACTGCATTTTGCAGTGCAGCAGCTGCAGGGTAATGCTGATATGTCCCAGATTTCCTTGGGGGTTTACTAACCCAATCTCTCCAGTATTTCCCCTTGCTGGAAGTTGCTGCTCTGTGGCATTTGTGCCACAACCGCTTGTGAACCAGACTTCACACAGCAGGGTGGTTTGAGCTGTGACCCCACTGACCACTGCAGCTGGCCCTGCCTATGGCTGGGTAACCATGCCCACTGTGCAACTCACCTGCAATTAGTGTTTCTTACTCTCGTGGCAGCTTTGAAAAACTGCCAGATTCTAAATCTCATCCAGAGAAGAACAGCCCTCCCACTCTGCACAAAGAGGTGGCGTGGAGCAGTGAGAGCTGCTGTGGGCAAGGTCCTTTCCTCCTCTGGATCCAAGCCCTGTGGACTGCAAAAGCTCTCATGTCCAAGGGAGCTGAAGGCAGCAGGGTGCATGCTCTAGATACTGCTCTAGAGAAGGGCCCAAAAACTGAATATGGAAGAATGAAAGAGAGTGGAAACAAGACCATAACTTTGGAAGACCTAAGAACTGCAAGATAGAGGACATTGAAACCAGTCCTAAAGTTACAAAAATGTGACGTGGGGACACCACAAATCCCATTAGTTTCTCCATTTTATTGGCTCTCATTGTGTCCAACTATAAAAGAATACATGACCTTCAGCACTATTTCTACTGAAGTCAGTACTAGATCCCAAGATTTAACTAATTTTTATTGCTGCAACAGATGAAGAACTTCACTACACCAGTTTACCAGCAAATCTCCTAAGTCTTTATATTTCTCTAGCACTTTCAAGAAAAAACGGCGAAAAAAAATTTTAAAATTAAAGGAATATAAAATTAGCAAAATAATGTATGGAGAGAAAATGCTTCAGCATTTTAAGTTGCTTTACTTTGACGTTGCTTTACTTATGAGAAATTTTGAAATACGCTGTTACATTCTTTTTTCACTTTTGATAGTGAAACTGAGTAAAAAATCATTTTCTTAGAGTAAATGCCATTTCTCAAGTATTGTACTGATTGTATGGATGGAAAAATGTTCAGGAAAACATGACTAAAAAACCAACACTGAATGTTCAAAGATCATCATATCCTTGTAGGTGGTCACAACTTCCTTTTAACAATGTGTAAAAACATTACTAAAAGACAGAGATCTTCAATAATCATTAATTTCTAACTCCAATTTGAAATGCAGTTAATCAACAGTTGCTAAAGTTATAAACTATATGAGAGTTTCTAAAGAATATAAAGATGTAAGAGTCTGCTTCAGTATGAGCTACCACAGCTGATGTTACCTCACAGCAATATCATGCAATTTGATTTATATCAGGAATGGCTAAAAAATATAGTACCCAAATCTAATATAAACATGATTTCCCAGCACACAGACTGGCTGAGATACAGGCAAGAGACTCAGACTGGCATCTGCGTGCTTTAGAAAATGGGATTTGTTGTGTTCAGAGATTCCCTGTACCTTGCTTCTGGTTTTCTGTTTCAAAAGGAACCTCTGAAGGGATGGTGCTGGCTGACACAGCGTGTGAATCAGCACTAACACACTGAACCAGGAGCAGCAACCTCCTCAAACCGTGGAGTGACCAGGCAAGCTCAGCTTAGCCTGCGGCAGCAGCATGCGTTGTGCTTAAATTCAGATCTCCAGAGCAGGAAGGAAATTTAAATATCCAGCTTAAAAGGAATGGCTGACAGCAATGCATGGCAAAGAAAACATTGAGCTTCTTGTTAACCTGCAGACACATACCACCCGTAACATAAGCAAACAAACTCTCAACTCTCTTTTCTCCTGCTGTGTTCGTGTTTTAAAGTTTAGTGCCAAGACCCATATCTGACCAATGTGAACTTTAAAAATGCATATTGTTATTGTCTTTTCTCATTTTTATTCTTTCCTATTGTGAATTATACAACTGTGATCAGAAAGACCAGCTAGCAAACGTGCTTCTCCAGACTGTAAAAAGAGATGGGCCAAGTGAATCTAAGAGTCCACTCACTGCCACTGACTTGTAAAGGCTTAAAATCAGGGCGCTGGCCCATAAACTCCTATCTCAATTAGTGGAATATGTCCTTTCTCCATCCTGTATTTTGTTGAGGAAAAGCATTCCTTGGACATTCCAGTTACATCTTATGAGTAAAATGGGAATTTGCTGTTGATGTGAGTGAGGTCAGAGTTTAACCATATAACTTTAAATTAAGAATGAAAAGGATTTTCTATTATGCAATTTTAGTTGGGGTGAAGGCACTTCCTTACAGTGTATCCATCACCCTGCAAGTTTCTTAGTAGTTCCTGCATAAAGATCTGCCTTTTGAGATTTTTCTGAGTAGCTGCTGCCACACTGTTGCAGTAACTTATTGAACACTGAGACTGGTCCAGCTGAAAAAGTTAGTACAATGATAAAATCAATTGTAAAGGGAGAAAATTTATCACTCATAGGTCTCATAGAGAAACACAGATTATTATCATTTAATCTCCAATTCAGTGGAAAACCTAAACACATACTCCACTGGAAAATGTGTATCAGTCACCCCCCTGACTTACAGAAATACTTTGCTGTTTGAGATAAACCTGTGCTTTGCTGCCTCAAGGCCAGATGATTGAGCCTACATACAGCTGTGTGGTGATTAATTTTACAAAGGGCTAATAAATGATTGTTAGCTGTTTTCATAAATGCCTAATCAATTGGCAATTATATGTTACTGTGAACTACAAAGGGTAAGAGGTCTGACAAATAGTCTGCAATGCTCCCATAAAACCCACTAATAAAGTTGGGTATTTTTATCCATTCCTAAGGCTCACCTGGCATTGGAGAAACTCTTTCCAGCCTCAAGCCCTTCTATATCCAGTATCTATTCATGTTAGATGATGTTATGGATGCGAGTCACCCCTAGACTGACAGCAAGTCCCTCATGTGAATAGAGTTAGGATTTGCAGCACTGGAGTCCAGCTGGTTTAGGGCATTTCTATACCTTGGAGCACTTGACCTGCATAAGATACAGACAGCCAAAACTACACAGAATAGGCTGTTACCAAATATTTTTCAACTACTTTTTTTTTCAGAAAACTGTCAGGAGAAGCACCAATATATTTGCCATTTTGGATCTGTTCAAACAATTTTTCTAGAAAAACTGGAAACCTTAAGAATTAGGAAAAAAATAATCTTTTAAAGTTTTCATTTAAAATACATGACATTTTTATTTTCATTGTTTTAACAAGACAAAATGAGAATAAAAGTAGGTTATCAAAAGTGGGTGCTGGCATTCATACTTTTTTTTATCATTGACATACACAATGTATATGAATAGCCACACATTTCTAGTGAAAGACTATGAACAAACACACGTACATATACAGAGATATAGAAACGTCCTATACATACATACATGAGTGAATATACATATTTATGTGCATACAGTATACAGACGAGATACTATACAGGTACAGTCAGTGCAATATACTGTATAAGGCTACACAAACACCGAGAGAGTCTGGTGGGGTGGTGACAGCCATGAGAACAAAGCCTGGATGGGTGGTGACTCAACGCAGACGGTGGGGACAACCTGGCTGCTCTGTGTCGTGTTTGATGCATCAGGCACACGCAGTTCCAACAGAAACATGGGACAAAACACTCAGCTCAAAACAGAAGGACAAGTGGGAGGGAGTGTGTGGAGGAAACTGAAATGCGTATGAGCAGACAAATAAGGTTGTTCTACCTAGGATACAGAATGCTTGGTTCATTTACAGAGAATGCCTATATATAAACCCATGCTTTCATGAACTCATGCCATTTTTATTTCTATCTTTTCCTTTAAGAATATTATAAAATTCTTGCCCTGAGTTAAACATAAAGACACACAGAAAAGGGGGTGGGGGAAAAGGAAATTGCATGCTTCTGGGTTTTATTTAAATAAATTTTTAACCAAGGCACAATATCTTCAAGAGTGGTTGCAAGATCATTTGAAACAAACTTAGCAAGTGCTATTGTTCTGGGACTGTGACAAAACTGATTGTTTGCGTACAAAAGTCTCAGAACAAGTTTTGAAGTGAATTTACAAGTTTTAGAAGAAAATAAGTAAATTTATTACATATGCCTTAAAGAGAGATTCCCTGAAGAGGATGGAATGCTACCAATGCTACCAAATTAAATTATTTTATAGGCAACTTATTGATATTTGGACTGAATTTATTTCACACAAATGACTTTATATATTTGTTTAGCATTAGTTGTTACCTATTTATAGTAGAACCATGTGTAGTGCTGTAAGAGCGGCTAAAAATGAGATGAAGAACTTGCAGATAATTTTTAGTTTCTTTAGCAGTACTGACAGTGGTCTCATTGATTCAGTGAGCTGCAAGAATCACAGCTCAGGCACAGATGCTCAGTGGTGACACAAGACTTGCAAGGCTGTATCTCTCCGTGTCACTGACCTACATATGTATTTTATTGAAAATATTAGTTACTAGTTCCTGTGGATCCCACTCCGTACACCCATGCTCAAGTCTGGCTCTCAAAAGAAAGGTCTGGGTGCCACAGCCATACTTGGCTGTTGCTCCCACATTCAAGCCCTCAGGCTCCAAAGACACACAGTTGTCATCAACTTTCAGGGAACAGCCACCTACATTGTGCTGCACTGGCTGCAGCATCTGCCCCCATACATCTGTCTGTTGAGCTGATTGTTTTTCAAAGGGTTGAAACACACCATCTCAACTGTATCAAAACCAGCACAACATAGCTACCCCCTGAAACCTCTGACCACACAGGTGACATCTTCTCATGTCTGTCCCATGCCTGGTCAAGAAAATGTAACTCCCAATCTGAGAAACAACCAGGTAAGGACAGTAAATATATCTTAAGTGTGAAGTGAAAACCTCATAAATGCTGTACTACTTCATTCTTTACCAGAATATGATTGCATTTGAAAGGTTTCAACAACTTCTGTCACAGAGCTCACCTCTTTCTGTTCTCTGCTGACAAGCTTACAAAGTTCGTGCAAGCAAAAAAAGGTACCAGGGTAAAGGAATGGGATACTCTTTCTCCTCCTCTCTTCCACCACAGCTGAAATAGTGGCAGCCACACTGGCACTCAAGAGCTGGGCAGGATGACAGACTCTAGGTGTGGTGCTCAGACCGGTCCCTCTGTTCCCATGTCTTACACCCTTTTGCTGTGGCAATTACTTTTTCTGCAGCTGATCTACTTTCACCCATTGCTGCTTCCCACGACACATCTATTTTGTGCCTAAACCCCGTACTATTACCGGTATGGAAAGGGAGAGTCACCAAAGCCTTGCTGGTCCTTGGCACCTACCGTGACAGCCGTGCATGCTCAGATCCACCTGTGCCCCAGGCTGTGGGACAGAGGCTGCTTTGGCAGTGTGGGGCCACACTTAAACCAGAGTCCTGGCAAAGCAATGCACTGGCCTGCTTCTGCTGCACAACCAACCCAGCTGAATGACGAAGAAAAGATGTTGGGACAGCAACAGCAGGCTTGTCTGCCAGCAAAAGACAGCTTTGACACATTTGCTTTTCATGCCAATCAGTCAGGCGTGCCTTGGAGGTGAGGGATGATGGATGTGGCAATTCCATCTACTTCAAGGTTTGCATTTTCTTGTAATCCTTCTTTTTTTTTTTTTTTTTAATTGTATTTTTAATAGGCATTCTTTATTTGCAATTTGTATATTTAGAAACCATTTGCACTGCTCTAGACCCATACACTGATTATGTAAGACCAGATTCAAGCTGAAACTCAACACAATGCAATGTGGAGCCTTCTCCAAAGCATTAACATTCTTGTTGTTGCTCTCATCCAAAATGTTGACAGCATATTTGGCTGGACTGTCGGCAGCAGAATTTTGCCTTCATGTGTGCAAGAGATTTGTCTTTGCAGGAAAAACACGGAACTGTGGAAAGTAATCCAACCGCTCCCTCTCGTGGGCATAGGGCTCTGCTGCACTTAGAAAGGCACAAATGGAAATCCAGACTCTTACAGATTCTTAGCAGTGCAGAGTCCCCGGAGGGCTGCGTGACACCGCATGACACAGCTCATGCCTCATGCCCCGGCACTTCTTTCGCGGTGGTGGCAGTCAGGCTGACTCACCCCTGACACTTGTGAACATTCAGTCTGAACAAGACAGTAAAATCTTATGGCTGTGGATCATTCAGGTTTTTAAAGACACTCCGGCCACACGCTGGTCAAATTCAGACATTACCTCAAGGTAAAAGTGGCCCCTGTCCCATCAATGGAGTGTCTGTGCCAGGGGCTTCTCTCTGTACCCCACTGTGGGATCTTCCATGGCTGTACATCCTCCCAGGCAGGACCCAGAGTACTTCCCTTCTCCCACCCGTTTGCAAAACTAGCAGCCACAAGACTCCGTCTATGCCTACATTCCTTTCTCTTTGCCTATACGGACACTAAAGATTTCTCCATGAGAGGGTCATTTGAGAGGGAGACATAATTTGTGAAGTGTTCCAAGTAAAATATACATAGTTTTCCACTTTCAGACATTAAAAAGCATTTCGTTGTATCAGTGACACATAAAACTGTGTAAAATCACTGTCATAGATACAGTAGATTGCACCCTGAATAGTTTTCGCACTTTCTAATTTCACAAAAACCAAACCTTAAGCAATTCCTGACTGTCACACACTTACCAGTCTACTCCCATCTGCAACCTCTGTATTACACTGAACTTACGAATCCTTGGGGCAGGAACAGTGTTTGCTCTATGCATGTTGTCTACCAACACAGAACTACGACTCTTGGACACCACCACAATCGATATTGTGGTAGATCCTAGTGGTCAACATTAAGCAGGTTTTGGATCCAGTGACTATCCCAAGCCTTATTAAATGTGATGGCTAAACATAAGGAGTAATTAAGTTCCTTTAAGTGAGTATCTTCTCAGGCAAAAATAGAAACTACCACCCAAAGTAATAAATAGTGTATAGAAAGTCCAGACCAAAGCCCCATGGGGCTCTGATTACAGAGCGAGCGGCGTGGGACTGTTCCCACACTCTGGACATATATTTTGGATGAAGAAAAAGATCAAGTATCAAAAAGGAGCAACCATAACCTTGGCTCCAGGAGCATGGAGACAGACATCTCAGAGGCATTGCACTGGCTCAAGAAGAACATTTGGCATTTACACACAGGAGGAGGAAAACGATTGCCACTGTCCCATGAATTGTTTTGTTTGTTTTGCTATTCTATGTCCAAAATACACAATAGACTTTCAGAACTTTAGAAAATTAGAGGAGAAAAGAGGGACAGAGAAAATTATGAGTGGCAATTAGCAAAGGAGTTAGATATTCCCTTTGAACAGAAATCTGGGACTGCATGTCCCCCAAGATCTTTAACCAGCAGCTCAGGGGGATCGCTTTTCCCTTTGGTCCAGAGAGCAAGGATGACAGAAGCAGTTTCTTTCATTGCAAATCCTTGTGCATTATAAGAGCCAAAACAGCAGAATCACTGGAGTCTGATGCTAGTTCTAGGTTGCAATTCATCAGGGAATGCATCTAGCACAGATTGACAGTACTGAGCCCTGACATGGGTTTGTGCAGTGTAACACAACAAATTCTCTTACTAGCACATTTTCTTTTTTAAGTACCATTTCCCTAGTACTCAAACTGGATGAAGTCCGGACAACTTCAGTCCACAGAGTTTGCCATTTACCTGCAATGACTATATTTCTTTCATGTAATGGAAGCTAAAAAAAGACTGCTGTGATCAGATACAGAACAGTGGATCTTGATTTATAGGTGCTCGTTTCTCAGCAGCAGAATTTATTAACTGCAGCAGTCAGGAACCCAGCTCTGCTACTGTGCCCCACAATTGCAGGGAATGCTTGCTGACTTTTTGAACTCTTGTACACCACTGCTGGGGAAAATGGAAACTTTAAACTGAGAATAACAGAAGAGCACAGATGCTTTGTTTATGCTCGCAGAGTACTCATTTTCAGATGCACATTTGCCAAATAAAGCATGATGATGTCAATTCATTGGGGAACTACTTTGTCTAGGTGCCTTCAAAATAATTATAGCCATAATGGCAACAATTTACACTCCCTGCATTCATTAATTACAGAATGATCATAATGCTTACAAGGCATACAAAGACTATTATATGTTTTGTGTACACAACTAAAGCTAGAGACATTACAAGCTGGGCTTGTGATACTTAATTGACCCAATACAGAGTGAACTGAGGCATAAGACAAATACGTAGCTGTGTTGCTGAAGAGTACTCAATACTTGTCAAAATTCAATTCCAAATTGAATTCCTCTGAAGTTTTGTATATTTTTTACAATGAGCTTATGCTGCACTTAAACTACAAGGTATTGCTCAACAGACACATGCGAAAATCAGCTAAATAAATGTCTCAGCTTCTTCTTTGTGGTATTTCCTTCCCATCATGCTTTCATTTTAAAATGGAACAACTAGAATAAGTGTTCAAGATTTTTCAGCTGGAGTACAAAATTAAATAATAGTCACCCTGAAGGTCTCACATCCGTTTTAATGCTAGAATTTTTTTCCACAATACTACAATGTGTGCATTTTGATTGCATTTCAGTTAGCACCTAAATACTGAGTCTTAAATAAAACATTATCTAAGCTATTGTGTGGAAGAATGGGGATTTAACAGCTGAGGCTGGAGCAAACCTCCTCCTTCTCTCCTTTCCTCCCTCTCTCCCTCCTTCCAGTGTAGGGCAGGAACGGGGTGGGTGGGCTCCAGCAAAGCCTCCATTTTTCCCTTTGGATGCAGGGTGCAGGATGAGGGATGCAGGATGTGGGATGGGCCGGCTGAATGGGGTGGGTTGGGCCCAACTCCCTCTCAGCCCAGGGCTGAGCCCACCTGCCCACAGTGGGACAGGGGTCAAACCTCCAGCAGCACCCTGCTTTGCCTCCCTGGCTCTGGGGTAAACAAAGTTTTCTCTAATCCTTTTGGATGAGTCAAATTGTCCATTTTGAACAGTTGCTAAAGTGTATTTTCACCCAGGCCACCTCCACCATGGACCCAAGTGATCCCAAGGGGTTTCCCTCCTGTCCTTGCTCACACACCCCAGTGTGCCCTATCCCTGTCCCAGGCCAATGGGACATTGAACACAAAGGCAAAACCTTGCAGCTGAGTATTGAAAGTAGAAAATCTGCTTCTTAGTTTGGTACCTACATTGCTATGTTGGAAAACTGTGCTGGAAAAGTCCTGGTCTCTTGCTTCTTGTCTCTGTGAACCTTGGATTTCCATGTCCATGCCGCAGCTCCCTCAGCCTGCCAGCCCCAGGCACCAGCCTCCTCCAACACTTGGTTCTTCTGCAAGTCTTTTATTATTTATCTACCTAGATATGAATTTAAGGAGCCAACTAGTATCTAAAATTCTTGCCTATCAAATTCTCAAATAAACTATTGATGGATTCACTTCATTTGGTACAAGACAATGGTCAAATCCACTCTTGGGAGGCCTTTCCCTTTTGCTATATTATATTCTTACAAATCATAAAATGAGTGAGACCTGTCCTGAATTTTGGAGGGTAAAGGTTAGTTTGTCCATCTTGTGCCTTTTGTGTCGTGTTTACCAATGTGGTCATGTGGGCAAAGTAAAATGTTGCCTCAGCTTGCAGAGGGCTCAGGCAGATACCAGGCAAGACATGAACTGAGCTGCAATTTTTTAAAATAAGCCGCAAAAAATGTCAGTGTTGATGCGGATATATTTTCTAGCTTTTTCTTCATTCTGAATTCATGGCTGTCCATGTTTCTTCATTCCCTCCTCTGAGTTAGTCCTTCTAATCTCAGCATGGCTTCTGGATTTTACTTTGATCATCTCTGTTAAGTTTAAATCTTCTTTCCTTGCTTAAATTGGAGCTAGATATCACTGCCCAGTCCTCCCCACAAGAAGATACCAAACCTTAAGAGGCATACAAACCCTCAGAATTAAGATAACATACCTTGAGGAGGCAACAGGAAAGGACAGTGCTGTCTGGCCACTGAAAAGCAAGAAACTAACAGGCAGCATGAGGAGAGGCTGCACATTTGCAGATAAGAAACACAATTTTGTGAGAATCTGTCTGAAAATAGGCTCTGCTTTGCAGGAAAGCTTAAATAGGAAACTCTAGCTATCAGTAGTTTTGTTTTCAAAGAGAGTGTTTTTCTTCAGACCATGGATCTTAAAATCATGCACTACTGTGCTGCTATGCAGCTTGGTACATGGGATTTTCCAGTCACTGTCTACAAATCAATGAAAACAAACCTCTCTTTGCAAAGTTCAGTTGCAGAAAAAAATCCTGAGATGTTCATATGATCTTTTTTTCCTTAAAATGGAAATCAGGGGGATTTTGCTGTGCTGAAGATTGTTTGAGAGAAGCACGGCAGTGATACAGAGAGCATTTTATGTACATTAAAACTCTGGATTGCAAGATGCTCTGCTCTCCAGCAGAGGGTCTTCCACAGTTTGCTTGAAACGTTTTCTTCTTTTGTGGCAGACATGCTCAGTGCACACATACCCTGTGTGCCACAGGGATATCTGAGCTCATCGATGGAATGTAATCCTTTGTTACCCTGAGGTGAAGATGAGAACGACAGGAGGGCAGGGACACATCACTGCATAGCAGTGATACCTGTGACTCCAAATCCTGCTTGTTTTACACAAGTGAACAGTTTTGGTCACTGTGAGGGTCCCCTGGCAGGGCTGAGCATTTACCACTGCAGGGTGAAACCCTTGACCATGCCTGCTACAGAAATCTCAGGTGCCAGCACAGAGGCTCCAGCAAAATGGATGAAGAATTATTTACTGGGGCATCTGTGGACTATGTTTATTGTACTTTATAAACCTCACAAAATGATTAAATTCTACTGTTCTCTGTCCACTTAGATGGCTACAAAAGACTGTTACTTGTTTTCACTTCCATATAAAGGCCAAATACAGATGGACTTTTACTATCTAATGTTATTCACACATCTCTTATCTCTAAGATATAACTTGCTGTACCTTCTATAACATTTCTCCATTCCCTGTAAGCTTTTTGTGGACACCAGAGTACCTTTATACAATGAGAATCGCTTAAGTTGAAAAATGTCTTTAACCCAGCACTGAAAAGCCCGCTACTAAACCATGTCCCCAAGTGCCACACCTACACATCTTTTCAATACCTCCAGGGATGGTAGGATGGACTCATCCACCTCCCTGGGCAGCCTGTTCTGTTGCTTGACAATGCTTTCCATGAAGGAATTTTTCCAAATATAAACACATGATATCCTACTATGTATGTCTAAGTGCTGTAGCAGGTCACTGACCATTTCCCCTTGGAATATGGGGGCTTCATTCTGCTCCCTGTGTCCGTCTTCCAGCTTGGGCTGGTATGTGGAGAACAGCTGGTTTTACTATTGAACACTGAGGCAAAGAAGGCATTGAGTATCTCAGGCTTTTCCTCATCCTTTGTCATTATGTTTCCCCCATCCAAAAAAAGAATAGAAATGCTTTTTAGACATCCTTTTGCTGCTAATGTATTTATAGAAACATTTTTTATTGTCTTTTATGGCAGCAGACAGATTAAGTGCTAGCTGGGATTTGACCCTTCTAATTTTCTCCCTGCACAACCTCATGACACCCTTGTCCTCCTGAGTTGCCCGTCCCTTCTTCCCACTTTCAGAAACGCTCCTTTTTTCCTGAGTTCCAGCGAAAACCCTGTTCAGAGAGGCTGGTCATCCTCCCTGTTGGTTTGTCTTTTGGCACATAAGGATGGCCTGCTTTTGCACATTTATGACTTCCTGCCTTCCTTTCTTTACAGGACAATACATCATATCTAGAATACTTCTCTGCTACTTACACCCCTCTCTTTAGGATATTTATATTTAGATATACATTTATGAAATACAGCTGTGTGCCACTTCTGTAGCTCAAAAATATTCTATGCTTCTGCCATATAACAGTTCCAAGCACCCCACCTGACTTCCTCTGCTGCTTCCTTAATTTCTTAACCTTTGTCCTTTCATAGTCAATAACTCCAGTTCCAAGATAAACCTATGTTTATCTTTCAGTTTAAATTGAGACAATTCATCCAAGGTTGCTTCCTGCAACTCTTTCCAAATGCCCTCACTGTTTCCCAGAACTAAGGACAGACAGCAGGCTCTCTATCTGGCTTAGCATGTTGGTAAATGCTGGCTGCCACTACACTACAGAATTTTTAGTGTTCTCCATCAGAGACCCGCCACATAATTATCTCTGCTTATAAGCCCTGTCTTCTTATTTTTAAGTGATCCCTCTATGGCTTACCATCAATATACCATGAATATGTTCTATGAATACTAACTGATCAATCCTCACAATTCCTAGACCAATATGCAATCAGGAAATAAGATAATAAGGCAGGGAGGAGTTAAATGACAATAGTTACATAATTATCGAATGTATGATTGGAATTATAATACAGGTTTCCTTAGATCAGATCTATTTTTAATTACTAAGCATAGTCACCACTTCTTTGAATGGTTGCATTAAAAATTATGGGTTTTGAGAACTAAGCTGCAAATTTGTCTTTTTTTCCAAATTAAACATTTTGAAAAGCATCAGTCTGGGATCCATGAAGATTTGAGAAAACCAATTAACAGTAATCTGCCCTTACCCAGATCTTGTATCTCTGTTTGAATGTTACCTGTGCCTATCTGATCAACAAAGAGACAGAAACCACAACATATCTTCTTTTGGACATCTTTTGGAAAGTCTAACTGCTCATTATGATATTGTTAAGAAAAGCAGTAACAATACAATCAATAGCCACAGCACACAAAAATACCCTGTATGCCACAATCTGTTAGATTGAGAATGGGCTAACAGCCCAGCTGTTGGAAACACATTTCACCCGTCATACATTATTTGCACATTAAGATAGAATATGTGTTGAAAGAACAATCAATGTTTGTATCTACCATGGGGATAAGACTTCTGTCATTCCTCTGAAATCAGGGTCAAATCCACACCTTTACAAATTATGCTATCCTAGTAAATGGCAACATAAAAGATGGACATAAGAGGTTGTCAGCGTGAAGGGAATACTTAAGGAGAAAAAGCTTGTACCAGTTTTTCTTGTTTTTCATGAAGTCATGACCATATCATACATTATTCAATTAACAAGATCACCCTCCTACAGTCACTTGAAAATTCCTCTTATCATCTTTGTTCCTTTCTTCTGTAGGAATTGAGGTGGATTTTTCTCTCCACAGTTTCAGTGAACCCTGGCCACAGCTTCTAAGAGGCTCATTATCTCTTCTATCACATCAGCTTCTGCTTTCAAGGCTTATTGTTTAGTTCTAAGTATAAACTGACAGGCTAAAATCCCTTCAAAACACCCAAGGTGCCTTTGCCACGGAGTAAACACCAAAGCACCATGACTGCTGTAAGACCCATTTAATCAAAAATATATCCTACATGAACACTGAAAACCTTTGGAAGTACAATTACCCTAATTTCTTCCTCAGATGAAGGAACACTTGATGTGTTATTTAAATGGGCCGTAATTTTGAATCTCCATTATGGATTTGATTTGCTTATGTAAAATATGCTTTAGAAATGTGCAGAGTTCTCTCAGGCTTCGTGTCTGGCAGAGGCCAGAAGTAATACAATCGCATCAGTTCATACAGGTTATAGACCTGTAACCTGTACAGACTAGGCTACCCAAATGTAACCTTCCTAACAAGCTGCTGGCTGTCTGGAGCGAGTAAATCAACCTTACTCTTGTGGTCCTTGCTTTGGTCAAGACCTTATTGAGGCAACTCACCTAGCTACAAACACAAATATGTGATTATTGCAAAGCAGTCCTCAGGGAGATTTCCACTCAAACCTTACTGACATTCAATAGGATTTTGGGGACTAACTCCCTGAAAGGCAGTCAAAAATTCTTCATTCAAACAAGGGTGCCTGTGTGTGCATACGTATATGCATGAGCACATAAATACCTCTGTGTTCCTGTCTCCTTGTGCACATACACCCCACACCTACACAGCAGTGATGAGGTGCCAGAGTGCTTTGACAGAAGCCATTCACATCATGTTTAAGCAAAACCTCTTATTTCAATTGCTACTCTCAGTTAGTTCTGTCAAACTAATAATACAGGTCTGAGCAACAAAATGTTACAATATCAGTATTAGCATATAAAATAAAGGTAAGTATAGGTTTCCCATGTCTTTATTTCTTCTCCATTTTCTCTGTATCGAAGAAATTGGCCAAACCCAAACACTTTCATGTCTTCCTATGTGGCAGTTTTTTTCTGATGAGGGGAAAAAAAAGTATCTCTGTGTAAGAAAAAAGGAGATGTTGCCCCTTTGCTTTGTTGTTTTTTTTCTTAACAATATACAATAAATATAACTACAGTGGACTATTTAATAGTCCTGTAAGCATTACATGGTCTATAGCTGAAGAGAGTCTAGCTGCCTCAACTAAACAAAACCACTTGCTGTAAGAGCAGTTTTCAGGACAGTGATAAATCACGGTGTAATACAATCATGCATTAAGCTCCAACCAAATGTGAGACTGGCACAAATATTAAAGTACAACTGGGCAGAAGTCAAGTATGTACAAGTCATTGACAAGCATTGGTGTAAGTGCTCTAGACAAGACATTTAAAAGAAATTTACATAAAAGCATAGATTAAATTTATCAAAGTTTGATAAATTTTAAGACAGTAAAAAAGTACAGAAAACACGAAAAAATAAAAAACCCAGCCAGTTCATACAGTACAGTTTTACTACATCTATATTACAGAATGAAGACAGAAAAAAGGTACAAAGAATTAAGAGCAAAGAAATTCAGCAGAATTTCATTGCCAATGAGAGATGCGCACACACAGATGCACGCACACGCACAGAAAATAAAGACAAAAACCAAAAAAATCATTTACTGTAACAAATGACAGACAGAGAGGTGAGAACATTTGGCATGTTGCAGCACATGGAGTCATTCCCGATTGGCTAACGATGGTACCTGGCTTGGCTGGAGGTCACCGGGCTGCCTGAGCGGTGCCACGGATGGAGGAGGCACTCCTGACGTGGACGCGGAGCGGCCTAACCGGCAGCTTGCTTTAGACTCTGCAAAGGAAGAGAGCAGAAACACCAGTGAACAGGAGGAGGGTACTTACTGCTGCAGCAAGCTGAAACACTGTGGATCCAGGATTCCCTTGAAAAGGAGACTCCAGCCTTGGTTATGAGTTATTGTCTTGGACATTTGCTGAATCACGAGCAGAAGCTGAGATCAGAAGAGGGGTTCAGACAGAGCTCATGCCATGTCCTGGCCTCTTTGCTCTGGCATCGCTGAAGTACAAAGCATAAAAGAGCAGATAGGAAGAATAGAAAAGAATCATCCTTGTTGCCCCACTTCCCCTGCTTCCCAGTGCTTTTTCTACTCGTCATGTAGTAGAGCAGTGATTCAGGGAGTTACAGAGGCTTCTGGTTTCATCTCTCCATTCCAGAGCTAAGGAAAAATATGAAATGTCAGAAAATTAAGGAGGCAGTGTATAAAAGTGGTGAGGATACTGTCACACTTGGGAATTTGGAATGACACCGAAAATAGTTGGGAATCTCATGTCAGTGGCAACGATTTGAGAGACAAAGTAGGAAGAAAAGAGACAAATCAAAACATCTGCAGTGGCAAAGTCAGTTGCCCAGAATCAAGGTGATAATAGAAACAACGTTTGCCTTGAGAGAAAGCTCCATTTCAGAGAACTGCACAGAAATGACACAGTTATTTGATTTTTCCCTCTGCTGTTTTATATGGAGTAATTTCTGAGAAGGCTCCCCATCGATTTCCAGCACAGGTTACCATTGTACACACTGACACGAGGTGACCATGCAGCTCAGGAGGCCTGGACAAAGGTTTTTACATCTAAGCCATGCTGACACCCATGTGCTACCGCAGTGTTTAGCTGGTCTGGAGGAAACTTGTCTTTCTCTGAGAAAAGGATTTGCCTGTTTCTGCCCAAAGAATTTTTTTGTCCTTACATTTCCTTTATATGGCTATGGAAACACCTCTCAGCCTATGACTCAGCTGAGATCAAGGTGTTCATTCTCCTCATATTTCATAAACCTTCTTCCCAACCCTGCGTCTGCTTTTTCTATTTAGTGAGCAAACACTGAGAACATTTGCACTCACCAGACAGACTTGGTACAATAACAGAGTCTCACTTTTAGCATTGACAGTGCTGCTTTACCATGAATAACAAGTCATTATAATACCATGCTTCATTACAATGTAAAGAATTTTAAATTTTTTTAAAATAAGGTTTGAAGAATTCCTCCTATTCCATGTTTTCAAGAGAAGAAGGACCTATGCCTCACACAGTCATGGTTTAGAAAGTTTGCCTCTGAAGTACATATTTTGTGACATGTGTTTGCTTGTGTATGTCTGAAATTTATTTTCTCATGCTTCATTTACACTGCTGCTTCGTCTGTGTTTGTTTTAAATTTCTCTATTTCCTATGTGGACCTCTAGTATCACCACTGGTCACTGGTTTGAAAGGAAGATGTCTGTCCCCAGCATGTCCTTAAGGTCACTTAGCACATCTTGGAAAAGTGAGGACAGCTGGCACATTACTCCACATGCCACCAACATGCTGAAATGGGCTCTTCCACTCTCACTGATGCTTTCTCATTGTCACCTTAAATGCTTATTTTCCTCAGATATTTCAGAATTCAATAGGGCATGGAGAAGAGCTATCCACTTACACTGGAGCACTTAGACCAATGAAAGCATCTGTATGGGTGAATATTCATCAACTAAATATTAATAGGTTAGTTAACATCCAGCTGGCTGAGCAGCAAAAATATTTATGCTGTTCGCCGAATGCATTATTCAATTCACTCTCTCCTAGTCAGTCTGTAAACACACCACGAGTCAACACAGCCATAGGCACACAGAAAGGAGCAGACTGACCTCCTCCATAACCTTGCTTTTTGTGCATAGTCTGCTGGTTTGCTTTTTTTGGACTTGGGCAGTTATTCTGAAGGTTGATTAGATTTGTTTTTGTTCTGATTTCACACTGTCTGTGTGCCATATTTCTGACTGTTCCTTTCAGTAATATAGATATAATAATGGATCTTATTATTATATCTCATCTTTCATCTCCTGGAATTTTGCTGGGGTTTCAGAGAAGACGAGAATTGGGTGTTTTTTCCAGTTGTTTTTCTGTACCACTGAGTAGAGTTTCTGCTTCTGCAGCGACAAGCAGAATCAGACACTCAGCACATAAAAAACTCCAAGACACTGTCTGACTATGCTTCTGAATTATTTTCTTTGCTTTAGCAAAGCAGAAAGAAGTGTCATAATTTCCAATTTGGATCTATGTGCAACAACAAGAGATTACCATTTCCTTGCCAAAGAGACTCCTTTCATCTGGCATCAAAGAAATAAAACCTATCACACACAGATGAAGTATTAATTCCTTTATCTCTCTGTAATATATGTTACAGTATTAAGGAAACTATTGTGATTTCCATGGTGATTCTCACCAAAAGGTGTTTCAGACATGGCTCCATCTAGCTTTTTGGTCTCAGTGGCAATATTTTCAGACCAAATAAATACTGTATTCTACTGTAATTAGTGGTCTGAGTAACAGTTTCACACTGCACACCAGTGTGGGGGGAAAATAATCTATAAATGGTTTGCTGTTTAAATGCTGCCCAATGCACTGTATTCTGCAGCATGTTATTTTTGAGCTATGGGCAGCTTATTCACCGTACTGGGGCTATCTGGGTTTTCCTGTTTACTGCTGAGAATCTTAATGGAAGAACTACTGCTAGCAAATAGCAGGGATGGTTTCTAGTGTTTATTTCATGTTGATCTCTTGTGGCTGATATTGAGACAGCTCAGTACAAACACCTGGAATGAGTAGCGTTGGACTCGTTGAGAAGTCCCTTCTGTGACAGTGATTCATCGTGTGGAGCTGAGCTCTATCAGCCATCCTGATAAGCACATAGGGAAGGCTCTGTAGGCCAGGGGATGCAGGGCATGTGAGCAGTCATTAGACATGCCCCTTGCAGTCAATGGGCAGCATGAGCTTGAGTTCAGCAGATTCTCGGGGGTAGCCAGGAAGCTGCAAAATGTTATGGGCAAAAATGTTCATAAAATTCAGTTGGCGTATTTGGAGTTTTAATGGTATTTTTGTGCACAGCTTCAAATGTTGCATTTCTCACACTGTGACATGATATGAAAAATGCAGTGCTGGTCTCTGGGAGCCAGGTGCAGTGTAGTGCTAGGAGGGGATGGTGGCCCACTGGGCCTCAGTCCCCTGTTACGGCACCCACAGTGGCCACAAAACTCGCACAGTGGAGTGGGACCACAGCCCCCTCACACCAAGCAAACCCACACACAAAATCAGCTGCAAGGGGATGAGAATTTCTGCACTCTCAGGTTTAAACTCAGTCCTCACAGCACAGGAGGATTACACACGGACATAGGCAAGCAAATACAGGCTCTCTAAACCCAAATAGGATCGCCTTGAAGTTGTGCGTTTAATTGTGTCTAAGCACTCATATAAATGGCCTGTTTTCCAAAAGTGAAAGGGCTGCCATCATGACTAAAGATGTACAGGCTTGGCTGATTGCATTTGGGACACAGGGTGTTGTAGGATTTTCCTCAATAAAGCACAGAGCTGAAATGCCACAAGATTTTATGGAAATATTTTCAATCAGTTTTATACCAATGTGCTATGATTTTCTATATTCTCCAGAAGTACAACAACTCTTCATGATTTTTATTTTTGGATCTTAATGGGAAGAGTTCTTTATTCATCCAAGGAAGCCTTCATTCTGCCTATCCTAATCTTAATTCAAAAAAATACTCTGGCTGTCACTTACATTGGAGAAGCTTCTTATCCTGTCACAGTCTCTTCTTTGCACATGAAAAGAGAAATATTGCTTATTTGCTACAGCTGCCAAGAAACACGTTTTGAATTAAACAAGGCAATGTGACAGGCTGAGAGCAATCACATAAAAAAAAAGAAAAGAAAAAAGAAGAAAAAGAAGGCATGCATACTGGAAATATACATCACAGTTATTATTTTCATACGGGCCTAAAAAGAGATGAGTAAGCTGAAACATGACTTAGAACTATGAAACATTAAGGTGGAATAAACTACATAGTATGCTGTTATCTAAAAAAATGTATTTAGTACTTTGCTATTGGCAGAAGCCAATTAGTACTGAAATATCACAGCAGCACATCAAACTGAATAGTTTTCACAAAGGGAGCACTGAACCTCTGGAACTCAGTGTTACCAGATATCCATAGGTCAAAAGTTTAGCAAGTCTCAAAACCAAGCAAAGTATAATGAGTAAAACCATGTCTGAAAGGAAGCCTCTATTTAGGTTTAGGGGATACTTTGTCCAAAGGGAAAAGCTGTTAGTGGAATATACTTAATGTCCTGAAATATTACTGTTTATTTTCTTTGTAAAGCTTTCGTTGTAGGATTTTGTTGTAGGATTGTTGTGGCTCTGTTTGTTTGCTATTTCCTGGCTGTTTTGAAATACAAGTGTTTCATATCTTTGTTCAGGTTTTTTGTGTGTGTTTTTCTTATATCTAGGCAATATTTTTACTCCAGTCAGAATCTGTGTGATCCCACATCCTGGAGGTCACAGCCAGGACCATGGGCATTGGCAGGATGCCCTCAGTGTATAGCTCCCAGTACTGCTCATTTTATTTTAGGTGACAGGCACTGCTTAGGAAGAGCTTGTGTGCAGAAAACGTGAATGACCACTTCAGGCAAGGTCTGGGCCTCGTTGGGCAGTAACATAAAACTCCAGCATGAAGTTGCCTTCACTTGGAGAATCCTTGTGGATTTAGGAGCACAGTAATACTGCCTGTGAGGAGAAAATGCAGGGGTTGGTGGGAGTACTGAGTTGTCTCTGCGTGAAGCAGACCTAGCTGGCAAGAACTGGTATTTTGCTGCTATTGCCTTTTTACACCAATGGATGCATCTTGCACCTTGGGCTTCCCGGGCTTTGCTCCATTCCTATAAAGAGATGAACTTAAAATATTCATTACTTTTGGAAATCAACAATGGTGGCCTGTAATTTCAATGAAGGATGGGCATTTACCCCCTTGCTGATTATCTACAATGTTTTCAGCTGGAATACTGATGGCTGGCTGAGTGACAAGCTGGTGCTGATTCAAAACCAGGACACAACAGAGTGTCTGAGATTTAAAAGGCTGGGCAGTGCCTGTCTCCAGCAGCAGGTGGCAATGCAAAATGCTTCTTGGTTGCAGTTAGGAAAAAAGCAGTAACATTCCAGAAAATACTCTTCAAGCCTGCTGGAGTGAAGTCGTACAGCTTCTGTTTTACAGATTGTGTTTGGCTGTTCATTACAATTGCACTGATTTTCCTAAAAGTCAGCATGCCCCAAAATCACACTGCTTTCCATAAGAAATTATAGGATGCCAAGAACCAGAAAGTGCCCTTGACAAATTCTGTCACAGAACAATCAGGCATTAGAGACAATGATAGCTGTGTGCAGCTGACAGCACAGGCTCTTTGAACAAAATGGACAGAAAGTTCAAGATTCTGTTTAGAGATGACTCATTCTCCCTCTGATCTTAGTAGCAGTTTCAGAGTTGGGGAGAACCCACCAAAAATCAGTATTCTCATTCAGATATTTGCTCAGGCCACCCCAGTTGCCACCTCGTCTGTGCTGGAGCAGAGCTGCCTGATGAGAATACATGGAAAGTCCTTTCACACACTTTCTCTTTTAGAGCAGAGCAATTCAATCCCATTTTCTTTAATTTATTTCAACACTGCGCTCATAAATTCCTGTACCAGTGTGAGGTAGGAGGCAGGTAGCAAACTGGTGTTTCAAGGACATGTCTGCACAAGAAAAAATAGCCTTTTTTTCTGTTGTCTACAATATTGCAAAGAGAGCAAAAGCAGTGACGACTGTACTGGGGACTGCCTTGGTTTTATTTGGTCCTGTGGTAAATCTAAGTTCTAATTCCTAGAACAGAATTACTTTATCTCCTTGACTCCAGAAAGCATTTATATTCATATGAAAGTATTAAATCTCTCTTCTTGCATTCTGTTACAGTTCTAATTTAATTGCAGAGAATGAGCTGTTACAGTCCATGTGCAAGTTCACTGAGGAGAACTGTGTACAGCATTCTCAATGCAGTGCCCCACCGAGTAAAGGTAAAACATGTTGCTCAGGCAACAGCAAGAGACACGGAGGAAAAAATATTCAGGGCAGATGAGAGGCAATATTCATCAAATGAAATACCATAAATCGCAGGGAAAGCAAAGTCATAATCAGCTCTCAGATTTTAATCACAGAAAGGAATCAAAATTCAGCCAAGAAAATACAATTTTTCTTTGACAGTCCTAACAATGTAAGACAAAGTCACAGTTAACTAAATCAAGGCATGATTCAACAACTATTACAGTTTGCTGATGCCAAATGGCAATTGAGGCCAACATGTTTTGTCTGCTTTTGGAGAACAACCAACTCTGTGAAATAAAACTGCTGCACAAATGTTGGACAGCAGTGTTATATTTTGCTAAGAACTTACTCTTTAATTTTAACTTCTTTACTACCCTGCTCCATAGTGTCATCTTGCAGAACTGAAGGGTTGGTACACACCTTTGGTCTAATTATCAGATGTCCCAATACTTTGATGTGGTAGCTGTAAGCCCATCCTTTTACCTGCACAAGCACAGATGAAGCTCTGATACACTGGGAACAGAATTTTTACCAAAAGTTATGAGCTAATCTGGAAAATTCCCACCTTCCAGGAAGCTTTGTGAGAACAGACAAGTAACCAAATGGCAGTAACACACAAAACCCCCCTGTGCTAGAGTTCATATGATTTGCAGAAAAGTCACTTCCACTGCACCAGAAAGGACAATTTGGGGGGGTCTGTAGCAGGAAAAGCTGGCCTACATGATTGCTGCAAATGACATGTCACATCAGCAAAGACTCTTCAACTTATACACTGAGTTTCAGGTGTCATTTTCAGCAATTCAGGGACAATGTGAGTCCCATTATCACACAGGGAAGCAATGTTCTGTGTGAGGCGTGAGCATCTCTGCTCACTCAGCAGTTTAAACACTCATTGCTGCCACTCACTGCCCAGCAGATCTCTCATGCAGGAATGATTTCTGGTCTGAGCAGCTCATTTGTGCTCTTATACTTACTGAACATTGACCACAGGGCTTCAGCAGTAGATATGCCAACTGTCTTTCAAGTGGGTATTTCTCACAATCCAACTAATAAGAAATGAAGTTACTGTTTTATGAGAGCTGTCAAATCTCAAAAGTACCAATGCAGTGCTTGTGCAAGGGCCATAGATATATCTTCATAGATGTCTGTTCATTTAACAGTTCTGTTTGTCTTAGTCAATTTATAAACAACACTGCGTTATAATGTCATGGTTTATGGCAATTTACTATTTAATATATAAAAATTTTTGATTAATAAAATGACAAGGTGTGAATCTGAGACTTCTGAAATCCAGTCACTTTTCTAGAAATTTCTGTACAGACAGAAAGCAACGGCTGCTCTGTCCAGTCACTGTGCCCCTCAGTAAGACAACCTTGCTTTTGCACACTGCATTTTTGTTACTTTGTGTGATCCCTGAATTTATGAACTCCTTTCTGAGGTGCCATCCTGGGGGTGTCTTTGCCATAGTGTCCCTTTTCAATGTCAAGTGGAATTCCTTACTTCTTTTAAAGTAGATGACCAGCATGTTTACACGCTTCTGTTCCCTGCTGCCATCCCAGGCTCTTCCAGCACAGAGCACAAGAAGACAGCACAAGGCTCATTAGTGCAGCAGTCAGTGGGCAGGGCCAATTCTAGAAGATACTTGGAAGTCTAAAGAACCTGGATGCTTACCTACATCCGTGTGTCTTTAGAGATTCTTCATCTCACAAGGACATATATTAGATCTTCCCTGCTGTGCTACTGGACGTACCTGAGCTGTTGCTTCCAGCCAGCATGGTTGGACTGACAGAGGATCTCCCCAGCCTGCTGGACATCACAGGGGGCCCTGGCGTTCCATCCCATTCCTGAGCTTTCCCTGGCTCTCGAGAGGAAGCTGTCCCATGATGGCCTCTCTCTTTGTTTTCCAGCTTTGGTAGTGGTTCAGTGCTGTGACTTCTGATCTTCAGCTCATCTAGTGGTTCTACAAAGTACACAAGTGCACATTTCGTTATAGAGTGACTGCTAATCATCCACATCATGCACTAATAATTTGCAAAATACTCCATACATATCAATCATAAATCCTTTATGGGCAATTTATAGCATGGTTTTACCATCTAGGCCAAACCCCTCTAGTTTACACAGTTCCAATACAGGTTTTAATTACTAAAACCACACACCATGCAGCAGATGGATAAAATGTAATTTTTCTGTTACAAATTTTATATGCCAGGAATATAATTTTAAGACTGGTTTCCTACCAAATTGTGGTTTATTAACAATTTATAGAAATACTTGAAATCTTTTCAGCTGTCATTTCATTGGGAACAAGTTCTTCTTCAGGTACTTTCAAAGCAAGCTCTCTCCTAAGACAATACTGTGCAAGCAACATATCTGTATTTCTCATAAGCTCTAATAAAAGCACACAATCCACAAAACAAAAGAGCACAAATCCATTTTGGCGTGCCCAGCACCATAACCTAGGGAATGATATTGCACTTGTTTGGAAAATCCTTGGAGTCAGAAAATTACTTTCTGCTTGCAACTCCATGAGTCAATGTAAAGAGGTGCAATTCAAAACACAGTTGAATGATTTTTTCAAGTGAAGCAGTGATGTCTGCTTTCTTCATGGCTGGTGATTTTCTGTTCTTTTCTCAATACCCCAATTTCTTTTCTTGCAGGTTGAGCAATGCATAGAGAAAGAATTCATTCCTGCTCTTTTCCATCTGTAGCTGTGAAAAATTCACATGGAAAACTAGATACAGAAGAAACATTAGATTGCTCTTAAGTTGTAAGACCTAATTACTGTGCTACTCAGTTATTCAAAGCTGCTGTTTACCTCCTTTTGAAAAAAAAATCAGTTCTCAGTTTGGAATTTTATATCTCATATTCAAACCCAAAGACATCTTTACATGATACTCTCAGTTCTAGTCACACAGGTTTATTAATAACCCTCTGATGTACCTTAATTTCTGTAGTTACCTACAGTCTTGGAATCCACATTTGATGGAGATAACTATCTTTCCTTGAGCTCTATCCCAAAAACTTTTAGTAGCTTCAAGGGACTTTAGAAGATTTGAGAGAGCCAAGCAAAGATAAAATGCCAGGAGCCATTCAGAGGCAGGAGATGCCAGCAGCCCCCCAAGGGATCCATGCTGAATGGCAGGGGCCTGGCTGAGCAGGACTGACAGTCTGAGCAGCCGCTTCCTCTCCCAGCTATGCTCATGGCCAGGAGCTGGGACTGTTTGACAGAGATCACAACGCAGACTGTGCAGTCCCAGAAAAAGAACCACTTTGATTTGCCTATGCCTTAACACCACACACATGGTTACCCTCGGTACAGCAAACAGTGGAAGATGCACTGTTAGACATCTGTGGTAGATAGAGACTCCTCCTATGACAGCAGTGACAAAATTTCACATTGTTTTGGGTTCTCTGACATTCTGGTCTGCAGATGAACTTAATGAGACACAGTCAGCCTGGGGTTTCCTCAATGAAACATCATACAGGAAATATGTAAAAATATCTAATTGAATATGCAGTGCAAGATGTAATCATTTGTGTATTTCATTAATTACTATCAGTTACTAGTAACATTTAATGTTAAGGATATCTTACCACAACCTTCAAGTAGTAATACTCCGTGAGAAAATGATCAAACAGCCCTGGGCTGGGAGTTGTAAATAGGATTCAGTGACATTTTATGTGACAACGGCCTTCAAAACTCAAACCTCTTCCATGAACTTCTAGGTCATTTACCTACTTTAATGTATGCAAAAAACCACTGCAATGAAAATTCAAAGTGTTTGTTTTTTCTAGTTGGTAACCCCAGCAGGGTACAAGGTTGAATAACAGTCTGTATCAATATAATATGACATCCGCCTTTCAGGGACCTTTGCTACGAGATGTCTGTGACACGGATCTGTCTGTGACTGCACAGAGAGACCTGCTAATACAAAGAGCTGTGTGAAGAGAGGGAGAACCCAAATTATTACCAGGATTTGAACTGTTTCAGTTGACAGCATCAAGCTATCAAAAATACTGGTGTACTTTTTCACATAACAGATGCATGCAATCATATGTGATTCTTTTCTTCACACCAATGACATTCACTTCTTTATGATACTATTTACCTGGGAAAAGGAAAGATACTACAGTTTCAAAATTCTTTGGAAATGCACACAATCCTCTTTCCCACCAGCACAGGGTGGTGTCTAGGTTGCAGTTTGTTCTTTCCAGCAAAATGAAGAGAAAGCCGAAAGACCTGAATGTGCTTTTAAAAAGTCCGAATTGGGCCCTGCAAGTGCCCTACCAAATTAATGCATAATTCGATAGAGTTAATTTACTATAGCATCCAGCTGCTCGTGGAAATGCTGCGATTTCCTCAGTGAAAACCTTCTCAGTGTGTTCCTCATTGACACTACTTGAACACCACCCCTTGAAATTTCACACGCATGCAGTCAGCCCTTGTCACAGTGGAAATGCTCTGGCTGAGTGTGGAGCTAAGGATTTATTTACTTCAGTTTACTTAACAGAGAAGCAGTTGTACTTGTTGCCTGATAAAAATGATTTGTGCATTCTTAGTTTTATTGTCAGCTGAATCAAAGCACAGCAGTTCTCTGCAACCAGCTGGAAACTGTGGAAATATTCAGACTAAATAAAGATTTGGTTTATAGTCTAGTTCTTTATAAGGTATAGAAAATCAGTTTTCAGCTGGCTGTCTAGACTTTGTAAATTTACATTCCACTATCCTTTCTTGGGGATTTTCAGTTCACAGTTTATCTGAAAAGTAATATATCCTAAAAATGAAAAGCAGATTGAATCAGATTATAACGTCATGTAACCCATCACAGAGCCTGAATCATTATTATTTGGTGATCACTATCAGTAACATTGATACACAGGCAGAAAACAACATGTCAGTGTTTTAATAGTGTAATATTACTTTCCAGCTCACTTGTGAATACAGAAAAAGTGAAAAAGAAAATTATTGCCTCATTTTTACTCAAACATTTTGGGGAGGATTTTAGAATAATTTCAGCTTCTTTAATAAATTTCAATGGGAATCATACTCAAACTCAATTAAAAAAAAAATTTAAAAAATCGCTGCTACTTCTTGGTCAACTGAAAGAGTACCTCAGTTCCAATGTGCCCAGGACAGCTCCAGAAAGGCGGAATGTCTCCTGCCAGGTCTCAGCCCATCACTGGCACATTTGTTGACTATCCCAGCCACTTGGGTGTTTTTATCTTGTCAGCTACTCCCTGATGCAAATGTAGCTCCATGGAGCAAGCAGTGGCACAAATTATTGTGTCTCATAAAAGGACATTCCCTGCTCCATGTTTTCTCTCCTGCAGCCTGGCACAAGGCATTGGCAGAGAGCAGAACACACCTGTTGCTGCTGGCTGTGGTCACCTGTGGGGTGGGGACCTTATCATCTACTGAAAAGCAAACCAGGATATTTCACACAGAGTAACCCTTTAAAAAAGCTACAGCAGGACTTAAATGGCCACTTTATCCCTATTGATCCCATACTGAAAACAGGAGCTCTTACCAGTCAGATATATCTATGTATACAGACACACAGCTGAAAGTTAACACTAGCTGCTGCACAGCTCTTTTTTTATTTTTTATTTGGGAATTGCAGACACATAGGTTGGATCTAGGTTATCTTGTGCTGTTCAAAACCTTAATTTGGAGTTAGGAAATATCAAAGCTCAGTATTATGCTGGGATCTCACTGAATCATACGGTGGCCACCAGAAAATCTTTTCACAGTTAAGAGCTACTCTTTGAAAAACTGAAATTATTATGGAGAACACCTTTATTGTTCAATACTTCTTCCACCAAAATGGTACATAAAAATGTAAATTTCAAGAAATAATTCACTGCTTTAAATATTTATGGACACAGTTGGTTAAACTGCCATAAAGGCACTCAAATGTTTCAAGCACTTCCAGCTGTCATCGTATTTCAATATTTAAAGACATGCATTTTTCTTATTTATTTCACCTGAATCTCAGGCTTTTCCATTTAAAGTGTAAGATGGTTAAAATCTCTCACAAAGTACATATTTTACAAATAATTGGCATGTATAATCTCCCATCTAAGAAAGGTCCCTTAATAGCTGTGCACTAGGCAAGGCTGGCATGTGAGCTGTGGTACTAGAAAACCTGGAAATGCTTAAGGAAGTGAGAAACAGAGTCAATTGCAACTCGGAGCAAAGAAAACTGAAATTACAGCTACAGAAAACATCTTACCCAAAAAGCTATCATTCAAATGAGTACAACTTTGTGGCCAGTCTGCCACTCTGCTCTTAAACACAAATTAATTTCAGGTCCAGGTGGCTTCTTAGTGCAATGCTAAGTGATAAATAGCAGAACCTTTATTGCTGCTTGAGGTTGTGGGGGAAGAAAGAAAAGCAATTGTCTAAGGAACTTAAAATGAACATTGCTTGCTGCCATGTCTCTCAGCTGTGAGCTAAAATGTCTAAGTTAATCCATACATTATTAATTTATTCCTTTTTTTTTCCTATGTGTTTGTTATAAACCTAAATAAATGATACATCACTCTAAAATTCAGCACACACATACAGTTGCAAAGCAAAGTAAGTAATTTGGGATGGGGTTTAGATGAGAGCCAGAACTTGCCATCTCCTCCAGCCTCGCCATGTCAGACCTCCCCTTGCTGGCCATGAGGCGGGCATGGCCCTGGCTGAGGGAGCAGGAGCACAGAGCACCCAAGGGCACACCTGGAGGGGTGCAGGTGCAGGACCAGAGTGCAGCCAGCACGTGTGTGTGATGATCAGAGCTACCTGAGACATGCCCCAGGCACAGCTCCACCTGTGGCCCTTCTGCCGCTGCCAGCACCACGGCAGCTTGCTCCCGTCTGACTGACCACTTCCACAGGCACTGGATGTAGAGCAATACTAAGCCTCTCAGAGAATTCCAGAGTTCCGTCTTTGTGCACCCCAGGGCTTTTTATTTACCTTAATCGCACATTTAAAAATTAGAGCTGTGTTTTAATGGATTTCTTGATGTGCGGTGCTTTGTTTTATCTGCACAGCTGTGAAGTTATCCCAGCCTCTCCCAAAGAAAAATGATCAGCATGCAAGAAACATGGATAATGCTCAGTGCTTCAGCCATTAAAAAAAAAAAAAAAAGACTATATTATACTGTCAGTGAAACCCATATCCTCATCTTTATTAACTATAGCGGTTTGTCTATTCTGACTTCATCTGCTTGCTAATTAAGCAGAAGTTTGCTTTGCATATCAATTTTTAATACTCCTTTTTTACAGTTAAGTGAGAGTTGCAGCAGCCAGCTTGTTCAATTAAAAGCAGCTCTGACCTAGTTCCATGCAAAATCAATAGAAAGCCTGAAAAAGTCTCACAAACCATCAAACATTTAGGAAGAAATGACTGAACTGCTTCTTGGTGTTCACGGAGCACATGTTTCTGTGAGCGGGGTAGGGCTTTTTTTTTTGTTTTATATGGTGAAATCCAGTGGAGATAACATCTGGCTGCTACAGACAGCAAAGGGAGGGGAAGAGAGATTGCTGAGAAAAATGCATTTAGTTATTTTTCTGTGGCTGTCCCAAACCTGTTAAGTGTGCAATCCTGGTTAGGAAAACAAGACAAGAAAAGCAAAAGCCACAATGCAACTAACTGGAGACTAATAAAAAAAGGGATAGATTTATACCAAAAGATCAATCAAGCCTTTAGAATAAAAATATTCAATGAAAATTATGAAAGCTATGATCTGGTTGAAAAATCAGAATAGAATTCTTTAAGTTTCAATAAGCGTCAGCTGGCAGTATTAGTCACTTAAAAGATGAATTTTTAAAATTCACCATTGTAAGACATATTCAACATTGTTTGATGTCCTATTGTAAGAGGAAAAATCCTCTTGTATATTGATTGAAATAAAGGAAAACCTGTTTTTACTGTTAATTAAGGAGAGACATGCATCCCTGAAAATGTTAAAAAAATGTGTGGCTATGGCACTTGAGGACGTGGTTTAGTGGTGAACATGGTGGTGGTGCTGGGCTGACAGTTGTACCTAATGATCTCTTCCAATCTTAACAATTCTATGGTTCTGTTGATCCAAGATGATCATATTTTGGCATATACTACGGAAGTGATGACAATCACCCATTTCCAACAGGGCCATCATTATTTCTTAAATGTTTACTCTATGCTTGATCTTTTAAGTGTGCCCATTCTGCTGCAAATCACATCACAGCCCCATCATCTGACTGAAGAGGCCACATCTGGAAGATATGCACTGTACAGATGTACTACCAAAGCAAATAAAAGCAATAAAAGTATCCTGGAACTCTCAACATTATATCAAATGGCACTCCATTAACAAGTCTTCTACTTAATTCAGACTAGTTACAATTACATAATTAAGCATAACACTTTAATTCTCTGACATTTCACTGCATTTTTCTTTTTTATCATTTTCCTTTCAGAGCTCGGAATGCTGGAAATTGGTGACTTGCACTTAGAAAAACCTTTACAGAAGCCTGTGTCCTCGGGTGCCTTTTTGGGCAGAAACCTAATTACAGCAAGTCAAAGGGAATTCTGTTATTGACTTCAACAGAGCAAGGGTTTTCCTTCCAGCAGTTATTAGCTGGGGCTAGCCAGCCACGCTGATTCGTATGAATGTATGGAAGAGCTGATCGTGGGGAGCTGCAAACATTTCTCTTCCATAGTTTGTGCACCCGGATCTGCTGATAATCCAGGCTGTGCTTTCAATTAATAAAACAAATGTGTGCACATACATTTCATACCCGTAGGTGGGTATGAACAAGGTCTGTGACTGTTTGCAGCAAATAGGATTTAAGTAGGAGAAGTAAGAAGATTAGTTTGAAAAGCCTGAGTGTGGCAGGCTTGTGAAACTTTGGTTTCACTGACATTAGCCTTGGACTAATTAGCAACAAGCATTACACACAAGCACAGACTGCCACTCCCACCCTAAACTCCACAGTGATAAAAGAAAATACTGTTAATGAAACCTGTAATGAAACTGTAGAAATCAGTGACTGTAAAAGGTGGCCCAGCTGTTACCTGGCATTTGATTTGAAGGGATGGTACCTACTCTTATTTAAAGGCTTTCCTTCTCAGCCCTGTTCATTTCATCTTACACTCATTCTGTTATTCAGGTTCTTAAAATACACCCTTGATCTTTGGATGAGGACACAATGGTTTGATAGGTCCTGCACACATCCTAGCACAGTATGGCAAGAAATCAGAAGGCAATAGTGAGCCGAAAGAGCTAAAGTATATAGACACTTCAAGAAAAATATTTTTGTAGAAAGTTCATGACCTTATGTTTCAAAGCTTCACTTCAAAAACATCAATCTTTCATGGAAGTCCTGACTATATTAAACTTGTCAACACTTTTTTTGTCAAGTTTTCTGCTGAAAAACAGCCTTTGAACTATTTCAGGAGTTTGAACATAAGGTTTTTCCATTGTCTGAACACTTTCATTTCTTCTAAAGTGTATGTTTTTATCCAGGTTCAGTAGTACATGTTAGTCAGAAAATGAAGCTATAGTAAAGGATTGTGAAAACTGGACACAGAAACCCTCCCTTTCATACGTTCACATAAAAATATCAGTTTTAAATCTGGAGTGAAAATGAATTCTTCCCTGGCTATTTTGTCTATGGTTTAACTACCTGTATGAAAACCATTTTTATTAATGCATTTCTCTTTCTTGGCTTCATTAATGCATTAGAAAATTTGTCTTTCATTATTAGAACACTCATGCCTATTGCATAGCTCTCCTTCTACAGCAGTATGTTA
The DNA here is from genome assembly GCA_013397935.1 of Dasyornis broadbenti. NCBI lineage: Eukaryota > Metazoa > Chordata > Aves > Passeriformes > Dasyornithidae > Dasyornis > Dasyornis broadbenti. The sequence continues at coordinate 282,949 of VZRN01007445.1, read as the reverse complement.
CCTGTAAAAGGGAATCCTGACACTTTCTGAGCACTGGCCTCATCTGAAATTTGCTCTGTTTTACAAAGCCAGGCACAAGCACCTAACGTTGTTGTGCAGCCTCTATGCCAAGCCTAGCTAGGTCAGGATCTGAGGAACTTTTTGCTCTGCAAGTAAATGCTCAAGATTCCTCCCTGCTACAGGATAAAACCTTTATGTCATTCTGGCTTTCTATGTATTTTAACAGAATTAGTTCTTCTAGGCCCTCCCCACTTCCTAATTTGAGGTTTCATTTTGTGAACTGGTTTTATTCTTGCTAGAACAGCAACTGTGAATCCATGCCAGCACAGATTTCCGATATTGAGGAAATAAGTAGAATTGCAGATGGTCTTGTAACAGCTCTGGCTGATGTCTGTGCTCGTAAGGCCTTACCATTATTGCCTTCACAAGTGGGCAGAGCAGCTACTGTGGCTGGCACAAGGCTCTCTGTCTGTGTTACAGCACATACAAACTACATACAAATTACATAAACATTGCTGGAGCACTAAATTAGCTACGGATTTCCTGGAAGAAGGTACTTTTTGAGTCAGGAATTCAAATTCACACACAAAAATAAAGTAATTGCCATCTTCAGCAAAATTAAACACACAGCTTCTCTCTTTCAGATGAGTAGTTATGAGAACAATGGTTCTCCTTACTCATTCTTAAGTGCCAGATAAAGTGCTAATTGCATGTTACTGTTTTAACAATAAAATAATTATTAGGGATGGATAATTCTGTTCAGAGGAGTGAAAGGAACACGAACCTTCACATCAAACTGAATGTAAAGGAACCTGATTTTTTAATATACATGATTATCCTCACAATTGTTTCCTCAATGTGCCTGTACTTTTCACCTTATCTATACCTAGCATGTTTGTACACCCCATTTTCATAGTTTGATATTTGAATCATTTACTTGTATAACCTAAATAAAACTATTTCTAACACTTTGATTTTTCTTGTTACTGATAGAGTCTTGGAAGGTTCAGAGGAAATTTCAGTGGAAGCATATCTACCGTTAAGAGTCTAGGAGTCTTTATCAGAATATTATCTCTTCTCCCAGGGAACTAATGAAAGCAAATGAGGAAATGGCCTCAAACTGCACCAGGGGAACTTCAGGCTGGGCATCAGGAAGAGCTTCTTCACTGAAAGAGCTGTCAAGCATTGGAACAGACTGTCCAGAGAAGCGATGGAGCCACCACCCTTGGAAGGCTTCAGGCAATGACAGTCTATGGTTTGGTTGACAAGGTGGTATTTGGTCAAAGGCTGAACCCCATTTGAAGGTCTTTCCCAGCCTCAGTGATTCTATGGGTAGATTAGATAATACTCGGACAAAAATATGCAGCATATTATGCATTCATTCACTACTCAGTGTCTGTATAATTCTGTGACATTCTAGAAACCAAAGTACAGAGTGGTTTTGCAAGGAATGGCAGCCTAGGACAAGGCGAGGACTCTCTTGTCATAATTTATAATGGGATCCCCAAGAGTATATCTTACCTGTATCTTTAGGGACCTTTGGATTGGGTCTTTAATAATGGGGTTTAAAAAATGAGCTTGCTCAGGTGGGAATCAAATCAGTCATGACAAAAAAAAGTATGTTCTTTAAACATGGATATATAAACCACTTAGCCAAAGATATTGCCAGTGTTTGTTACACAGATCAGTAAGGTAAAAGCATTTTAAGAAATATAAAGAGGAGAAACAGCAGTCAGAAATATTAGATCTTTTTGGAAATGAGGGAAGAAACCTTGTCTTTTCCTTTACTCCCCAAAAAGTTCCCACCATCTTCTCTTAAATTGCAGAGGTTCTAGAGCTGTGTCACTGTAAGTACAGATTTATTTAAACTTTTTCCCTCGTAAAGATGCAATAACAGCAACTCAGGAAATCATTGAATCAGATTTCAGATCATAAGCTGGCGTGCAAAAGGGTTTCATTTAACAGTGACCTCAAGCAGCTCCTCTAGATAGGATCCAGATATTTCAGTTACAAAAAAAAAAAAAAAAATCAAGGTTTTTTTGCAAAACTGTTTCTTTTTCTCTTGTGATTAATTTTGAGGGAACTGTTATGTTCTGCTTTTTTTGAAACTTGTGCAATATTTCACCATCCTGAAGTTCACAGTCCTTGGTTTGGTGGTGGTGGTGTGGTCTGGGTGAATTTGATTATTTACCCTAGACAACACTGTGATCTCCTTCCCTGTAACTTCATTTAAGCAGAGACTTAAATATGATCTCTAAACACTTGCCTGTGGAAAATGTCAAATGGAGTTCAAAGTGCCTTTTGAGCACTGTGTTTAACAATAAACACAGGCCTTCCTACTAGTAATCTCTAGTTTTACTTTTAGGACTTAGCAAACAAAAATGCACTTGAATCCTAATGCAAAGAAAATCTGATTCTTAATTCAGAAAAACATGCATTTCCAGGTCCAGTGCTTGGTTATGAAAAGAAGTTCTGAAAGAGCTGGCAATTTGTCCTCTCAAGCCATTGGCACTGCCAGCCCAACCGGCTTCATCCGATGTGTCTGCGCCAACTTCCTGAGTGGAGGCTACTAAATAACCCTGCACCATTCTAGTAAAACAAAGTAGTTCCATCCCTATCCTCTTTTTTTTTTTTTTCCCCTGAGTTCTTTCACAACAGGAGCTGATACCCTACACTGACACCACATCCCCTAAAAGAACCAGAGTGGGAAATCTTACAAAAATGTATTTAGCAGTTTTGTTGAAGTCAATATATGCTTATGGAAAACATCACCAGATGAGGCATTTCTTGCCATTAAGACTGAGCACCCATAAGTCGCTCATAAATTGTGTGGTCCTGCTTGAATCATAAAGGCAATAAACTCTCCAATTCAGCGTCCTGCTATATCACTGCACCATTTTGAATACAAGCTGTTCTAGTCACAAAGGACACATTTATTTTCTTGAAGCCAGAGACACAGATGGTATAAACTGTAGTACCTCTCCCGATTTCAAATAAAAAGCAGTGATTTATAAGTGCTGAGGATTTGGTCTAAAGGTCAAGATATTTCCCTGGCTTAGAAAGCTCTGTTCAGGGGAGTGGGGAAAATCAATGGCACTTAAAACTGAGAACCTATTATCATTATCCATGTCCTTAAGTGCAGCACGTTACTTTGCTTATTTACAACAGTGAAGTGGGTGCCAGTAAGTGAATTTAAGGCATTTTTTATCCTCTATTTTTAACACCTTTCAGACATCTCATATCTTACTGTACATTACAGCTGAAGAGAATATGTCTTTTTCATTTCTTTACCTGAAACCATCTTTTCCTTGAAATATAACAGAGAATCTCTTTTCCTTTTTCACCCCTTACACGTTTATTTCTTCTTCAGAAAAAGAAATTTTATCAAGCAATCAAGTAATATAAACAGAAGCAATAAATAAATCTGTATACATCAATCAGAGACAGCAGCTGTTTCCAGAAAAACCTGAGCAATTATTTATGAAATTATGTCTTCTTGAATGCTTCTGCATACCCTCAGAATCCCAGGAGGGCCTGATTTCCTGATGAGCCTAAATTGCTGAATTAGAAGAGGAGACAATGCCATGGTACCAATTAGCAAAAGTATTGCATATCCTCTCAAAATGCTTGTTTTCTGTTTTAATAACTGCATTTAACAAAGACATTCCTTCATCCTAAACAAGGAGGAACATCCCACCATCAGTGACTTGAAAGACTAAATGCCCTTAAAATGGCCATACACACTTTTCTGTGAAAGCTGCAAGACAATAAACACACAGTGTGCATTTCAATCAAGGAACAGGTGTCCATTGATTTATCTATTGGAAACAAGTTCTTAAACTGACATCACCCTTGGTGCCAAGAAAGAATGGAATTACTGGTGTGCAATGCAAAATGGGGCAGTGATGGTGTAGCTGTGCCATGGAATTATCACCCAGCGATGTGCAAGGTGCCACAGGACTGCTGTGCATGCTTCCACACATTTCCTCTTGGTACCTTTGCTTTGCAGCTCACTCGCTCCCCTCAGAGTAAACAAGCCCAGGCGAAATATTGATTTCCTACCTTTTTTGGGCTTAACTGAAAGACTTTACTGACACATTATGACTTTTCTTTCCAATTCTTGTCTGTGATTGCTAATTGGGGAACACCTGCTGGCTTCAAGAGTCTCCAGCTGGCCGCACTAGCTGATCTGGACCAAAATACTTAGTCCAGTGCACACCTTCTTTTGCTGGGGATCTATGGGCTACTGGGGAAGGGCAACAGCAGGCATGGCTGAAGCAGCACTCAACATCTCTGAACTGCAAAGTGAATCTTGTGTTGTCCCAGAAATTTGGCTCCTGAAGGATGCTGACCACATTCGGTCATCCCCATGTGTACACTTCAGGTATTTTCAGTGCTGTCCCACAGAATAACACAGCCTCCAACAGACCTGTCCCTTAGGGAAGGACAGAGCTGTAGAGACCCAAGTGACCCTGGCAGGCTGGGCAGATCATGACCTTTGCGGGTGCAGATGTTCACAGCTCTTGCCCCAAAAATGCACTCACAAGAGAGCACCTGAAGAAACTATTTCTGATGCTGCAACTCCTTGGCTTTCTGATATCTTGGTAGATAGGAACAGATGTAGCAATGTAGCCCTTTTGAGGTTTAACTAAATGGAATTAACTGTGGTAAGATCATATCCTTCCAGGGGTGAACGAGTGTCATTCCCTTCAAAACTCACGTTCTCTTTACCTTTTTCTCTGGCACTTTCGCCTGCTCCCACTAAGTGCTTGCTTTCAGACCTTCTTTCAGGACTGTCAAATGAGACGTGACTGTTTTGATCACCTCATTTAATCCCACACATATCATGGCTCATCAGATTACAAAAGCTTACTATTAGGGAAATGGATGCTTCTCCAGTGATGGAGAAGTCAGTACACCTCTGGCTCAGAGGTTCAGGAATAACTTCAGTTATGCAGTACTATTTCTGAAAAGCTGTTGCTGTCTCGTTAGATTGAATATAACATTCATACTGCATACAGTCAATTGCTACAATGCAGAAAAGGGACAGAGAATTAGGCTGACATCCCTTTAGATAAAATCATGGAAAAAAGTATTAAACTGGAGATTAGAAATGAGGTAGGCATTCAAATTTTAGTCTCTAATGCTGACTCAGCTGTGTGGTAGCCGAGCAATGGATGTAACCAAGTATCTATAAAGGTTTTTATGGCCAGCCTCATCTTGCAGGCTAGCTTTTCTTCTTCAGGATACCAGAGGCTGAGCAGGTATACAAATGAGAAAGTATGCACAGAATGGCATCTCAATCCCACCCTCCTTAGGCCAGCGTTTCTCATCCTTACTCTTAGAAATACATAAACTGAAATTCTGCCCTCTATCCCTCATTCTGGTCTTAATGCATGAAGGTAGAGGTTAAACTGGCCCACGTGGGGTGAATTTGCACTTGACACATTTCCCAAACTCTCTTCCCCACCACATTGTTCTCTCTAACAAGGAACCCAAAGCTGATTGAGAAACATAGACTGGCCTGGGTTGGAAGGGACCTTAAAGATCATCCCATGGGAAGGGATGTCATTCATTAGATCAGATTGTTCAAGGCCTCATCCATTCTGGTCTTGAACATTGCCAGAAATGGGACATCAATGCTTCTCTGGGATGTCTAGCTTCCTGGAAATCACCAGCATTAAAAAAAAAAAAAAAAAAAAAAAAAAAAAAAAAAAAAAAAAAAAAAAGAGAGAGAGACAAAAATTTCTACTCTATATCTCAGCTGCCTGAAATCAGCCTGAGCTCCTTTTTGACAACTGAGCTACTTCAGCACCCCTCCTCTCCTCACACTATTTGATATGTTTAGATTCTTAATTCAGTGGGTACCAGCCAGGAACAGGAAATGTTAATAATTATCCCAATTTTCAATCACTATAGCTGATTTTTCAAAGTAGCACGTTCACAAATTTCCTCCCTATATGTGACTAGAAGCTGAAGAGTGAAGCTCCATGTACGCAAAAGCAAAAGCAGCTCTGAAGCCCTGCAGAGCATCTTAGGGGAAAAAAACCTGAGCTGCTGTGCATCACTTGCTCTGATCTCACACCTTGTGCTCATCCAGAGTCAGGGCACACAGCTGAGGTCACTGCTCTCTTGTGCTGTTCATTAGGGTGAGTGCAATAATTGCTCGAAACTGGCATGAAGTTCCCAGGAAACTGTGAGGCAACAGAAGCCTTAACAAATGGAAACAATCAATACACAGAAAGACAGGCTGATCCTGACAAGGATTTACAGGACCATCTCACAAAGAAAGCCTTGGAGCCACACACAGCCTGAAAGCCAGTGCAGCGCAGAAGCACAGCAGCCTCCGTTCTGCTCTGGAGGATGTGGGTATGCCTTCAGGCACATGACTCCAGTGCTAGTTTCTCATGGAGTAGAGCATGTTTCTATGGTGCAGCAATGAGAGAAGCAGCAAATATAGCTTCAGAAAAGCTTAAGAGCTTTCCCTTCCTCTCTCTCCATAAATCCCTCTCTACTGAAGGACGCGGGTAACACAGACACTCAGCGTGCACAGTGACAACAAAGGGACTGTGTGGTTCCACACAGCTGGATTGAGTGGCCATACTTAAACACCTTCCAGCTGCATCAGAAAAGGGCACAGTGCAGCAGCTCAAGGACACCTGGCAGTGTTGGTACCCTTTAAATAGTTTCCCTCTAACCTCTGAGGACTGGCATCGTGTTTCACAGGGGTCTACCAAGTGGTAGGGCACACTACCGTGTTATCCCACATAAAAGCAGGAAGGGTTAAGGAACAGTCAGTGATGATTAATAATATCTATCTTTTCCACTCCTTCACATTTTTCACGTTCTACATCTTTCTTCAGTTTTTTCTAGGGCTCTCTCCATCATTCTGCCTTTTTTTTTTTTTTGCATCATGTTCCACCAATTTTTTTCATTTTTGATTTGGCTGTACAATTTACTTTTCTTTGTTCTTTTCCCCCCACTTTCATAATTGTGCTGTAATGCGTATTTAAGATGTTAACAGCATACAAGAGGGTTTTTAGAACACAAGACAATAAGCGAGCTGCTTATAAAATCCAGATTTGCACATCATAGCTGCAGCCAATGGATGCTGAGTGTCTTCAGCAATGTCTGGAGCTTCAGTGGAAGCTCATATCCTCAGAAAATGTGGCCCTGAGGTGACAGACTCCTTAGTACCAATGATTTATCCAAATTTCTTATTAATGCAAATGAACCCTAAAGAAATAAAATGGAGGGAAATAAACATGGAAAAATGACAGAAAAGTGAAGAAAATAATACAGAAATGACAAAAGGGCAGCTTTGTTTATATACTAAAGCTTTTTGTGCAGTCCCACCTCCTCCA